>WOVY01010296.1:0-377500 GCA_013436015.1 Rhipicephalus annulatus | reverse complement strand
AGAATGCTTGCCAAACATGGTGCATCACATTCGTATTCTTTTAGTTACTTTGGTCTCATCGTTAGACGCAACAATCACTACCTGACCTAAGTAGGCGTATTTCTTTACAACTTCCAGTGTCTGGCTACTTATCTCATAGCGCTGTTATCTTCCGATACCGTTGCCCATTATTTTAGTTTACTGCACATTAATCTTCAGACCCACCATTCTGCTTAGGAGGTGAAGCGCATTTTTACTGCTAGTTGCAACACCCTGCAAGTAAACTACCTGTAGTATGCAGGTAATTCAGCTGCCAGCACATCAAAATTGCGGGTCTGTCCTGGAGGTAGAAGTTACTATCTTTGAGCCATAAAAACGCTCTTCCACTTCTTGATTCCTCGCCCGTAAAGCACATCTTGAACGCGAAGAGGAAACACTCGGTGGCTGCAGTATTCTGCGTTCGAGTTTCATCATCGTCCTGTGTTCATACCGCACGAAATGACTTGTTCGATTACGAAATTCTCAAAACCAGTGCCAGTCTAATTGCATCTCCCCTCTTATTAAAGTCGATCCCTTAAATCTATGGCGCTGTTATATTTACCACGCCAACCAAACGTACAGAGTAAGATCTCGCCATCAAGAGTCCGGGCCGCTTAGCTGCGATAACCAATAAATTTAAAAAAAAACGTAGGGTCTCCCTGCACCTCCTTCAACGTTGAGCGAGCAACAATCGGCGGCTATTAAGAGGCATCTTACTATTCTCAGCGCCTCATGCGGAACATGCCTCGCCGATGCGCCAGTAGCCGAGCGCCGTGTTGCTGCTTGCCTAAATAAAGCCATTGCGCCAAAGGCACCCCTTAAATCGTCGTCATTCACGCTTCGGCAGGGCGGTGTGATGCTGGAATGGTGAAAGCAGGCAGTCGCGGGGCCGCCGCTGACGATTCGGATATCATAAGCGCAGCAACTTGTAGCATTGCGTACCTGTTGAGGAAGTAACCCGAACTCCACGGAATGTCTTTGCTCGCGCCTGAGTTCTTGGTAAAACAATACAATGCTCAGAACCTTGGAGGACTTCCCAGAGCTGTCTTGTCACAGGCATACGATAATATGACCATATCGTCGGTACATTGGATCGTGACTAAATTAAACACGAATCGAAATCGCTACAAACCAAGCGCTGTTACATGGTCGTTGTCTATGCACGCTCGATTTCAATACACGTTTTTGTCTACTGAATCTAAAGTGGGACTTGGCACACATCTTGTTCGGACTAGTTGGTAATAATCCATGATTATACTTGTCGCAGCACGTGACGAAGAACAGATACAGGAAAGATAAACCAAAAGCACTTCGTCGTATGTCTTTTTTGTATCCGTCTTTCGCAAAGTGTTGCAAACGATAATGGGACCTTTAGACACTCTTAAAATGAACGCTCGCCGCAGTAGTAGTTTCATATAAACTAAAAAAAAATATCCAAACTGAAATCGCACTTATGAACATTTTCAATCACACAAGTTGCTTCTCCAGCTTGTTTATGAGTTGTTTTGTCCAAACTTTCAAGTAATAGCCGTAGGTCACACGCGTGGTTTATAACGAACTGTTTGCTATAGCCTTACACTGACAACTATCGTATTGCGGCTTTCTGCTGAAGCGAAAAACAATCTATACGTAGCCAACAACCCGCTAAACGACTTGCGTAATCTGGATCCTAACAGTTATAGAGGTCTACTTCACATTTTAGCTAAATGACTTGCGGAAATGTAGCGTGCAATGCTGTCCTGTGTTTTCTCTTGCTCGTCACAGTGATATAGACGGGAATCACACGCCATAACGGAATGCTGCACGTGCTCTGTTGATCTATTGTACGGCTGCCACGCTACAGGCACTTTGGTCAGAATTCTAAGTTGTGCTGGTTGGATTATGTCGCAGTCAAATAGACAAACGACATACGGAACAGGATGAATGGAGTCGAATAAAGACGCGTTTATGAGTAATTCCGATGCGAACGCTTTGACAAGACGTTCTAATACGGCAGGTAGTTTTTTTTACGTTTTTAAAATGCAAAGTGTTTTACGTTTGTAAAATACTTTTTCAAGAAAAAGGTTACAGGGTTGGCAGCAGATGAAATTTTC
Organism: Rhipicephalus annulatus; assembly: GCA_013436015.1. Lineage (NCBI taxonomy): Eukaryota > Metazoa > Arthropoda > Arachnida > Ixodida > Ixodidae > Rhipicephalus > Rhipicephalus annulatus. Next base: position 375,389 of record WOVY01010296.1, on the reverse strand, counting down.
AGTCGTAAGCACAAATCTATGTGGCAAAAGATGCAGCAAACGTAGTGCGTTTAACATAGATAGCACGATGTCACGCGCGAGCTTACGAATTTTTTTGACTGTGCCACTTATGGATAATAGAATAGCTTCTAACAGCTTCTATCACGCCATTTTTGTAGGCATTTGTAGACGCATCATCGGCGTTGTCGATAACGGTGGTGCCAGAGCAGCCTGCTACAAGGCTACATCATGTAATTTATCTTTTGGATGATGATACAGCTTTCTTGCTCATGATTTCTGCGATTAAAAACCAGTCGAAATTTATCACCTGTCCTGTGCTGTTCTCCTCCCTTCCGTCTACGTTTGTTGCGTTACGCCCACACTGAACCCTCACCACTTTGCCCAGCTTGCAGTTTTGTTTAATGTAGGGGCGAAGCTCCTTATAGCGGCACCTATTCGTGTCTCGTAGCCGTTGTAGTAGTGTGTAACAAGTATAACATATTGACATCCAAGGTGGTGCCGGTGAGAGATTTCTTCTGTGCGTTGTTGAAGAATAAAAGATAGTGCTCAATGTACATGCCAATGGCTCCTAAGGGGGAATGAGAGAAAGGAGAATTCTGGTTTTAGTTAACGCGCACGCTGCGAATTTTTTATTGCTCAACAACGCACAGAAGACAAGAAAGGGTTGCTACGTTATACTCGCTGGGTGTAACCTCCTAGGCTTCAGAAAGGATTAACGAGCGTTGGACCGCAGTGCCATGAATACAGTGAACTAGTATATACCATGAACTCGAGGTGGTTAATGGTGGGATGTAGATACGAAGCGCAAGCCGTAAGAAAGTTTGCGTGTGCCTCCTCTCGTTCAGTCCTTGGAATGTCCGCTGGATGGCGGTGTTTCTATATGAGGAATATATGATGAAAAGATTCGAGATGGTGGTACTTGGAGTGTTGAACAGGTGGACGAACGGACACACAGACAGATGCATGGACGGACGCGCGGATGGCTGCACGGACGGATGGACGCATGGACGGATGCAGGAGTGAATGCATGGACGAAAGCAGGGACGGATGCACAGATGAACGTGCGGACGCACGGACAGACGCACGCACGGACGGGCGGATGGACGCATGGGCGGCCACACAGACGCATGCATGGATGGACGGAAGCAAGAATGAATGGGCGTACGGATGCTTCGCCCAACTATCCATCATTCACTCCGTTGATATGCTGCCATTTTTTTCTTACGTTCAGTACAAATTGGTCTTGTCACCAACGATGTAAAGCAGTTACAAATAAGCTCCACCAAGTTAAGATGTGATTACGATGTGCGACTCAGGTTCATTCAGGATTAACTTAAATTATCCGGAAGTTTCCAACCGGCACTTGAAAATAGCTAGGCGAGAGGTTCTTGCGTTTAGCTTGCTCAGATAAGAGACAGCAGTGGCCAATAATTGAATATATGTGCTCTAATATATATATATATATATATATATATATATATATATATATATATATATATATATATATATATATATATATATATATATATATATATATATATATATATATATATATATATATATATATATAGCTTAGAAGTTGAACGTCATGGTGAGTGTTAAAGGTAAATTTGAAAAAGTAATTTGAAGACGAAAGTATTATTACGCCAATATGTATTGTGCCTCAATCCGAGGAAACAGCAAACCCATAGAACTATTTGTCCTTCTACAATAAAAATGATACTTGTTTTCTTCGTAAATCGTTTATTTCAGCGAGAAATGTTTGGGGTAAGTCGAACGGTGAATTAAATACAGAGGTGTCAGGACCAGGCAAGGGCTGTTTTGGTGTACCGACAATAACATCCCATTTTGCTGTTTCAAGAAAGCTGCGAATTGCTCCTAACGGCCATAAAAGGGACCCAACACTATTTGCTTGTTATTATTACCGTTCTTTTTTAATATAATGATATTTTCCTCGACTGATGATATAAATTCAGTTGTCAGCTCCAATAACGCTTGTTACTCTATGCAGACGGTCAATGTTTACATCTGAAAGCCCTCGGCAACCGGCCTGCTACCCAAATCATTAGATATGTCAGGCTAGCGAGCGTGTTTCAGCGGCTAGAAGTCGAGGATGACTCCAGGCGTGAAATGTCATCGAGCTCACCTATGACGTGCGTGGAGATCTGCTCGGTGACCTCCTGGCGATTTTCGATGAGCCTCTCCATTGCGGTCGGCGTTTAATCCACAGGACTGTCTGCGGAGACTGTCGCGCCGCGTTGTCGAGCGAGCCAGGGCACCCGGCCGGTCACTGTGTATGCGACCGCCGACGCTTGCTCACGGTCCCGTTGTGCGCGAACTGCCGCGCCACCCTCCGCCTCTCTCGACTGCGTTTCGGTCGCGGCCGCTTGTTTTGGAGGAGGCGCTGCACGAACGGTGAGAGGAGGGCGCAGGCACTTCCTTTTATATGCGCCAGCTATGGCTCCTCGCGGTGCCGATTGTGACATCGAAAAGGTAGCTTCGATGTGGCGATTAATGGCAAAGAAATGCGTTAGCATCACGACGCAGCCCGAAATGACGATGACGATGATGATGGTGATGATGATGATGATGATGATGATGATGATGATGATGATGATGATGATGATGATGATGACCACGACGACCACGACGGTGGTGGTGGTGATGATGCTGATGATGATGATGGTGGTGGTGGTGGTGGTGGTGGTGGTGGTGGTGGTAGTGACGATGATGATGATCGCCTTAAAGAATGGCTCACAACCACTCTGGGGAATACCAACGTTGTCGAGCAACCGTGATGATGATGATGACGATCACGGTGTTTTAAGTATTCCCACTAAAAGTGCATGGTGACCAGCTCTGTAGAGGGCTGAAGTATGAACGTATTCATTCTAAAAGAGGCAGGGCGCACGAACTGTGACACAAGGATAAAGTCAGGACACCGCAAACACCTACTAACAACTGAAGAGGCGCACAACGACAGAAAGAAAGAAAGAAAGAAAGAAAGAAAGAAAGAAAGAAAGAAAGAAAGAAAGAAAGAAAGAAAGAAAGAAAGAAAGAAAGAAAGAAAGAAAGAAAGAAAGAAAGAAAGACTTACCTGCGCATTTCCATGCAATATGTAAACCTATCAATCGGATATGCATGGTGGTTCACGTGAAAGATAACTATTAAGGAATTTGGTTTCATTTCTACGCAAGTTATATAGGGCTGGCTGACGCGTGCGCTACCACAATTGTCGATATGCCATGCCTCAGACGCATTTATTCGTTGCTATGCCAGTACGAAATTGCGCATTGATCGAATTTAGACGTATATTTACGCTTTCGACAATGTCAAGCAAGATTGAAAGGTGACCCTCCGGTTAGATATCTTTCATGTTCCAATATTCTCAGGTTAATGCAGCGGACCGTCTGTTCTAAGTATAAGCAACCACAGCTTAAATGGACATTATATAATACATTTGTACTGCAATCAGTGAATGTTGGTTTTTACGAAACAAATATTGGCCCCATTCTTGTTTTTTAATCGCTCATTCTTTCTCTGCACAGTGGCACAAATCTTACCTAGCTGCTTGGCAGCCTTAAAAACATTATTGCCGTACCTTTTTCGTACACATTCTTCAGCCTGTGAGATAGGCAATAAATGTGCGGTATGCCCACCACACATTTCCTCCTATCGCTTTCTGCAGCCATGCTCGGACTTAACATAACGAACTTTTTAAACGTTCATTGACAGTGGCCACTGAAACAACCGGATAACTTACATCTAAGAGAACCTGTGCGTTAAAGCTATCATTCATTTTGTGCTCAGACAACTTCGTGGGGGCCGACTAAGGTAAGATACGGCTCTATCATTTTTTAAAGCCTCTTCTAATGCTTCGACGAGAACTTTAACAGCTGTTTTGAAGACCTTGACGAATACTGCCAGCCAACGTGGTTTTCCTGAAACGTTAACGAGATGTCTAGAAATTGTAAGCCATTATTCTTCCTCCTGAATTTAATTCATATTTGCGCTCACTGAGTTTACCATGGTTTAAATGTCCTCCTCTCTATAAAAAATCAAGTAATCATTTACATAACAAAAAAACCTTCATAATAGAAGTACCTAAAGCGATTCCAAACGTTTGTCTACCTTGCTGAGGTATAAATCTCTAGGAACTGGAGCAACTTTAAAATCACTACACATCTATGATTTTCGCACATAAACGCCTTCCTTCCAACCTGCCAGCGTCTACTTCAAATACATGGAAATAATTTCTAAAACAAAAAAAGCTCCTGTAGAAACAGCACATTCATCAGCAAAATCTATCTCTTGTCCTCATTTGCTAATACCATCATTCACAAATTTTAACAAGTCTTCATGCGGCGAAGAGTAATGAAGGTCTTTAATATTCACACTAAAAGCTTTACAGCCCACGATAAAGAAACTGTGTCCCTTCTTCGGTGTTCAATCTTTTTACGCTGGTAAATATTTCGTAACACCACAGTGGTGATTTTTTTCCGTGGAATTCCTGTAGCGGTAAGCCCTCTTACCCTTTCAGTGCAACCCCGACACAAAAGACAACACTCATGCACGTTCACGCAGCCACCTTTGCTACTTCGAAAATTCCGCACACCACCTCGTATATTTTAACCCAAACGTGCTCTGTGTTTTCTGATTACTTTGCTTCCCATTACCTTCTTCCCGTCACATTGGTAAATGGTTGCGTAGGTTTCTGCTCCAGTGATGTATACAGATGTTTATGGGGCTGAACTTGAAGAATATATATACAGTTTCCGGATTCATTCTACGGATTTATTTGTGCTCGTGAAAAGACAAGTACAGCTCAACGCGAGAACACCGCGTCCATTCGGATGCACGGGGTCAAACATCGAGAAAAAAAAAACCTTCAGAAATATGAATCATAATGAAGAAATGCTACTTGCTCCTAACCGCAACGTACCACGATAAACATGAGATATTTGGCCTTTAGGTAACTACCTTAGAAGTCCAAATCACTTCAGTGAAAGCCAGCAAAAGTGCCATAGAGGTTAAGAAAGAGTTATTGACAGTCACCTGTCTGTTCTACGAAGGCACGAGGAAACTATAAAAAAAGGCTTCTTTGTTGCCGAAAAAGACATCCTGGTCCAGGTATGGAACGTGGGACCAACGCTTTTTATGGGGTATGGCTCTATTATTGTTACTGATTAGCTCAATTGATAGAGTGACCACCAAAGAAAGACGATGGTTGTGCGTTCGATCACCCCAACAGGGCGGATTCCATGGCAACAAAGGAGTAATTTTTCCGGAGAAATCGCAAAAAAAAAATTACCCTTTTTGCGATATTAAAAGTGAAACCGTAAAAACCGGCTTCTCGGGCAACTTTACAAACAGCCAGCGCAAGAGCGACTCAAACAACCACCTGCACGAGTACTCGAGTAAGTTATCCGCACGGCTCTGCGTGCAAACTCGCGATCCTGTCGACATTCATCCTTGGCACGCTTCGTCTCTTGAGCAACGAAAGTGGCAGTAAACAGCGCCTAGGCTTCGCTGGCCGACAAAGCCATCACTGCTGCGGCCACCGATTCGTGAGATTCTACCATGTCCTTCGTGCCACGTGAGTAGGCCATAAGAGGGAAACGGCCTCTGGCGTTCCCCTATGTAGCGTCGCGCTGCACAAAAGCATTGCATGGCACTCACAGGCCGCTCGTGCACGTTCGGATCATGAAACACGTGAACGACACCAAACTTTCGAGTTGAACGGTGGAACGCCCGTTTCGTTTTCTGGTCCGTCATATTGATCCATCACTTCCAAGCAGTAAAGCTGACCCGAACGACTTATCCCGAGTTCACGCTTTCCATCGCCGAAATGTAGTGAGAAAAATCACTGTCTTTCTTTTTTACCTGGTTCAATAGTTCTGGTGATTCGTTCAGTTAGACCTTGTGCAGGATACAAAGGAAACGACTGACGACATTGCGTAAGTCTTGATATGAATACGTGCCATATGGTTATAAAGTGATGTGCTTCTAAATAATCAGTTACCTGCAAACAATTACATCACTTTCTTTTTCTCTCACAAGGTACTCCCAGCTACAGGAGTCGCAGCTACATATTATAAGTATGAATGAAACAAAGTACACCGACTAAATAGAAGATTAAAAGAAAACAACGTCTTGGTCTTTGTAAGAAAGAACAAGGTCTCCGTGTGGAAGTCGAAACGTCGTTTTCTTTTAAGCTTCCATTTGGTCGGTATACTTCGCTTCGTTAACCATGTTTCATCCCGACCAGACAGGTTTCCATCAAACTCTCCATTTCAGCATATAGGTATGGTTATCGAGATGCAGAGAGAGACGGCGTGAACGCTGATACCCAAATGCACCGCTGATTATTCACGTTTGGTGTGTAGTGCCTATCGGGTTCCTTCGCAAAGTAACGAATAAAAACGCGATTTAGACTTCTCATTTGACAGCAAAGCTTAAAACACCGCGGCGCCTCGTCTCGTAGACAAGCAAACGAGTTCTGTGCGCTTCTTTCGAGTTTCGTCAGAGAAACGGATAAGCAGACCATGGTCCGCCGTGGTGGAGCCATGGATTTGAAAGCCCACGGTGCCAACAAGGGGGCGCAAAGCGCGCCGCCCTTTGGTGAAGGGGTCTTTGCAGTATTCCAGGAGAACCTTGTAGGGGATGAGTCAATGATAAACTAGTAGTAAAGGTCTGGGGTAAGAGGTCATGAGCTCGACCAGTCCAGGACTTTAATGGCTGCTGCTGTTTGCACGGCGTCAGCCATAAATGCTAATTACCCCTCCCGCCAGAGAGGGAGTTGGGAGCTGAGACAAAAAAGAAGAGACGCAGATCTTAACTTCGCTCGCATTTGTTAACCACCCCTCCAGTTACTTCTGCAAGCCACATGGGATTCTTTCGTCAGCCTGGTTCAAATCCCAAGGTGCGTTTTTCAGGAACTTTGTCATAACATAGTTCATGTCTGATAAATTTAAGGTTCCTGTTTCCCACACGGCAACCTTTTTTGAAAGAACCACCTTGACCATGCCGGACATGGAAAATGAAGGCGTCTTTGCAGTATTCCAGGAGAGCCTTGTACGGGATGAATCAATGATAAACTAGTGGTAAAGGTCCGGGGTAAGAGGTCATGAGCTCAACCAGTCCAGGACTTCAATGGCTACTGCTGCCTGGATGACGCCAGCCATAAACGCTAATTACACCTCCTGCGCACAGCTGGTGAGCTTTGCCTTCAACAGCTCGAAAGTGTTACAATCATAATGTGGAAATGTATGAGCGCACAACGTAGAAGGAAGGGAAACACTTGACAGCAAAGACACTCTTTCCTGTAAAGTGCTTACAATTATAAAACCTCAAGAGGTATTTAAAGTTAACGTTCACCATTTGCATTCCAACAAAAGGTCATAGAGCAATGGTGTTCCGCTGCACCACGGATAAACGTACCCATAAAGCGTTGCAGAAAACTAGTTTTGCCAAGTTTTGAAGGGCCCCCGAATCCTACTGACGTCTATGGAGTCACTGGAAGCGTGCCGTTGTTCTGTTTTAAAGCCGTGTTGCAGACACCAGATCAGCATGTCTTTGCAGTTAAATTTCCAGTCTGAGAGTTTTTTTTTTACTTTTATCGGAACACGACCTCGAAAGAATAGGGATGATGTGGTGCCTCTTTCCATTCTTGCTTTTTGATCATTATGGTAATGGCAATCTGGGAGGCATGCAGGAAGGTGCATGTAAGGTGAAAGTTTATCATGGCATATACTTGTGGTGTCGGTCCACCATCCGTCCGTTCCATTGTCTGTCCACCATCCGTCTGGTATGATGCAGACCCACAATTGTGTCGCTGGTTTTATTAAGGGAACTTCAACATCCTTGTAAATTTCATTTCGTATTCTGACCACTGCTCAGCGCATAGAAAAAACCTATAGATGAGAAGCAACGACGAACCCTTAATTACTAATATGCGTAGTGCTTATATTCACCGACAAACAGTATCTGGGGTTAGTGTGAAACTATAGTTAGTCACAGGAGGACAGGCGTACCGGCAAGCGATTCCATAGCAAGCGTGTAGGGAAGTTCGAAGCCCCCCTGGAATGTACATTCCTTCTATACTGAGCGCTATACCGAATGCTATAAACGTACACAAGAAAGCAAAAAAAAATGTCATAGTCAGTTGAATGGTCACAGGCTTTCGCCGAACACACTTGAAATTCACAATGTGTCCTCCAATTTTTTGTTGCTCGCGCTGCTATACTGTTGCAATGGATAATTTAGACATATCTAGAAGCGTCCACATAAAAAACGGCAAGCAAGTGAAGTTGAGGAATAGGTTTTTATAATGGGTGGAAGAATGGTGTTTGGTTGTCGATCAGGGCTGAAGCGAAACACCTGCCCGAGCGCTGGATCGCGCCAATAATGTTTGCTGTGAGTTATAACTTATAGCAAGAGCGGCACGTTCCTGTGCCCTTGCACAGGTTCGATGCACGGCGGTACGCAACGCAGTGCGTGCATGGAGTACCACCAGACGCGGCCACTTCGTTCGGGTACAACATAAAAATGCACGAATTGGTATACATATACCACGCTGTTTTATTTTGTGCAAAAAGTTTCCGATAAACAATTCAGTTGCCCTAAGTTTTGATCGTTCGATGAGAATCACAGCAGAAGTTAACAGATATTATTAAATTTCGCCAAAGACAAGGAGAAGAAAAAGAAGACAAGGGGGCATGGAAGAGCGCGAGCGTTAATAAGCGAAATAAAAAAAAGAAGATTCTTGATGTTCACATATGTGGTTTTTCTTACATTAGTCATATTAAAATACAAATTCATTACACATAGTTATAATGCTCACAGTTATAAGGCACTACGATTTCTTGGCCAATCCCCCTGAGTGGGTGTGAGCAATGAGTCCAGGGAAACAAACAAACAGTTTGCATTGAACGCAGTCCACGCTTGTCTCGTCTCGTTTCTGCGACTTGGTGCCATGACCAGGATAGTGGCTTCTCCTCTTACCACTGGCCACGAAATACCAGGACGAAGGACAGGCCACAGAGGATGGACGAAGAGGAGGTCCAGTGCGAACCGACAGCAGCGAGACGGGACATCGCCATCTGAGAGAGCGGCACAGACACGGAGGACGACACAGCTACGGATAAAGATTCATCGCTGAAATCTGTAAGCGACCAGCCATTTCCTTAATTATTCAAAAACGACCAGGGAAGTAATTTCGAAGAAAAGAAAAACGCTGAGGACGCAAATAACCCACCTAGTGAGCGAAGCAGAAAATAAGCTTCATGACAATGATGACACTACGGCAATATCGCTGATAGCCAACCAAATTAGAGGCATCGCTGACATGTTAAAGAAAGTTTACGAATAGATGGAGCAGTTCATAACGCCGGAAACAGCCGAAGCCGACTTTTCGATGATCACTGAGTACGAGCTAAGGACGATTAGAATTCTGCATAACATAATGTCTACCTTTGTCGACAAGAACGGCGCGAGCCAGTGAAGGAACAGGTCACTTCAAATGACAATGCCAGACAAGCGCCGCAAGCAAATGCAGTAAAGCTGCCAAAGCAAAGATAGAATAAGAAGTGGCAGAGATTATGGCATCAGTTTGAATCGGCTGTTCACGTGAGAACAGAATTAAACGATAATCAGACGTTCACGTACCTTCTGTCATCTCTAATCGAGAGAGCGGTGGCTGCCGTGGAAGGACTTCAATATTCAGAGAGTAATAATGTGGAAGCCATCTACATGCTCAAACAGTGATACGGGAAAGACGAAGCGCTTATAGAAATGCGCATGAAAGAGCTAACTTGAGTACAGCAGCAAGCTGCAGTGACTATGAAGAGTTGAGAAGACTGTCAGACAAGGTACAAGAGCATACACGTGGGCTAGAATCCTTAGGCGTAAAAATCGAGTCCTATGCATTGATGCTACTAAAAGTAATGAAAAGTTTTTTACCCGCGCAGATGCACATGGGGTTCGAACCGAAACTAAGAGAATCGGCCGGTGGGTCTTCAGATCAAGATCAGAGTACAACTAAACATCATGAAGAAACTCTGAAGCACTTGATGAGGTATATAGAAGACCAAGTTGAGTGCAGAGAGGAATTAGTAGAGCGCAATGAAAGCCGCGACAACAAATTTGACAGTAGGCAACCGAAAACAACGGTCAATTTTCAAAGCACCGTGGGTAAGTTTTGCATATTCTGTGAGACTAATACCCACTATTCTGATGACTGCAGAAAGAATATGCCATATGAATAGAAGAAAATGAAGCTAAAAACGTCTCATGGATCCTTCCGTTGCACGAGGCCTCGACATACCGCCAAAGTATGCCAGGCAAGCATAAGATGCAAGGTATGCGGGAAAAGGCTCGCCAAATCCATGTGCCGGGGAAAAGAACTCACAGCGCAGAGTACAGCAGCCATTCAAGGTAAAAATGAAAATCAGGAAGAGGAAGGGTCAACCTGCCAATATACGAATACATTGTCAAGCATTCTTCTGCAGACTGCGATGGCAATAGCAGATAGTAGAAACAAGTCGTTCTATTGTCGGATTCTGTTGGACACTGGTAGCCAAAGAACATTCATCTTTAAGAGCTTGTCAAAAGAGCTTGGTTGCACGATCAAATCAAAAGAAAGACTGACCACGGGCTCTTTTGGAGGAGGACAAAAGGAAAAGAGTATGCATTCAGTTGAAGTCAAACTTAGAAGCGCATATAATGGCGAAGACGTTTTGTTGAAAGCACTCGAGGTTGACGTTATATCAAAAGAAAGAATACCACTCCTGCCAGTCTCACTGAATAAGAAGTGTGAAGACGATAGATTAAAGTTGGCTGACGGTTTATGTACTATCACAGGCTGCATAGAAATTGGAATCCTCGTTGGATCAGACCAGTACAGGCAAATAATGACCGGAGGCATCCGAAAACTGGAAGCGAAGCTGACAGCAGCAAAGACTATATTCGGTTGGACGGTGCCGGGCAAAACTAAGTTAGCCGCAACGTTAATGAAACGGTCAACCGTTATCGTACATCACGTTGAAGGGGACAAGTCCGACATAGAGACAGAGCTAAGGCATTTCTGGGACATAGAAACCATCGGCATAAAGGGCACCGAGCAAGACGCAAAGAAAGAAGAGAGTGTGATGGAGTATTTTAGCAAGAATTTAAAGTGTGAAGAGAAACGATACTCAGTACAACTTCCATGGAAAGATACCGTGGAGCTTGATGAAAACAAGGGTGTCGCAATGACCAGGTTGAAGGAAATCACTTGATAGTTACAGAAAGACGAAAGTGTATTGCGACGTTACGACAATGCGATCAGAGAGTACTTGACTAGTGGAGTGGCAGAAGTGGCGGAGAAAGAGAGGGCACCAATGACACACTGCTACTACATGCCGCATCAAGCCGTCATCAAGGAGAATCGTCAAACAACAAAGATAAGAATAGTATTTGATGGGTCATCATCGTCCACAAAAGGGTCATCTCTGAATGACAACCTCAAAACTGAACCAAATCTCAATTGTTATCTCGTGCACATGCTGATGAACTTCCGACACCATCGCATTGCAATGACAGCTGATATTGAGAAGGCATTCTTACAGATTTCAGTACATGAGGAAGACAGAGACGCTGCGTTTCCTTTGGTAGAATGGAATTCTGAATGGAAGCGATGCGAAGATCGTAACATGAAGAATGTCAAGAGTGACGTTTGGCACTGCCCCCAGTACTTTCTTGCTCGCAGCAACAGTACAACACCACTTCAGCAAGTTGGGGGAGAAATTTCCGGAGACGATTAATCAGCTGAAGAAAAACATCTACGTCGACGACATAATAATGGGAGACGAATCATCCAAGGAAGCTGAAAAACTTTACTGGGAATCAAAGGAGATTTTTCAAGAGGCGTCAATGACTCTCAGAAAGTTCAAAACAAATGAGCCTGAATTACAACAAAACATAAAGAAAGAGGAAAACGCAAGCTTCGGGGCTTCCACCGAAATAAAGGCCCTTGGCATCAGATGAAACTTCAAGGAAGATAGGCTGTACCTACCATCGTTTGACATAAAAGACATCTATACCAGCGGTGCGCCAACGAAGCGCCAAATGTTACAGCTCACTGCAAGAGTATACGATCTTCTGGGACTCTTCACTCCATTCACGGTAACAGCCAAGCGAGAAATACAAAATATGTGGTGGAAAGGGGCGTCTTGGGACTACCCACTGCCAGATGATGAAACGGAGACTTGGAGGAGATGGATTAAAGAGCTGGAATCGATTCAAGAGTTCTGTGTACCACGATGGTTTGATGTAAGACAAAGGAGGAAGCATATTCACACGGAACTTCACTTGTTTTCAGATGTAAGTCCATATGCATACGGAACAGGGGCCTATTTGATAATTCACTACAAGAAGGAAAAGGAGGCTAAAATACTAATTGCAAAAGGCAGAATAGCGCCAATGAAGCAAATCTCGTTACCACGACTTGATCTGATGGCTGCGTTGCTGTCTGCACGCATTTCTGAATACGTCATAAGCGTATTTATAAGGAATATAAATGCCACAAGATACTGGATGGACTCGACCATTGTTCTTAGTTGGCTACACGGGAAAAAAACGAGACACATTTGTAGAGAATAGTGTGAAGGAGATAAAAGAGAAAACGAAGCTATGAGCGTGGAAACACATTGCAAGTGAAGAGAACCCAGCTGATCTCATGACCAGAGGTGTAAGCGCAAAGTCTTTGATACAGTCGAGCCTATGGTGGCATGGTCCAAAGTGGCTTCTTACTGAAAACAAGACCACAGGGCAGACGGAAACGGAAGAAGACAGTGAGAGTAGTGAATGTTATGCAACGAACACATACACGTCAGTTCCGGTCGTGATCGACACAAAGAAGTATGAAACCTACATAATATTGCTCAGAGTAACAGCTTGAGTTCTGAGATACGTACAGATTATAAGAAAGTAGCAGATAATCGGCGATCTGAGTTTTGAGGAACTAAATAATGCAGAGACGACGATAATAAAATTAGAGCAACGAAAGATACGGGAACATATACTCAACAAGAGCAATACGACTAAGACAACAAGGATGTTTCCTTGTAGTAGGGAAGTCTTTGAAGATGAACAAGCACTAATAAGGCACAAGGATCGTCTGTCTCAAAGTGGACTGACATACAACGAAAAGCATCCAGTTGTGCTACCAAAGTGGATGGCTGCTATCTAGTACGACATCTGCATCAACTTGCCTTGCATAGAGGAGTCAGTGCAACACTTTCGCAGCTTAGAACGAAATATTGGACAATCCGAGGAAGGCAGCTGGTGAAGAATGGATGTCTAAAGCGTCAACGATTTGACGCTAAACCAATAAAGCAAGACGCAGCACCCCTGCCTGCTGACAGAGTAAACCACCGACAACCATTTGAAGTGATTGGTGTAGATTTTACAGGCCCGATGCTTATAAAAGACGCCGTGAAAGGCATGAGAAAACTGTACATCGCAGTATTCGTGTGTGCAACAACAAGAGCTGTACATCTCGAAGTTGTCGACAACTGTAAAACAGAAGCATTCTTACATGCATTCAGAAGATTTACAGCGAGAAGAGGCTTATGTCGTACAATATATAGTGACAACGCAAGGATGTTCAAGAAACCCAACAAAGAAATCAATCGTATGCTCAAGAAGTTACAAGAAGAAGTCTCTGGAAGAGCTAACCAAAAAGATAAAATAAAGTGAAAGTTTATCACCGAACAAGCGCCTTGGTGTGGAGGCTTCTATGAAAGGATAATACGAATCATGAAATCATAAATGAGGCAAGTCATCGGAAAGGGACTGCTAACCAGGGAAGAGATGGAAACAATAATCATTAAAGTTGAAGCGGTGCTTAACAACTGGTCGTTAACCTATGTATACAGCGAACCGGATGAGCCGCTACCTATTGTGCCAGCTGGCATTATAGGTAGAAAATACAACCTTCCAAGCAATGACGAAGATCAACACGAAGTAACATTGAAGAAATCTGGAGAAAGCGGCAAAACGTCAAGAAAAATTGCTGGAAAAGGTTGAACAAGGAATATCTGAAGGAATTGAGAGAGCAAGCTTACGCAAGTAAAAAAGAAACGAGAGTGAATCGAGGAGACATCGTGTTGCTTGTTTCACGCACTCCTAGATCACTTTGGAAGCTGGCCAAAGTCATGTAAATTTATTCGGAAGTCGATGGCAAGATACGTTCTTGCCTTTTGAAGACCAATGAAAAACTCATTCGGAGACCTGTACAGCATATCTACCAATTTGAAGGTTGTTTCCAATGGGGGCAACAAAACTTCATGTGGGCCGGAAGCTATTAAAACTCGCCGAAGACAAGGAGAAGGAGAAGAAGACAAAGGGGCACGGAAGAGCGCGCGCGTTAATAAGCAAAATAAAAAAAGAAGATTTTTGCTAATCGTTCTCATCGAACGCAGTCCACGCTTGTCTCGTCTCGTTTCTGCGACAGATACATCAACATACGCCGAAGCTTAATGGTGCTTCGTGTTTCCTCGGAATCTTTAATGGAAGGAACGGGACATTATGATGGTCTACATAAATTGCGCATTCAACACTTGTAAGTACACACAGAAAAGGAAGAAGGTCAAAACAACAGCATTTGTTTCATAATAGCAGAACTATATCGCAAACCTTTCGGGAGCGAGAGTAAAAAGCATCGCAATATGGTCAACACGCGGAAAACCCGACTTTCAGTGCGACCCCAGTGACGTTTTCGTGTGAGATAACCTGGGTTCCGGGATTTCGTCCTTCGTGCATCGGTGCCACCGAAGTCGGGCGCCCCAGAAGGCCCGTTTCGGGTAGGAGATGCCGTGCGCGCGCCTGAAGGCCTCACTGCACCTCGACCTCACAGATTGTCGGGACGTTCCGGACGAGCTGCCGGTAGCCCCCGACGGCCGTCGTTGCCCGTCTGGTGGCGCTGCTGCGAACGAATGCTGCGACGGTGCCGCGGCAACGGCGTCAGCCGACTGCTGTGCGAGTCGAGATACGGGTGCCGCGTCTTGCTTCGAGGCCTGTTGCAGTGCTTTTGCAGCAAGTGCTATTGTCTTGCTGTGGCGGTGCTGGCAAAAAAAAAAAGAGGGAATGGTAGCGCTAATGTTAATGAAGTTGGAACACAAAATTGGCAATTTTGCGTTAACGAGGTGTTTTCTTTCTTTCTTCCTTTTTTTTGAGGCAATACAGTTTAAAAAATCATGACAATATGGCTTCCGTTGTTTTCGCGCATTAACTCCCTGTCGAAAAGCGATACTCTGTCCCAGCTGATATAACCCTGCTGCGACTAACAAAATCTATTTAACAAACTTTCCAATTGTAAATACTTACTAATGTATGTATGTATGTATGTATGTATGTATGTATGTATGTATGTATGTATGTATGTATGTATGTATGTATGTATGTATGTATGTATGTATGTATGTATGTATGTATGTATGTATGTATGTATGTATGTATGCATGTAAGTATGCATGCATGCATGTAAGTATGTATGTATGTATGTATGTATGTATGTATGTATGTATGTATGTATGTATGTATGAACATCGTACTTTTTTTAAGCCCTCAATTACGTCGTTAGAACTGATACTAAGGAACAGTATATGCAAGCAGCTCCATACTTTCTTGAGATTGTGTCGTTACCTGCAGGTCGCGGGATCGAATCCCGGCTGTGGCGGCGGCATTTTCGATTAAAATGCTGCGTGTCTGTGTGCTCAGATTCGGGTGCACGTTAAACAACCCCAGGGGGTCGAAATTTCCGGAGCCCTTCACTACGGCGTCTCTCATATTAATATGGTAGTTTTGAGACGTTAAACCCCACATATCAATAAATCAATCGGGATTGAGTCGTCGTAATTTTCAAGTACTGGGTGTCATATTGAAGTCAGTATTTTGCAACACTGACACCACGGTTGTCCACTTGTAAAGCATGCTCTTTCTTTAAGCGTGTGGTTACTAAATCAATGTGGTGTGCAGGCACATCATATACAATGCTTGTTTTTCAAAGCTACCGCAGTTTTGAATTATTGACGCAGACGGCTATGTGACGTGCTCTCCTTACAATCTATATATATATAGAAATATGCTAATATGAGTCCACAGACCAATGTACTCACCTATGTATTGGAATGCAAGAGATCTGGTTGGAAACTATGAAAACAAAGAAACGCCAGTCCTGCGCGGAAGGCGCGAAAGCTAGAAGCGAAAGCACAGCTAAAGCTAGAAGAGCGGCTTTTCAGAGCCTTTGCAAAACATTCATTGGGTAACTACTGCTAGCACATTTGCTTGATACCCACTATAGGGCATTAATAATAATTTTTGGGGGGTATAGTAGGCCGGCATTCGCTATACTTTTCTTCGTCATTTTTCTGAGAAGCGCGGTATCCGCTAAACACACGCAAGAAATTCCGCGCCAATTGTTCATGCAGTGGCTGACGACGATGAGGAATTATAGCTGAAGTGGGTATGCGCCACAGCTTATAGGGGAACAAGAACAAGCTTTTTTGATGCGTTGGAGCATTGGATGGCCCACTCGTTACGCTGTTCGCATTGTGCGACGACTGGTTGTTCTTTGGCTGTTTTAAAACGCTTTATAAGTCGTATTAACGCGATTGCTTTCCCGACATCAAGCCTGCCTAAGGCAGGTTTGCCAACAAGTCACAGGCACCAGCGTAGCTCAGTGGTAGATTACTGGGCTGGCACCCAGCGGACCTGGGCTCGAGCCCCACTGTGTCTTTGGTGCTAGGTTTGCCAACAAGTCACAAGCACCGGCGTAGTTCGGTGGTTATATACTGGGCGGACACCCAGCAGACCCAGGCTTCCAGCCCCACTGTGTCTTCTCGCACGATACGCTTACGGACACTGGCGGCGGCGGCGGACAACTGCGCGTGACCCAAGTTGTGATTTCCTAACTGCTTTTGCACTCTATAAAGATGGTTAACCAGAGAAACTGAAACGTTGGTTTCAACGGTCAGGTCCGCCGGTGTTGGATGATGGACGCCGGTGTTGGAGCAGCGCACATACCACAGTATCATTGTTCCAAAGTTTGACGTGCTCAAGGAACGCAACCTTCTGTACAGACCGACGTAGTGTGCCATCACTGTGACTGGCTCGCTGGATTCCGTGCCGACCCGTTGTGCCCCCGCGATCTCCGACAACAGCGCAGCTCTGGCTCTCCTGACGCCGTGAAGCTCTAGCTCTCTGATTGGTACACCATCCTCGGACTACTGTGGCTGTGTCCATCTTTCCTATATCCTTAATTCTGAATGTGGGCCTCTCTGTCCCTGCCCCTATCCCTTTTATTCCCTCCTTATCCCCATCCCTCGTGAGCCAATGTTGAGGTGTCGCACTATGATGCAGACAGTTGCGGGGCTCACTTTCATCTTCTTTTCTCTCTTTTGAGAATCGCTTACATACATTGCTGTGTACCCTCATACGTTCGAACACCTCAATTTGGCGTTTTATGCATGCTGTCGACGGGACGAGTTGAGTTGACAGCTGTCGAACACTGCCGAGATGCTCACAGCAGACATGCATTTTAGACGAGATAGCCTCATTCGACAAAATGCTGCCTAAAGCAGGAGTTGGCTCGCCTAACGCATTCGCGCCAATGCCACGTTGATGCTGCTATGCCTGCATCATCGCCTCCTCGCCGCTTCCTCCAAGCATCCGCCCGCCATGGCGCGCATGCTTGAGTACTTCGAAAGAACGACGTCACAGATGGCGCAGACAATGGCGCACGCGCTTGAGCACGACGTACAGAATGACGTCCCTAACGGCACAGCCAATGGAGAAGTTGAGCCTGACGAGGAGCAGACGCTGTAAAAACCTGTGGTTCGGCTTCGGTGCTTCGGTGACCAAAGTACGAGCATAATTATTGTTCAGGTTATGCTGTATAGCGGGGAGAAATGAAGCTTACACGACATTGCCACGAGGATCTGCAGCTTAAGAAAGTAATGGTGCAATGCACTTTGCTACTAATTTCTGCTTTCAATAATTAGTATTAATACTTTGCGTTTGATTTTAGTGACAAGAAATGAAGTTTACAAACAATGTTCCAGCATTGTCAACATTGTAAAGTTAAGACGCCAGACTCTGAAGTTTTTTCGGACACGCAGCGCCACCTGTCGATGCAGTTCTGAGTAGTGCAAAGCCCGACTCCCGTTGCACAGTTTGCTGCGCAACCAGGTGGAACTACAGCGTACTAGTACAACAACTGAGCTAAATATTAGGTGTATTTGTGCACAGGACACTTAGAAGCAAAGCTACGAATTTCTCTCCGCGATTCGGTCGTGTACCGAACCACCGTGATGTGCTTGCTGGTTCAATCGCCAGAACGACGACGAAAACAAGAGCAGACGCAAAAGCTCCGCTCTCTACGAAGACCGACCTCAGTCGACGCTGGTTGCTTTGTAAATTGCCACAGACGTAAAGGACTTCCAATTTTATCGATTTCCGCAGATTTCGCGAAGCAGAACGGTGACAGCACTGGGTACGGGCCGTTGCGAACATGTTGGGTAAGCGAATTAGTCGCGTTCTTTACAGCTGGCCGCCTGAGAAAGTGTGATAACGTATAGGTCTCCTGTTATTGTTTTGAGTAGCATTGGCGGAAAACCGTGGTAACCTTGATTATGAAGATTAACAGAGCATCTGACCGTGGTGCGCGCCGTGCAATAGTAGACGGGTGACGCGCGCGATAAACATCGCACACGCCGCGACCACCGATAATCTGAAGTTGTCGCCACCACACAGCATTATGCACGTAGGGCATTGAAGGCTATAAGTACTGGCTTTTACTAGCAAACGCGAAAACGCACGTCCTATGCGCTCGTCATACAGGTAACTCGCAGAATGATAGCGACCACAATCAGATTTTTCTTGCCGTTGGTCTTCGCGATCGCCTATCTCGGAGACCTCGGTTTCGCTTTTCGTTGTATACACGGAAAAAGTGGACACACATGTATCATCGTTTTGCCCCGCCGCGGTGGTCTAGTGGCTAAGGTACTCGGCTGCTGACCCGCAGGGCGCGGGTTCGAATCCCGGCTGCGGCGGCTGCATTTCCGATGGAGGCGGAAATGTTGTAGGCCCGTGTACTCAGATTTGGGTGCACGTTAAAGAACCCCAGGTGGTCGAAATTTCCGGAGCCCTCCACTTCAGCGTCTCTCATAATCATATAGTGGTTTTGGGACGTTAAACCCCACATATCAATCAATCAATCATGTATCATCGTTTGCAGTATAAACAAACGGAAAACAGCCGTCAACAGAACATAGCATCCTTAATTAAAACAGTTCAACACACAAGAAGCAAGAGATTGATGGATAATGCAATTGTAAAGGCGAAAATTGCTGGTGCCATTCGTGCCGGATAAAGCGAGTTTCCTACCACTGATCGTATTGCTCGTGTATGCACTTTCTCGCTTTTGCATCATGTGTATGGCCAATTCAGACGCATTTAGGCGTTAGAGTACACACGTCGAAGTGCTTGCCTAGAACTCGATGTCATGCGATGCTTGCTTGCACTTAAATTGCCAGTTGCAGCCCACCGAAATAACTGAAACATCTTTTGCATTGTACCCGTAGTTCGTTAATATGATGAGCTTCCTACTTTTTTGAAGTGAGGTTGGATTGAAGAAAGAAGCTTGCCAGGTTCTTGCTTTTTCAGAA
Source organism: Rhipicephalus annulatus (assembly GCA_013436015.1). Lineage (NCBI taxonomy): Eukaryota > Metazoa > Arthropoda > Arachnida > Ixodida > Ixodidae > Rhipicephalus > Rhipicephalus annulatus. Next base: position 355,683 of record WOVY01010296.1, on the reverse strand, counting down.
AACCGCGTCACAAAACCAACCAAAGAGGAGGGCCTATGCACTACTTTTTTGCAGACTAGTTGGTTCATACTTGAAAAATTGAATTGCTGCACAAACTTCAAGAAAAAAACAAGGAAGACAGGAAAGAGCGCAGGCTACGCTCTTTCCTGTCTCCCTTGTTTTTTTTTTTCTTCAAGTTTGTGCAGCAATTCAATTTTTCAGGCCTATGCACGTTCACTTGCGGACGGCTCTCTTTGCACTATACCCATTTAAGGCCGACGCGGTGATGTGGTTGCCGGTGGCGACGTTCTCCGCCGCGCCGCCTGGGCAGAGACGGACGTCCAATAACCCATAAATCCTCTACTTTCAATTTGACTGTCTCATTGTTGCATGCTCTTTGTCCCCAGCTCTCTTTCACAAAGACCGTAAATTTGCGTTTTCGAGGCCTGTGCAATGTCACGTGTTCTCACACTTTGCAAGTCACTTATCTTAGAGGCTTCTGCATGCCAGTTTATCCAGGGAAAGTGAAACTAAAGGCTACGAGGCAAACTGGCAACTGCGCTGTTGTTTTGCCCACCTTTACGCCGTGACCCACGAGCAGCACGTCCTCGATGGACGCACGCGCAGTCTCCGGAAGCAGGACCAGGAATAAGAAACCGCTGGTGAGAGTCAGACAGCTGTACACCCACAGCGTGACGACCAGCCACTGCAGCGTGCTCGTCGTGGAGTAGTAGTTGGCCGTCACGAAAAAGGCAGTCCAACTGGCGGCGTACACGCTTCCCAGCTCCATGCCATCGCCACGCAGCGGAGTCAACTCCACGGCAAGGATCCATGGCACCGGACCGAGACCAGCAGAGTAGCCAGCGACCAGAAAGGCCTGCACCGATGGGAATACGCGCGCCAGGTGGCGTGCCCGAATAATCTACAGATTAAAAAAATATATATGTCTGTCTTGTTGACCAACACTCTAACTTTCTATGAGATCTGAAAACATTAAGATAACGTGTGTCGTCTTTCTTAGCATCGAAAAGAAGCGTGGACATGCGAGGAATAAGCGATGATTTTGAAGGTTATCATTTTAACTGCATTTATTTACGTGCCAGATATTAATTGTTTCAATATCAAAGCACTAAAAAACCATGTCAGCTGCAAGTAATTTACCTCCCCCCCCTCATGTCACTAACGTCACGGTGAAGTCACTCAAAAGGGACTAGCGGGCTAGTCAGTTCAATTAGGACTTCACAACTGCCGTGTAAATTCAAGAAACAAGGACGTGAAAAGACCACAATGCAAGGTGATTAGCGCTTGTTGTATGTCCTTTCTCACCATGATTTTTATATTTGTGTAGATTTTATGAATGATGTAAAACCAGTTTGTTTGTTCAAACCTCGTTTGGGAATATATTCCGCTATTTAGAAAATAATCATAGCCCCGTTTGGGTGATTAAACATAAAGTATCGTCTACATACACACCAATCTCGAATTACATTTTGAAAAATATAGGTTCGGTCTTTCACGTGGAGATTTCGGACATAACCATAATTTCACACAATTTACCTAGCCGAGTTAAAGCTTAGTGCTAAGCAGGTTACTTAAAAAATGTAGAAGTAGCGAGAAATTCTATGACAGCGACGCTTACCAAAGAAATATGGTTTTAGAAAAGGTGCATATTTATTTTCTTCTGATGAACGTCATTCATTAGGACAATTATTTGCCTAGCTAAAAGCGACAGCTGAGGGTTTTTTTTTTCATAGCACACGTGTCAAAGCTCAAAGCGAACCCAGAATAATTGAACATCGTCTCTTGAGGCTTCTTCGTAGAAGCATGAAGGCAACATTTCTCAGATATTTTGTAAGATCTTGATTTTTTGTGAATATGATAGTGCGCATATGAAGACACCTGACAGACACAAGACACGTGACAATATAATGACTTATCGCAATTGTTTGTTTAAGTGACGAAGAAATGATAAAGGTGGGCTTCATGTGATTTCAGAGCAAGGCTTAAAGAAGAAAAGCAAGATTTCTTTAGAAATTAGGATTACCCAGTCTATTCCAGCACTCACCTGTAAGGTGAACGTTGCACTGTTTGACTGGTGTGCAGTGGAAGCGGTGGCAACTGGCACCACCGACTGCGAATCATGCAGCGTGGTCGTTTCGATGCCGTTGGTAACTATTGGAGATGAAGGGTAGTAGACCACGCCCAACGTGATCAGGCTACCCGAGCACACCATAGTGGAGAGTAGGAGCAACTTACGCCGACCCGCCAGGTCCAGGAAGGGCACCACGAGAGACGCCACCAGGAACTGCAGCAACACATGCGATGAACATCTATCTATCTATCTATCTATCTATCTATCTATCTATCTATCTATCTATCTATCTATCTATCTATCTATCTATCTATCTATCTGTCTTTCTATCTATCTATCTATCTATCTATCTATCTATCTATATATATATATATATATATATATATATATATATATATATATATATATATATATATATATATATATATATATATATCTTTCTTTCTATCTATCTATCTATCCGCTAACGTTTCGGTGCTCTCGTGGTCACCCCCTTAACTTGGCGTGAACCAAAATCAGCCTGGGAGGGCAAGTTGGTTTGACAAATATGACGCGCTGGTCAAGACATGAATAATGTCACAACCTTGTCACGTACGTCGTCAAATACTTCCTGCCAGACGGTAGGGCATACCCATGGGTATTCAGATATTTACCCAGGAACTACGACAAGACACATGAGCAATTTTATCGCGCGAGCGTCAAAAAATACCAGATATCGGTAGCGGCGATCCGACGAATGCAAAGAATAAATGTCAGGGTCCCAGTTGGAATCTAACGCAAGCATTCTACGTGACAGACAAGCATTTTACCACAGAGCTACGCCAGGTCTCTGAACTACTTTTCAAATAGACGCTAATCTTCGTGAAACATCAATAGTGCTTGCAGTGCTGCCTACCCGATTTTATAAACATTACATATGTACTCCTTTTGGTACAGCTGTCACGTCGGGGTAAGATCAATTGTGGTTAGTAGTAGCTATGCGCTGAAGTTTATTTATGTAGCAGTGTCCAGGGCTAGCATCCTCGCGATCATCAGCGCTTTATATCAGCTTCTGGTGTTGCTAATATGCGTGCTACAGTTAGCATTGTTGCACAAATTCAAATAACTGGCTATATAAGGATGTGTAACTATTCAACATATGTCTGTGCGCGCAACATTTGTACTGTAACGAGGTTAGTTGACACGGAGGTCTAGTGGAGAAAGAAGAAGAAGACGCGCTATAATCGCAGGCTTGCATTAAGTTAGCCCTTGCAATGAATAAATTTTTTGTTCACCGAGACAACTCCTGCTTGTTCAACATCTCGTTTCAGTACATATATTTAGCATCATTTCATGACGCGTCGCTAAATGAAAAAAATTGCAACATGGTCACCTTTCCTCCGCATGCTTCGCATAACGTCGATCCCCAAGTTCATGGGATCCACCGAATTTTTTTCTTACCGAAGAGAGACATTCCAGTAAGCATTCGGAATAGTGAGTGATACGATTAGCAGAACGCCTCACTGAGTGAGTACACATGGCTGCTTGCCGTCATACCGTTTTTATCCCATGATTCTTCATAAGTTCTTCCTCCTATTTTTTTGTGGTCAAGTCCATTCGCTCCTACGCGATTATCGGCCACCTTTGTTAATGCAATGTATGCCGTGAAACAAAATATACTGATTTTCTCTGCGAAAAGATAGTTGAATGAGTAGAAAAAACATGGCTCGTTGCTCCATCGTATAGGAATCAGTATAATAGTATAAGCGTTTCTTGTTCATTGATATACGAGAGCTAGTACAATGTCTATTGCTGTTTGACAGCTATAGCACCATTTGACATAGATGTCCCCATGTAGATGCTTGTAGTGGTACATCTCCATCCCAAGAGGACTTGCACCCATGATCATGGTTTGACCATTGTGGTAGCTGAATTAGTTAACATGCCCCTGGTCACAGCATATTGTGAACGCCACGCAGTGATGACACCAACGAGTACATAAAAAAGTTGCAGTTTCTCCACAAGGGCGAAGAAACAAATACGACAGCAACAAATTGGGATTTCATGCGGAAAATGGCAAGCAGTTCGGAACTTGCCGCGCACTGGTCAAACCCAAAGGACGCAGGAAAAGAGCACGTAAATGACGAGCGTGAACCAACAACAGCAACAGTTCGACACTTAAAGTGAGCTGCTAAAACACAAAGTACGACGTGTGAAACGTACGCAAAAGTACACATAGGACGAGCGCGAGCGGACACCTATCACAATTGTTATACTTTGTGTCAGAGCAGCTCGCTCCTTTCGCAAACGTGGCCGCTGCAGCGAGCGAAGTGACCTTCATGTGCTGGGTAAATTCAACACAAGCTTTTCGGCGAAAGAAGAGCACGTACAAAGCCCCCCCGCTCCCCCCCACGCCCCATCACGAGGTAAGCAGGCTCGCATGGTTGGCCACCCCCTGTAGATCAAAGCACAAGTGACAGAAGCAGGTGGCGCGCGCATCGCAACGAACGGGGCGACCACCTTCAGAGCACGCCCTTCACTCTTTTAACGCTATCGCAACAGAGAGAACGAGAGCACGCTGAAGTGCTTGGGAGTCCAGCGTGAACCGGTGGAAAACGGTGTAGCTCGCCGTTAGTACGCTGAAGAATGTACGCTCTGTGGACGAATTGTTCAGCGCAGTCCGCTACGAAGTGAGTGGTTGTGGGTTCGTGTGTTCGATTCCCGGCGATGGAACTTTCACTTCTGTCTTTTTTAAAGACGATAATTTTTCTTGGGGACCTTCGACGGAAAAATTTTGGTCTCTCTGTCTGTCTGTCCGTCTGTACATTTGTCTGTCCGCTCTTAACGATACCTGAAACGGCCGACCCCATCCGCAGCGCCCACCAATAATGCTCGAGATGTAGCGTTCATACTTGTGCGATTGTCAAATAAAAAGCAATCATTGCGCATATTTGAGGTACCATAACAACACGTTGATCTTTTGTATGTGTGCATTTATACTAGAGAAGGCACACACGAGTAGATCTAAGGACCGTAGCGTTAAACACGCTGCGCTGGCAGTGCATTGCGATGCTCAGAAAGGCGAGTGTTACCAACGCTTTGCTACAACCACACGGTTGTGGCACCTGTGCGTCGCTATACGTTCTACACCTTATCGCTTCAGAAAATAACACGCATCTATTTCCGCACGCGCGCATGCCTCCCTTCGTTTTAGAAGATAAATGCCAGATGGCGCTCGTGTATACCATCCTCGATGCGCTCGTTCGCCTCCGCTGCACGCTCGAGGCACTCCAACGCAGCGCTTCCAGGATACAATTCACCAATTTTCTTGCGCAGAACACCAAATAAATGTTTTGTTCACTATCTGCGGAAGCAAGACTATTGTCTTTCGACGACATTTGCAGTGTAGCATGCATATCCGAGGCCGTTTTTTTTCTTAGTCATCTGTTAGCGCAGATTTTACAACGTCATATCCGTGACGGAAACACGTCAGTGAAATCTTGATGGACCCCCAGCATAAAACACTATCGTGTTAAATTATTATCTTCAGTTCGAGTAGGAACCGATCGCTTGGCAGGACTTCTTGGTAAGCGGGTGTTCTACTAGAGAGAGATTTCCGTGTTCGAAATTGCATAGAAAACAGCTCCACTTACGTGAAACCTGGGGAGGTGCAATGAGCATCGAGAGATAGCGTCAATGAGAGAATAGCCTCAATGAGAATGTTTAAAAACAGTCAATGAGGAAATAGTGTCAACGAAAATGTTTAAATGTGGTCAATGAGGAAATAGCGTCAATGAAAGTATTTGAATGTGGTCAATGAGAGAATAACGTCAATGAAAGTATTTAAAATGGTTAAATTAAGATTATGGACGTCAGTAGTCGCGATAGAGACGTGCCACTATGCGTCAACGTCGGTGCATCCCCGCCAGATGGTTCTATAGTTACCAAACATTAATAGACACTGTAAAATTCTCATACCTTTATCACTACACATGAAACACTACTTCTGTGAAGACACATTTTCCTTTCGTGTTATACCGATTTTTGTAAAAAAGGGATGCGCTATGTTTTTTTGTTTTTTTTATTTCGTATGATTGCGATTACTAACCACGAAGGGGGTGGCGATGGACAACTAGGGAGCCGAAAACGGCAGTTGGTGCGATCTCAAAGCATTTTTTGCTGCGAAAAAAATCGAATTGTGGAATTTATCTTGAGCGATGTTGAGTAGACCTTATTTACTGTGGTGCGAGTGTGGTTGTGCGTGCTCGAAGTAATATTCTTGAGCTACGCTACGCCTAAATGAGGACCCCGAACTTTACTTCTCGTATTAGTCAAATTGGTGAGCTACATTTCTTCTTCGTGCAGACGCATACAGGCAAGCCATGCAAGGCAAACGCCGCATTCCTAAAGACATCCTTGGCTCGTAGAGCAATAAATAATCTTATGAAGAAAACAATGGAAAAACAATGCGGTAGAAAGACGGCTCATATTCGGAGACGAAAGAAGGATATATTAGACGGAGATTTAGTGATTGTTCTTCTGAATAAGGAAAGGTAGTAATGTGGCGTTGTATGCCCGTAGACATTTTCTGGCTGTTCCTAATTACGTTAGCCTGCACGGCCAATGTGATAAGGCGTACGTCAACATGTCCAAGGATATTATGAATCCTTTCAAGGTATCCACCATTTGGACAACCGCACGCGGTGTGAACGGGTACATAGCTAAGTGACGTTCAACCGACTATGGCCTGAAAATACTGAGGGCCTATATATGCTCGTACTTGAATGAGCGCCAGCAAAGTGAGAGTGTGCATGTATTCCTGCGTGGCAACCAAGCTTGTAGAGGACAGCAAGATGCAGTTGATGCCACTGAACTGCTGGGCACCCATGACGAGTACGGCGAGCATGTAGTGTGCTGGCGACGTCTTGTAGTTTGGAAAGATGGCGGCGATCGCCTCGAACTCGGCTTCTGCCGCAGCCTGCACAGTGATGCACAACCGCAAAGCACCAATAGTACTCATTCATGGCAGAACTTAGTGTTACGCTGAGGACATGCACAGTGGAAGTAACAACACATAAGAGCCAAATGTAGTTATGGGTGGCGTAAACTATACAACTTACTGTAATACTGCAAGCGATCACGCTTATAAAGTAGTCTTCGGCAGAGTGGGGGAAATTATGTAAGGTGGTTGGGATATAATTGGATAATATAGTAACAAATTATCACAATATGGTGACATAAGACGAAGCCAGGGGCTGTACTGGATGACCCTTTTTTATTGGCTTAAAAAAAGTGATGGGTTATCCCTTGGTTGACACCTTTGCGTTTTGGGGAAGGTGAAAGCGTATGTGATAAGAATAACTTCCTTGCTCGCTGACAGTTCTTAGCAAGGGAATGTTATGAAAGCTGAAAGATGCGGAAAAAAGTACATTAAAAATTACCATATCTATAGGTGCGAAGTTCCTTATCTAAATGCCATAAGTTTGAAATCAGTACGCGCATTTATTGACGCCTTTTATTATCGTATATGTGGTTATAGCAGCGATGGCGTAGTGGTCAGAGCATCCGCCTCGCATGCAAAAGGTCCGTTGTTCAAATCCCGGTGCCGCGCAGTTCCCAACCGGTTAAAAAAAATCTGCGTGGTGATGGAACTGCATTACGAGGCTTGGGGTGCGGCCTCACCGGTAACCACCGCCGGGAACGCACTCCCTCACCAGAGAAGGATTGGCCACCCTGGTGCAGTATCTGGCCACTACCTCCCACATGCATACGTCAAATAACTCACGGCCCTCAGTCCCCAGCAGCTGCGAAGCAACTGACCACGGCGGCGGTCAGACCTGCAACGCAGCAGAGGGTGCTAAGAATCTCTGGATCCGGACAGGCCGCCATTGGAACTTGGCAACGTTTAACGCTAGAACCTTATCTAGTGAGGGAAGTCCAGCTGTACTATTCGAGGAGCTAGAGGGTGTTAAATGGGATATAATAGGGCTCAGTGAGGTTAGGAGGACAGATGAGGCCTATACGGTGCTACAGAATGGGCACGTCCTTTGCTATCGGGGCTTGGCTGACAGAAGAAAACTGGGAGCGGGGTTCCTAATTCACAGAAACATAGCTGGCAACATAGAGGAATATTATAGCATTAATAAAAGGGTGGTAGGTATCGTAATTAAACTGAATAGGAGATACAAGATGAAGGTGGTACAGGCTTACGCGCCTACATCCAGCCATGATGACGCTTCAGTTGAAAGCTTCTATGAAGACGTGGAATCGGCAATGAGTAAGGTAACAACACAGTATACAATACTGATGGGAGACTTTAATGCAAAGGTAGGGAAGAAGCAGGCTGGAGACCAGGAAGTGGGAGATTATGGCATCGGCACTAGAAACGCCAGAGGAGAGCTACTAGTAGAATTCGCAGAACGCAACAATTTACGGATTTTGAATACCTTCTACAGAAAACGAGGAAACCGCAGATGGACATGGAGGAGCCCTAATGGCGAAAATAAGAACGAAATAAACTTTATAACGAGTGCACATTCAGGCATCGTGCAGGATGTGGAAGTGGTTGGCAAGGTACGATGCAGTGACCATAATAGAATGGTACGGTCTCGAATTCGCCTAGACTTGAGAAAGAAACGACAAAAACTGATACGCAAGAAGCCAATCAATGAGCTAGCACTGAGAGGGAAAGTGCAGGAATTCAGAGTCTCGCTTCAGAACAGGTACTCGGCTCTTAATGAGGAAACCAACCTTAGCATAGATACAGTGAATGAGAATCTGACGAGTATCATTACGGAGTGTGCAGTGGAAATTGGAGGCAGGGTAGTTAGACAGGACACTGGCAAGCTTACCCAGGAAACAAAGAATCTCATTAAAAAGCGTCATCTCATGAAATTCTCAAGTGCAACAGACAAAATAGAACTGGCAGAGCTTTCGGAGTTGATTAATAGGCGTAATGTATCCGATGTAAGAAGGTATAACATGGAGAGAATTGAGCACGCTCTGAAAAATGGAGGAAGCGTCAAAGCAGTGAAGAGGAAACTTGGGATAGGCAAAAATGGGATGTATGCATTAAGGGACAAAAAAGGCAAAATAACTACCAATATGGATAGGATAGTTAAAATAGCGGAGGAGTTTTACAGAGATCTGTACAGTAGCCGGGACAACCACGACCTTAATGCTATAATAACTAGCAGTAACCTAGATGACACCCCACCAGTAATGATAGAAGAAGTCAGAAAAGCTTTGGAGAGCATGCAAAGAGGCAATGCTGCTGGTGAGGATCAGGTAACATCAGATCTGCTGAAAAATGGAGGACAGATTGTGTTAGAAAACTAGCCCCCCTGTTTACGAGGTGTCTCCTGACGGGAAGAGTACCAGAGTCTTGGAAGAACGCTAACATCATCCTAATACATAAGAAAGGAGATGACAAGGACTTGAAGAATTACAGGCCGATTAGCTTGCTCTCTGTAGTATACAAGCTATTTACAAAGGTAATTGCTAGCAGAGTAAAGAAAACATTAGAATTCAATCAACCAAAGGAACAAGCAGGATTTAGAACAGGCTACTCAACAATTGACCACATTCATACTATCAATCAGGTAATAGAGAAATGCTCAGAGTATAACCAACCACTATACATAGCCTTCATAGATTACGAGAAGGCGTTTGATTCAGTAGAAATATCAGCCGTCATGCAGACACTGCGGAATCAGGGCGTCGATGAAGTATATATAAGCATCCTGGAAGAAATCTACAGGGGCTCAACTGCTACCATAGTGCTTCATAAAGAAAGCAACAGAATACCAATCAAGAAGTGTGTAAGGCAGGGAAACACAATCTCCCCAATGCCATTTACCGCGTGCTTACAGGAGGTTTTCAGATGCCTAGAATGGGAACAGTTAGGGATAAGAGTTATTGGAGAGTACCTTAGTAACCTGCGCTTCGCCGATGACATTGCATTGCTGAGTAACTCAGGGGACGAATTGCACCTCATGATTACGGAGTTACACAAGGAGAGCAGAAAGGTGGGTCTTAAAATGAATCTGCAGAAAACGAAAGTAATGTACAACAACCTCGGAAAAGAGCAGCGCTTCGAGATAGGTAATAGTGCACTTCAAGTTGTAAAAGACTATGTCTACTTAGGGCAGGTAATAAACGCGGAGCCGAACCACGAGATTGAAGTAACTAGAAGAATAAGAATGTGGTGGAGCACATTTGGCAAGCACTCTCAAATTATGACAGGTATATTGCCACTATCCCTCAAGAGGAAGGTATATAACAGCTGTATCTTGCTGGTACTTAGCTACGGAGCAGAAACCTGGAGACTTACAAAGAGGGTTCAGCTTAAATTGAGGACGACACAGCGAGAAATGGAAAGAAAAATGGTAGGTGTAACCTTAAGAGACAAGAAGAGCAGAGTGGATTAGGGGACAAACGGGGGTTAAGGATATCATAGTTGAAATAAAGAAGAGGAAATGGACATGGGCCGGGCATGTAGCGCGTAAACAGGATAACCGCTGGTCGTTAAGGGTAACTAACTGGATTCCCAGAGAAGGCAAGCGGGTTAGGGGGAGACACAAGGTTAGGTGAACAGGTGAGATTGAAAAGTTTTTGGGTATAAATTGGCAGCAGCAAGCACAGGACCGGGTTAACTGGCGGAACATGGGAGAGGCCTTTGTCCTGCAGTGGACGTAGTCAGGCTGATAATGATGATGATGGTGATGATGATGATGTGGTTATAAAGGCCCCTGTCATGTCTGCCTAAAAATATCGGAGCCGTAAAGCTAAACATAGATAGATAGATAGATAGATAGATAGATAGATAGATAGATAGATAGATAGATAGATAGATAGATAGATAGATAGATAGATAGATAGATAGATAGATAGATAGATAGATAGATAGATAGATAGATAGATAGATAGATAGATAGATAGATAGATAGATAGATAGATAGATAGATAGATAGATAGATAGATAGATAGATAGATAGATAGATAGATAGATAGATAGATAGATAGATAGATAGATAGATAGATAAGACAGACAGACAGACAGACAGACAGACAGACAGACAGACAGACAGACAGACAGACAGACAGACAGACAGACAGACAGACAGACAGACAGACAGACAGACAGATAGATAGATAGATAGATAGATAGATAGATAGATAGATAGATAGATAGATAGATAGATAGATAGATAGATAGATAGATAGATAGATAGATAGATAGATAGATAGATAGATAGATAGATAGATAGATAGATAGATAGTATTGATTGATCAAATTATTTGCGCGTCATGAGGCAGCATGCCCTGGTGTTTTCGAAGGGAAGGTTTTCGTTAGAAATCGCACCCTGAATCGGCTTGAGCGCACGCTCAGCAAGGCTTCCAGAGCACGCTGTCGCCTGTGGCCGCACAGCAGCCACCGCGGAGACTCGACCAGGAGGCCTCCGGTCAGCAGCAGAAGGAGCAGTGCGGGCGGCGCGCAGCACAGCGCCAACCGGGACCAGTCCAGGAAGAGGCCGGCGGTGTGCGCGTACAGCATGCCCAGTGTGATGATCAGGTGGTGCGTGGCTCCCTGCACGGTGCACGCATATGGGCAAGCTTTTCAAGCAGTGTCGTCTGCTCTGACAAGATTCATTTGCAGCAATGTTTGATGTGTTCTGAAGGCGAGAGCGTGAGTAAACGGGGTCAAATATGGACGCAGCACTGGCGTGCTTTCCTGCGGTCAGTTGCCGTATGGACGTAGACAGGAGTAGAAAGATATCCCGAACAATTCGACTTTAGGCCATGCATCTGATAATAATAATATTTGTTGGAATTTTAACGTCCCTAAACCACGATATGATTGTGAGAGACGCCATAGTGGAGAGATTAAGAAATATTGAACGTGTGGTACAGTGACGTCGCAGTACATAGGCCTCTTCCATTTCGCCTCCATCGAAATGCGACCATCACGACCGGTATCAAACCCGCGACGTTTCGGTCAGCAGCTGAGGCCCGTAACCACTGCGCCATGCACACCAGACATGTCTGCTTCATCAGAGCATTATAATGGGCGAGCTCAGGCCACACTGTAATGTGACCCAGTGTAAAAAGGTTTTTAAAGAACAAAACAGCAAGGACACTATGCTATCTTGATTAAATTCTGCTCAAATAATGATTTCACTCATGCTCAAGTACAATGGAAAAAAATTACGATGTTCTTTGCTCCTGTCAACGAAAGCTGCTTCTTAGTTGTTATTCTTGACGGGAACTTAAAATATTCTAATCGCGTCAGTCACTCAGGAAAAACTAGCTTGTGATTTTGAATTTCAGTAAAAAAAAAACAGGACCATTTTAACCTTCCAATATCATTTGAGCTATTGTACGCTTTTGTTCCCCTGTACAATGAATGTTGTATAACCACATGGGGTTATGCACACTCGCATGCCTCCCATTTCGAACATATAACACAGTGACAGTCATTTCATATTGCAATAGTCCTTTATTAATTTATACAGCCTTAGTACACTCCCAAACATTTGTTTAATTAAATACCTTGCAATTCGCTATCGAAATTTTTGATGGAACACGATCGAGTGCACTTTGTCCTGATGATCATTTATCTCTAAACTGCATGTAGTTAAAAATGTCTACCTACAATCTAAATTAATGATTGACGACGTACCAGCGCTCTTCTTCTGCTATCTCTATTTGCTTAAAGAACAAATGCTTTCATGCTTATGAAATTACCGATATTACATTACTCTTAATAAGAACATTGGTTGCCACAGTTCTTGTTTGCTTTATTGTTTGTCGTTAACCACAACACAGGTTCCTTCGTAATAACAGTGTTCTTGCTGATTAACTTTTCTTGATAATATGGTAACAAAGACCCCTCCTCCCCCCTGGAGCGAAATCCGATTGGACCTATCCTTCTGTACATTGATGTGTGGGCTGTCCATGAACAAGAGTCCCCTAGAGCGAAGTCGTATTGGACCTATTTTTCTGTATATCAATATGTGCTTTGCTGCTTACTAAGAGCCCCCTACTATTGGACCTATCCTTCTGTAAATCTCGGTGTTGTTCTTTATTAAGATCACCCTTAGAACCAAGTAATATTGGACCTTTTTTTCTGTATATAATATGTGTATTGTTCTCCAGTTTCCGGAGAGTTTCCCCGCTTTCGCTCTCTTCTAGGCCAAGTGTGAACGCGCCACGAGGGTGGTCAGGCCACACACCGTCTTGAGTTCGACCATAAGACGCTATACGCATCTAAAACTATAGCCGCAATAAATAAAGGGTCCTTGCTCTGTCAGCTTCACTCTAGCACGTCGCTCGGGTGCCAGGCTCTCTACCACCCACACACGAAAGTGCAGTGTGACAGCGGGCTCAGCGTGGTCCACTTACGTCTGTGCCGCGGTGAGCTGCGAGAGACATTTCGGCTATGTGCGCGGGCACGACGAGTGAGACGAAGCCCGTGAAGAAGCCGTTGGCGAAGCGCGCTACGAAGAAGAGGTGCACGTCGTGGCCCAGGCCGATGCACAACCAAGTGGCGAGCAGGCCGAGGGCCGAAGTCACGAAACTCCAGCGACGCCCAAAGCGCTGCGTCAGAAAGGCCCCACCAAGGCTGCCAAACACTGCTCCCAGAGCCATCAGCGAACCGAACCTACAATCGTAGAATCAGTATTACTTCTGGAAAAACAGAGGCAAAAAATTTGCAGATACCACATACCATTGGAAATCGATGTTACGCGAAACATGAGCAGGGAAGGTGACTTGTGTAATCTTTCACTGAGCGAAACTTAACCTAATGACGCTGTAGATATGAACAAATGTTGTGCGCCGCACCAACATGTTGAACATTCGCATATGTTTCATGTAGCCAGTTATGTAGAGTTACGTAACGGTGCCACAGCAACGTGTATGCCACCAACACCAGAAGCATCAGCGCTTGTGCTTGCGAGGATGTAGCCCTGGCTTGTTGACCAGCTTAATAGGCGCCATAAAGTCATAATAAACGCCATAATAAATGTCATGAAGGAAAGAACTTGAAACGTTTTCAGACGTTGCTGCATCACAAACCCTATTGTGATAATTTATGGGAGCTTACGAGCCCAAACCACGATATAATAAGGAAGCATGGCTCAGTGGTGGGCTATTCTATTGCGCTCTTAAGAAAAGAGGTGCGATACCTGCACAGGAGCTTTGGGATTAAATGAATGGGTTTTTTTTGCCTATCTGGTACGTTTCTCATGCATGATAAGCGGCTCAAACATTTCTCAAGGGCCACTGTTTGTGCTCTTCCTCTTGATAGTCGCAGCTGTGCCCAAAACACTGCATAAGAGACTAGTGCCCGATTATAAAACATTTCTTGCAAGTACACCGCTGTGTGCGCGTCTACTTGTCGCCTTCTCGCATTCTGCTTTGTTGCGCTGCCATTGTTATACAAAAATGTTGTAACAACAAGACCACTTAGCACCTTTAGTCTGCCAGGCTCTGCCTTCGGTCTTGCAGGCCAAGATTTCATATTCCAACATTCCATTCGTTCATTAATTTTATACCCGTCATGATGTACTAGTGATTATGGTGCTCAATGCTGACCAGAAGGTCACAGAATCGAAACCCGGCTTCGGCAGTGGCATTTTCGGTTTAGATTTAGGCGCATGTTAAAGGAACCCAGGTGGTAAATACTTTCAGAGCTCTCCACCATGGCATCCGTCATAATGATATCAGGGTTTTGGGATGCTAAACTCCAAGAATTGTTATCGCATTAATTTACCTTTACCCCCTAAGCAGTCGGGCACATGCCACCGCAGTACAATGACATTAATGCACAAGGAACGATTCATTTTCTAGATAACTCTTCTTATATGTTATATCTTACAACAACTCTGCCCCTGTGATATGTGTCGTGCGCGAAGCTTCAAAGTGCGCGCCATACAAAGTGCGCGCTTGAAGCAGACAACGACGAAGGTAGCACGAGCGCTGAGTAGCGTGGCGGCGAAGGTACGAGAAGGAACGAGGAAGACGGGGCTCTCGACTCGGCCGTTGGGTTCCGGACCCGAGCCTAGTAACAGTCGAGCCCGGCCTACCTGCCACGTTCTACCTGCCACGGCCGTGCGTCGCTGACGTGCTGCGGCTTCAAGGCATCCTGTGCTTGAGGACACGCGGAGCTGTCGGGCTACGGGCACGAGTTCCAGCAGAGGTGTCCGGCCGGGACGCGGCCGGTGGTAGTGCCTGGTCTACCGTGCCAACTGGTCCACCTCGTCTACCGTGCGAGCAACGCGGAGCTGTCGGGCTACGGGCACGAGCTCCAGCGGATGTGTCCAGCCGCGACGCGGCTGCGGTGGCGGAGCCTACCCATCAACTAGTCGCCTGGTTGACCGTGCGGACAACGCGAGCCAGCTCAAGACGTAGCAACGAACCTCGGTGAGACCGACCTCATGTCTGGTGTCCATGCTAAAAGGAGGGACGGCTAGCTTAGGACTTTGATAGTTCACAGAGACAGTGAAGGATTCTTTAAATAGCCTGTCCATGTTATGTGTGTTCGTTTTTTGTGTGTATAAAGTGTGGCGTACAAACGGCCTCGTCTTTTCGTGGGAGTCTGGGGCGACGGCTCGGACACCCATTAACTAAGAACCTGCAATGTAACACTGGCGTCCGCGACAGGACGAGGCCATTTGTATCGCTTGAGTGAGGCTGACGATTAGTGAGGAAAAGATGAGCTCGACAGATTTAATGGCGTTGGCCATGCGCATGGGTTTGGAAGGTGCCGAATTGAAAACTTGGATTGATGAGCGAGAAGCTCGAGCTCGTGAGGAAAGGGCGGCAGAAAGAGAGGCGAAGAAGGAACAAATGCAGTTGCAATTACAAGTCGAGGAGCAGGCCCAAAGGACGATCCAATTGCGCCTTCAACTGACTCAGACTGAAACCGCCAGAGAGCCTGTCGGGGCAGACATAGGTCGATCATCAAGGGTGTCTTCCAACGTCAATCCTCATAATTTTATACCAGGATTTGATGAAAACCGGGATGACCTAGATGCGTACTTAAAAAGGTTTGAGAATGTGGCGACAGGGCAAGAGTGGCCTAGAGACAAGTGGGCCACGGCTCTGAGTTTGTGCCTAAGCGGAGAAGCGCTAAAAGTGTTTGGTCGCCTATCCCCTGAAGATGCACTTGATTACGAGAAAGTGAAACTGGCTCTATTTCAGCGATTTCGCTTCACAGCGGAAGGGTACCGTGAGAAGTTCCGGCACAGTAAGCCTCAAGAGGGAGAAACCGGCCGGCAGTACGCTGCACGATTAATGAGTTTTTTCGACCGATGGGTGGAAATGTCGAAAGTAGACAAAGAATACGCGTCAGTTCGTGACCTGATTGTAGCTGAACAGTTCATCAGTAAGTGTCATGATCGAGTGGCGCTCTTTTTGCGTGAAAAGAATTGCCGTAAACTTGAAGAAATGGCTGAAGCGGCAGATCAGTTTTTAGAGGCACAGCGACAGTCTAACCTGCTTGTTTTCCGAGAAAAGGCTGAAAACGGCATGGCTGTGAAAAGTGGGAGCACGACCTCAAAAACTTCAGTGCAATGTTTTGTTTGCAACAAAATCGGCCATAAAGCCTCAGATTGTCGCGCTCGGACGAAGCAACCTTACTGTGGGCATTGTCGTAGGGCAGGACACGATACCCAAGTTTGCACCAAGAAACCCGCCACGTATAAAAAGGCTTCATGTATATTGTCCGAAGAGAACTCTAAAGACAATGATAACGCATCCGGCGGCGGGCCCGAGAATAATGTGTCGGGGGCAGTAAACACGCGACAAATGGCAACGAAATATCAGATGCCAGTTCTCCAGGGTCTCCTATTTGGTAAGCCTGTCTCGGTTCTTCGGGATACAGGAAGTAACACGACGGTTGTGCGACGTTCCCTCGTGCCCGACGAAGTGCTGACAGGAGCTATGACGACAGTATTTTTAGCCGATGGGAGCAGAATAAAAGTTCCCGAAGCAAAAGTGGAGATATTTTCGCCCTATTTTTCTGGCACGGTGATCGTTAAATGCATGACTTCCCCATTGTATGACGTCATCGTGGGAAACGTGCCAGGATCCCGTGATCCCAATGATCCAGATAGCAGGTGGAGCGAGGGACTGTCGGAAAGGAAGACGAAGTCTAAAAGCGTCAAGGAGAGATTAGGGGTGATGAAAGCAGATCGCTACGAGAAACCAATGATCAGCGTAGTCAAGAATTCAAGTACTTCGTTGGATTCGGTGAAAGCAACCGCTTTGAATATCAACCAACGAATCCTCAAGATTGAGCAGGCGGAGGACAAGAGCCTAGATCTCTGTAGGAACAAAGTTGGGCAGGTGTTTTTTGGGAGAGGATCGACAGAATATTCGTTTGTTATGCAAAAGGGAGTTTTATATCGCCATTATCGGTTATCCTCCGGCAAGATAGTACAGCAGGTAGTTGTTCCTCGCAAACTGCGGAGCCAAGTACTGCAGCTAGCTCATGAAAGTCTGATGGCGGGCCATCAAGGCATCAAGAGGACAATTGACCGAGTACTAGGATCATTCTATTGGCCAGGAGTTCAGGAAGAAGTAAAGAGATACGTGCGATCCTGTGACACTTGCCAAAGAGCATATCCAAAAGGTAAAGTAGGCAAGGCGCCTCTGGGCGTAATGCCGTTGATCGACACCCCTTTCGAGCGAGTGGCAATCGATATTATCGGTCCTTTAAAACCTGTGTCGAGAAACGGAAACCGCTACATATTGACCATGGTGGACTTCGCCACGCGCTACCCGGACGCGGTGGCCCTGCCAGCAATCGATTCGGCGACAGTAACAGAGGGCCTGGTGGAGATGTTCTCACGCGTAGGATTCCCGCGTGAAATTCTATGTGATCAAGCATCTTGTTTTACTTCCGAACTGATGAAAGAAGTCAACGAGTTACTGGCCATTAAGCACCTCAGTTCTACACCTTATCATCCTATGTGTAACGGGTTGGTGGAACGATTTAACGGTACGTTAAAACAGATGTTGCGGAAGCTCTGCCAGGAGGAACCAAAATCCTGGGATCGGTTGCTTGCCCCACTCCTTTTTGCCTATCGTGAAGTGCCTCAGACCAGCACGGGATTTTCTCCCTTCGAACTTATTTACGGGCGTGACGTCAGAGGACCACTTAGTTTGTTAAAAGAATTATGGATTGGAGAACACATCGGCGACGAGGCGAAGACAACTTACGGATATGTATTGGATCTGCGAGATCGTCTTGAAAAAACACTGCAGTTGGCTCATGAGAACTTGACACGAGCAAGAAAATCACAGAAGCAATACTATGATCGGCGAAGCACGAAACGTCAGCTTGAAGTAGGCGACCGGGCCCTTATTCTACTCCCTACTACGGAAAATAAATTACTCATGCAATGGAAAGGACCTTTTAAGGTCACAGGGAAAAAGGGCAGTCATGACTACTGGTTGGACTTGGGACGTGACACCAAGTTGTTCCACATCAACATGTTAAAGCGTTACGAGGATCGCGAACCGGAGAGGTTTACACAAACAGCGTCATTCGTAGTGATGGAAGAAGAGGAGGCAGATTCACCTATACCAGTTTACACCATTGACCAAAGGACTGGGGTGGAGACAATTAATATAGGTGAAGGGCTGGCTGAAGAGGAAGCTGCTGAGCTCCATCGGATTCTGACCAAATACCAAGATGTGTTTTCCGAAATGCCAGGAAAGACCAATTTGCTGGAATGCCCGCTTCGACTGACAACACCGGATCCGATTTGCACTCCGCAGTACCCACTACCACTGGCGATGAAAGAAGTGGTTGAAAAGGAAGTTCGAGATATGTTCAAGCTCGGGGTGATTGAGCGATCCAATTCGCCATACAATTCCCCCTTGGTGCTAATTAAGAAGCCAGATCAAACTTATCGGACATGCATAGACTTTCGTCGCATCAACGAGGTGTTGATATCAGATGCTGAACCCATACCACGGACGGATATGATGTTCGCAGAGGTTGGGACCAAGAGGTTTTTCTCGAAATTCGATCTTACCAAAGGATACTGGCAAGTTCCACTGGAACCGGAGTCGAGATCGGTAACCGCATTTTCAACTCAGACCGGACATTACCACTTTATCTACATGCCATTTGGAATCAAAACTGCGTCTGCAGTGTTCACGCGTTTGATGAGAACACTTCTCCAAGGCCTCCCGAACGTAGCGCATTATATAGACGATGTTCTCATCGCTACTATGACATGGAAAGAGCATTTAGACACATTGCAGCAATTCCTGCACAGAGTGAGAGAAGCAGGATTGACTATCAAACCCCAGAAGTGCGAAATCGCTATGACTTCCGTCGTATCTTTAGGCCATCGTTTAGGAGGAGGGACCATCCGAGCAGTGGATAGTACTGTCGAGAAGATTGCCAATGCACAAAAACCTCAAACAAAGAAGCAGCTTCGATCGTTTCTTGGATTGGCTGGATATTACCGCGATATGATTCCCCATTATGCGGAGAAAGCTCAGCCTCTCACCGAACTAACTAGGAAAAAGGAGAGAAATAAGATTTGTTGGAATCCTGAAAGAGAGGCGGCATTCGAAACACTTAAGCAAGCCCTTGCTTCTGGACCAATTGTAAAGGCTCCTGATCCGGAGCGAAGGTTTGTACTTCGGTCGGACGCGTCTGACACCTGCATCGGAGCGATATTAATGCAGGAACATGACGGATTGTTACACCCTGTATCTTATGCAAGCCGCCAGTTGCTGCCCCGGGAAAAGAATTACTCTACCGTAGAGAGGGAGTGTTTGGCATTGGTATGGGCGGTACAGAGGTTTCACATTTTTTTGTATGGGAACCAGTTTGTTGTACAGACAGATCACCAACCTCTACAGTACTTAGCCCGAGCCAAACACTTGAACAGTAGGGTCCTGAGGTGGAGCCTGGCATTGCAAGAATACTCATTTAGCATTCAGCATATAAAAGGGTCGGAGAATACCGGTGCGGACTTCATGAGTAGATTGTGAGCCAAGAGTTCGGACTTCATGCACTGTGATATTGGGTGTTGGACACTCGAAGTATGTCGGTGTATTTAACGGTGTTCTTGTGTATTTAGTAAATATTGGACCTCGACATGTGAACTATACAGAGGACATATACAGTGAAGGGGCTTACAGACCGCGCACGTGTCAGCAGTTTTTTTTTTTTTTTTAAAAAAGAAAAAAAAAACTCATTTAAGGGGGGGCTTTTGTGATATGTGTCGTGCGCGAAGCTTCAAAGTGCGCGCCATTCAAAGTGCGCGCCATACAAAGTGCGCGCTTGAAGCAGACAACGACGAAGGTAGCACGAGCGCTGAGTAGCGTGGCGGCGAAGGTACGAGAAGGAACGAGGAAGACGGGGCTCTCGACTCGGCCGTTGGGTTCCGGACCCGAGCCTAGTAACAGTCGAGCCCGGCCTACCTGCCACGTTCTACCTGCCACGGCCGTGCGTCGCTGACGTGCTGCGGCTTCAAGGCATCCTGTGCTTGAGGACACGCGGAGCTGTCGGGCTACGGGCACGAGTTCCAGCAGAGGTGTCCGGCCGGGACGCGGCCGGTGGTAGTGCCTGGTCTACCGTGCCAACTGGTCCACCTCGTCTACCGTGCGAGCAACGCGGAGCTGTCGGGCTACGGGCACGAGCTCCAGCGGATGTGTCCAGCCGCGACGCGGCTGCGGTGGCGGAGCCTACCCATCAACTAGTCGCCTGGTTGACCGTGCGGACAACGCGAGCCAGCTCAAGACGTAGCAACGAACCTCGGTGAGACCGACCTCATGTCTGGTGTCCATGCTAAAAGGAGGGACGGCTAGCTTAGGACTTTGATAGTTCACAGAGACAGTGAAGGATTCTTTAAATAGCCTGTCCATGTTATGTGTGTTCGTTTTTTGTGTGTATAAAGTGTGGCGTACAAACGGCCTCGTCTTTTCGTGGGAGTCTGGGGCGACGGCTCGGACACCCATTAACTAAGAACCTGCAATGTAACAGCCCCACCCATCACAAGTGAAGATGGCAAGACCTTGCCTGTTGCAGCATGTGCTCAAAAACTGAACACCTACTTCTCTCAAGTTTTCACTGCTGAGCGACCACTAGATAGCTCTCTTGATTTGCCGTCACTAACCGTTCAACACCCGTTTTCCGCTATCGTAATCACTACGCATGGCGTAGCCTGCGCAATAGATCGTTTGGCACTCAAGACTAGCCCCGGACCAGACGGAATTAGCGCGAAACTTCTAAAATTAACAAGTCCCTTTTCGTCATACTTTCTTTGTTTGATTTTTCAACAATCACTTGATTCAGGATTTATACCAGATGATTGGAAATCAGCGCATGTGACCCTAATTTTTAAGTCTGGTGACAATACAGTTCCCAATAACTACAGGCCAATTTCACTAACATCAATCTGTTGTAAATTACTCGAACACATATTATTCACGCATATAATGAACCACCTTAATCTGAATAAACTGCTCCTAAACAGCCAACATGAGTTTCGTAAAGATCTATCTTGCTAAACACAACTCTTTGAATTGGTAACTGACCTTCATTCTTCTCTAAACGTGTCCCGTCCTGTTGATGCAATTTTTGTTGATTTCTCGAAAGCCTTTGATCGCGTGCCACATAAACGTCTGTTCCTAAATGTTCGCCAACTCCAACTCGACCAAAACACAACACGATGGATAGAAGAATTTTTAACCAATCGTTTCCAGACAGTCAAGTTAAACAATCATATTTCTAACCAAACACGTGTTTCATCTGGGGTCCCTCAGGGGTCAGTGTTAGGTCCTCTTTTATTCCTGATTTACATCAATGACATAGCATGCAGCCTAAAATCACCAATTCGCTTGTTTGCGGATGATTGCGTATAGTGTATAGAGAAATATCTAATCCAGACGATACAATTATCTTACAATCTGATCTTATTAGGCTAGAGGAATGGTGTAGCCGCTGGCAAATGGAAATAAATGTAGAAAAACCAAACACATAATGTTTAGTCCTACCCCCGAGACAGTTCCCGCTAACTACAAAATAAATGATACTCCAATAGATTCAGTTCAATCGTTTAAATATTTAGGTGTGTTCTTTACGGCGAATTTAAAGTGCACGTGCCACATAGAATACATATCTACTAAAGCCCTTAAAAAACTCGGCCTACTCAAAAGGCGCCTACATTTAGCCACCAAGGAAACCAGGTTTCATGCATATAATTGTCTTATCCGGCCCTCACTAGAATACGGTTCAATCATATGGCATCCTCAGGGCGCAAACCTAACCTTTCGGAATCTGTCCAGAACAAGGCAACCCGGTTCATCACGTCCTCGTACTCACGTTACGAAAGCGTATCTTCTTTAAAGAATTCACTTCATCTTCCCTCGCTTGCCATGCGCCGAAAGTTGGCTCGACTATCTTCTTTTTCATTCGCTGTACCACAGTAGCACGCCGTTTTCCCAGCTTCATATCATTCCACCACCTCATATCTCCGCCCGGGTAGACCACACTTTCAAAGTTAAACCAATTTTCGCTAAAACAAAAAGATATAAAAACTCTCCTTTAGTCCTTGCAATCGCAGAATGGAACGCGTTACCTGCTCACATCGCAGAACTGTCCGATTCATCATCTTTTCAACATGCACTCAAAACCTTTCTTGAAGTTCTTTGATGACACATAAATCTTTATTTTGTTTTTCTTCTTCTTCTAAGTTTCTCTCTGAATTTTTTCTTCTTCTTTTTTTTGCACACTGTTGTTGAGTGTACTGATCGCGCTTTTTTGTTCTTGTTTACTGTTTTTAAAGTGCATTTCGCGTGAACCCCTTTTTTCATTCAATGTAATCTATTGTTGTTTGGCGTTGTTTCTGGATTGCACTTTCAGTTTCTCGATGCAGTAGACATTTATACCATCTCTGCCTTCATTTATGTGCTGTACAGTACTTGTGATCATAACCCCACTCTATCCCCCCCTATGTAATGCCCATTCGGGCCTTTAGGGTATTTAAATAAATAAAATAAATAAATATGTAGCGAAACAATGTTTCGTTGAGCAAACTGATTTTGATGTTTGATACAACCATATAGCTCTGGGGTTATAGTACTCTGACGCCAACATGCGTTTTACGCGGTTCAAACAACGTGGGCTCGCAAAAAGTCATCGTCCCTTGGCGGTGTGACCATTCACCGAAGTGACTCTGTCGCTTCCAGCT
This sequence comes from Rhipicephalus annulatus, assembly GCA_013436015.1. Classification (NCBI taxonomy): domain Eukaryota; kingdom Metazoa; phylum Arthropoda; class Arachnida; order Ixodida; family Ixodidae; genus Rhipicephalus; species Rhipicephalus annulatus. The sequence goes on along the minus strand of WOVY01010296.1, from coordinate 332,409 downwards.
AGACCTTCTGTCTGCAAACAATTGTTGCAATGGTACGTGGTTGCATGCACGAATACTACAAAAGAAAAACACGACAGATGAAACACGTGTACACCCCCCCCCCCCTTTTTTTTTCTCTCGCAGTGATAAGAGCTTATATATCCCGTTGCGCTGCTTTCAAAGTCGGGCGTTCGTTCAGCTAAGTGACTAAACAAAGTGTCACATTTCTAGCGAATCTAGAGGTTAGGGATTATAAATGGTGCAAGAACACGAAATACAAACGAAGAATACACGAGGAACAATCAGTGTTAGTGAACCCGATATTCAAGACGTACCAGAATATCTGGGCATGGGTAATGTCGAAGGCTCCGCTGTCCTTAGCAAGGTGCAAGCTTCGGCCGGCTGGCAGCGAGTAGCCCAGCGCCGTCCCCACGCACAGCGAGCCCACCCAGCAGGGCACCAGAGATATGAGAGGCATCGGAAAGATCTTGTCTTGGGGCCTTGGCCGTTCACCGGGCGTAAGCTCGGCGGAGTACGCCACCTTCTCAAGCGTCGCGGTCCTGTTTACTGGAACGAAGTGCGGGCCATGTTCGCGCGGCCTGGCGTCGGCGCCGCGCTCAGCGTCGACGCCGGGCAGGGACGCCTTTGATGACGTTCTCCGCGACCCGCTCTTACTGCTCGAAATGCTCGGATGAGCGTTCGCCAGCATCGTTTCCAATGACGAGGAGCAGCGAAAGATAAGCTGGTGTAGGCAACCTTGTTTGTTTGTTTCCCTGGGAGGCTGGCTCATACCCACTCAGGGGGATTGGCCAAGAAAGTGTAGTGCAGTTTTTCTGTAATCATTTTAACAATGTTTAATGAATTGGTATTATAATGAGATTAATGTAAAAATAAAAACAACATAAAAAGAGCAAACGAAAAAAAAGAATCAATTTGAGCAATTTTGAGATTTGAGGTGTTATGATTAGCACTCAGCTGCGTTCACTTCACTCTGCCCTGGGGAGTAATAAATAATTTTTTTTTATTGAAGATCACAATGGTATACGCTTGGTTGCCTGAATATAATTGCAAACGGCATTGAAAACATCCCTGTGGCAATGTCCCAAAGCTGAGGCGCCAAAGCTTAGCGCCGTTTCCACCGTTAATCTAAGGCCTATTTTCCGAAATTGCATAACTAGTAACCTTTTTCTAAGTATCTCGTAGCGGCGACAATACAAAAAATAATGATCTAGTGATTCCATTTCTCCGCAGAATGCGCAGAGGGGTGATGTTGTCTGACCAGCTCTGTGTAGATACAGGTTTAGAGGGGGGACACGACATCGAAATTTAGTAATTAAGACTTCGAGCTTTCTGGACTGACTCCAGTGGTGTTGCCATGGAAACATGAGGTGGTTATAGTCTGTCCGTGTAATTACTTTTTCTATCGTATCAGTGGAGATTGCTGATTTTCGATATCTTATTGCCGTGATATATTCAACATCTGGCAGTACGGACAAAACTGGCCCATCAAGTGCGGCTCGTGCTAAGGAATCGGCCAATTCATTTAATCTTAATCCACAGTGTCCCGGAACCCATAGTAATCTCAGGAGTCTCAACTGCGGGGGTACTAATGTTTTGAATGTGCTTAGGATTCGAGAGTTCTCTGAAGCCGTCAGAGCTGCACAAACTGAAAGAGAATCCGTCATTATTACTGCGTTGTTTTGATTTGATGGAAGTTTTCGAAGAGCTAAAATAATCGCCAAGAGCTCCGCTTCAAAAACTGGAGTAAAATCAGGCAGTCTCACTGAAAAGGACCAGTCAAGCAAATCAGACGCAATGCCTACACCTGCCTTTTGATTATTTACGGAAGCATCTGTGGCTATTATATAGCAACCCCGTCTGCTTCTTCGTCTTCACTTCCAGAAAACACGTGCTCTGGCTATAGGATCGAGGCGATATTATTATCAGAAATCGATGGTGGATCAAAAACACCACATGATTTTTTCACAGCTGAGCTGTTATACGTTATACCCTCGAGCGAATTGCGGCGGGCGTAGACAAAAAAAAATGGACACCTTGCCATTCGCCTGATTATGTTATGGGTTTTTTTCTTCTTTTGTTCTTTTTACACACACTCTCTCAGCAATTACATAATTGATGAGAGATGTTGCTGAGAGTTAGGGGGAAGCGGCCGCAGCATACACCGTTACAGGCACGGACAGGTGGACGCCTTCACTGCAGCGGCACACTTGCCGGAGATATGGCTTATTGGCTGGTTGGTAACAACTTTGTTGGCAGAGCTTTCGCCAACCGGGCCTCAGGTCTCCCGCGTGGGGACGTCAAGACCTTGCCTGACCGCCACCTCCCGGGCCTGCTGGACGGCCCCAGAGTTGGTCGCCGAGGCCCTTATATGTGAAAGCTTTACTGGCGTAATCCAGCGAGTTTCAAATCAGCACCACGTGACTCACTGCTAGCGTGACTCCCACTGCCTCGCCAACCGTGTTCACGTGACTCGACATTCACCCTGCCACACCGTACTGTTGCTAGCTCAACCACTGTACCACGGCCGTGCAATGAAAGAAGGGGACGAATACGCTGGTCCATCTGTCCCGAAATTGTCAGCAGGGCCTCAGCCATAAAAGTGGCAAGCTGCGTCGGACTATCCTGCAGATGTCACTTAGTTAATGCGGCAACCTGAGTACGAGGGAATGCCCCTGTTTCACATAAAACAGCACGTACCCATCACTAAATCTTCCATGGGAGATTTCGCGACCATCAAGGCGGCTGGTCACGCCCATCACCGCCTTCACCATGTAAAAAGGTCTCGAAATCATCAGCGATTGCCCCCGCCGCAGTGGTCTAGTGGCTAAGGTACTCGGCTGCTGACCCGGAGGTTGCGGGATCGAATTCTGGCTGCGGCGGCTGCATTTTCGATGGAGGCGAAAATACTGTACTCCCATGTGCTCAGATTTGGGTGCACGTTGAAGAATCCCAGGTGGCCGAAATTTCTGGAGCCCTCCACTACGGCATCTCCCATAATCACATACTGCTTTTGGGACGTTAAACTCCACAAATCAATCAATCAATCAGTCATCAGTGATTAGATTGTCAGTCTAACTGACGTCATCAGCCTTACTACGTCCACTGCAGGACAAAGGCCTCTCCCATGTTCCGCCAGTTAACCCGGTCCTGTGCTTGCTGCTGCCAATTTATACCCGCAAACTTCTTAATCTCATCTGCCCACCTAACCTTCTGTTTCCCCCTAACCCGCTTGCCTTCTCTGGCAATCCAGTTAGTTACCCTTAACGATCAGCGGTTATCCTGTCTATGCGCTACATGCCCGGCCCATGTCCATTTCTTCTTGATTTCAGCTATGATATCCTTAACCCCCGTTTGTTCTCGAATCCACTCTGCTTTCTTCTTGTCTCTTAAGGTTACACCTACCATTTTTCTTTCCATTGCTCGCTGCGTCGTCCTCAATTTAAGCTGAACCCTCTTTGTAAGTCTCCAGGTTTCTGCTCCGTAGCTAAGTACCGGCAAGATACAGCTGCTATATACCTTCCTCTTGAGGGATAGTGGCAACCTACCTGTCATAACTTGAGTGTGCTTGCCAAATGTGCTCCACCCCATTCTTATTCTCTTAGTTACTTCACTCTCGTGGTTCGGCTCCACGGTTATTACCTGCCTTAAGTAGACATAGTCTTTTACAACTTAAAGTGCACTATTACCTATCTCGAAGCGCTGCTCTTTCCCGAGGTTGTTGTACATTACTTTCGTTTTCTGCAGATTAATTTTAAGGCCTTTCTGCTCTCCTTGTCTAACTCCGTAATCATGAGGTGCAATTCATCCACTGCAATGTCATCGGCGAAGCGCAGCTGCGCTTCACCGATGAGTACCTTAGTAACCTAGGTTACTAAGGTACTCTCCATTAACTCTCATCCCTAGCTCTTTCCATTCTAGGCCTCTGAAAAGCTCCTGTAAGCACGCCGTAAATAGCATTGGGGAGATTGTATCCCCCTGCCGTACACCTTTCTTGATTGGTATTCTGTTGCTTTCTTTATGAAGCACTATATGGTAGCAGTTGATCCCCTGTAGATTTCTTCCAGGATGATAATATATACTTCATCGATTCCCTTATTCCGCAGTGTCTGCATGACTGCCGATATTTTTACTGAATCAACCACCTTCTCGTAATCTATGAAGGTCATGTATAGTGGTTGGCTATATTCTGAGCATTTCTGTATTACCTGATTGATAGCATGAATGTGGTCGATTGTTAGGTAGCCTGTTCGAAATCCTACTTGTTCCTTTGGTTGATTGAATTCTAATGTTTTCTTAACTCTGTTAGCAATTACCTTTGTAGATAGCTTGTATACTACGGAGAGCAAGCTGATCAGCCTGTAATTTTTCAAGTCCTTGTCATCTCCTTTCTTATGTATTAGATGTAGCGCCATGTAGCGGATTATGTATTAGATGTAGATACATCTTATTTATTAGATGTAGCGCCATGTATACCGCAATGTAGCGGCGCCAAATTAACCAGGCCATCACAAAATTGTGATGGCCTGGTAGGTGGCCTGGCAGAAACATTGTGAATTGTACGTCTGGTGTAAAAACCACGCTGCGGCGTTATTACGAATGAGTAACTTTTTTATTCATTTTCACCTCATCTAATAATTGTTGAGTTTAGTGTCCCAAAACCACCATATTATTATGTGAGACGCCGTAGTGGAGGGTTCCGAAAATTTCGACCATCTGGGGTTCTTTAACATGCACCTAAATCTAAGCACACGGGCCTGATACTCAACTCACTGCAACAGTGCAATGTTGCACGACGCGCACGAATAAAGTCTGCGGCACGCCGCCCACCAGTAACGTTGGCCCGCGCCTGAACATCGTGCCGTATTTTGCTCCTGGGCGCGCGACGGGCGGCTTCACTGCATAGCCGCTGAACATAATGGCAGACATCATCATCATCATCATCATCAGCCTGTCTACGTCCACTGCAGGACAAAGGCCTCTCCCATGTTCCGCCAGTTAACCCGGTCCTGTGCTTGCTGTTGCCAATTTATACCCGCAAACTTCTTTTTTGTAGTTTTTACGGTAGGGGGTGGCCAGATACTGCACCAGGGTGGCCAATCCTTCTCTGGTGAGATCATCGGTGCGTACCGGCTTTAAGCCGGTACGATCAGACATATGCAAGCGCAACTTTGCTCCCGTTCTAAAAGCGGGAAAACAATGGCAGGAGCAAAAACAACAAAAAGTCACGCGCGTTTTGTTATTTCGAGCACTGTTTTCTATCTCTCTCTTTTTTTAATGAGCTATTTTTTTAGTGTGATCGCGTGCGCACGCATGGACAAGTGACGGTGATCTCTGTAACGACAGGGCGCACGATGTTCAAATCAGCTGATGGCCTTTTACGAGTGATTTGTGAGGGTCTTCCGTCATTTGTCGAGAGAAGGGAAAGCAATTATATTGCGATAGCAGTTATATGGACACTCTCGGCTGGATTTTGCCGCCGGCGTCGATGTCATGCACCTATATCTATATATATGTATATTGCCACCTGCTTCTAGTAGTGGGTCGTATGCCAAGGTGAAGGCACACACCACGAAGAAGAAAGAAGTGCGCGTGAACCCCCGCTCTAGAAGACAAGCCCAACCGGCGCGCTTGGTTAGAGCCCTGTTGCTCGGACATCAATAGACCTTGTCGACATCCCCTGGAGCGACGTGACAATTGGTGGAGGTGCTGGGTAGCCCCTCACGGATGTTTCAAACCCCTCCTGGAAGCAGCACCACAAGCCCAGTGCGAGTCCACACTCCCGTTCATCGGACAAGCCGCAGGATCAGGGGATTGCCACCCGAAGCTGACCCCACAGTTCACACCAGTATGATGAGCACGTCCGTTCAAACCACTTTAACAGGAACGGGAAACCCCCCGGTGACTCGGTACACCCTCGAAAGTCCACAGGTTCCGACACCGTTTCATGGCACCGAGCTCGAAGACGTCGAGGACTGGTTGGTCGACTTCGAACGCGTGGCTGCTTTGAACGACTGGAACGACGCGGCGAAACTACGGCGTGTGTACTTCTATTTGGAGGATGGAGCACGTACCTGGTACACGAATCACGAGGAACAGATGACATCGTGGCCCGAATTCCGCCGCCGGCTGTTGGACACTTACAGAAGTGCTGATCGCCACGAACGAGCGGAGCGAGCGATACAGGCCCGCATCCAGATGCCCAACGAAACTGTCATGACATATGTGGAAGATATGACGCGCCTGTTCTGACGGGCTGATCCATGTATGACAGAGGAAAAGAAGTTGCGTCACCTAATGCGAGGAGTTAAGGAGCAGCTTTTCGCTGGCCTTGTACGGAGCCCTCCGAGCACGGTCGCCGAGTTTTTGTCTGAAGCCGTCACGATGGAAAAGATGCTTCAGCATCGATCCACCCTGTATGACCGGCAAGTGAGCACGTCCACTGCTCAAGTTCCGACGACTTTTGGGAACAACACCGAGTGTCTGCGCGACCTCATCCGCTCTATAGTACGCGAGGAGCTGCAAAAGGCTGCCACACCACCACTACCTACGGTGAGTTCTATTGCAAGTATCGTCAAGGACGAGCTGCATCATGCCCTGCGTGACCCTGTGAGTCTGGATAACGCCGCACCGGCCCCGGCTGACTACCACCGTGCGACTTATGCGGAAGCCTTGAAGCGCCCAGCTTCCTCTTCCCCGCTGTTTGTTCAGGCACCTCCTACAGTTTCACTTCAGTCGGTGCAGCCTCTACGGTACTACGAGAACACACGCGCGCCCCCACCCCTCGTTTACGCCAACCCTGTGCATCTTGCGGAACAACCAGCGCACTACTTTGACGACAGACGTGCTTCGCCTCGGAAATCTGATGTTTGGCGCACTCCTGATCGCCGGCCTTTGTGCTTCCACTGCGGTGAAGCGGACCATTTGTACCGCCAGTGTCCATACCGGCGCCTCGGGCTGCGCGGCTTTTCAGTATATTCAGCGCCTCCTCGGTATGGCCAGCGACCCCGGGACATTGAGGACTACCTGGCTCAACAGCGCATGCCACCGCCTTCTGGACGGCAGCCGCGCTCACCGTCGCCGAGGCGCTTTTCATCTTCGCCACAGCGCCATGCTGGCGCACGGTCCCCCAGTCCCCGCCGGGAAAACTAACGCAAGCGACCCTTGGAGGCGAGGTCGCTGGCAGTCGACGTGCTGAAGACCTCCGATCGACGCTAACAGTAAAGGGTGTGGATTCGACTGAGCGATATGTGCGGCTTTCTCTGGATATACCGGTGCTGATAGACGGCTATGCAGTAGGTGCTTTAGTTGATACCGGGGCTGACTATTCTATACTAAGCGGGAAAATGACCAGACTACTAAAGAAGGTAATCACGCCCTGGCATGGCTCTGTGATTCGAACGGCTGGTGGCCACACCGTCTCTCCGCTTGGAACCTGCACGAGCAGAGTTCGGGTCTGCGGTTATACTTTTGTAGCAAGTTTCCTTGTGCTCCGTGAATGTTCACGCGACGTTATTCTTGGTGTTGACTTCCTGCAGGAGTATGGAGCTGTCATTGACCTTCAAGAGAATCGCATCACCTTCTCAGCCGACCGAGCAATCGACAAGCAGGACGACCAACAACGTGCCGACATTCTTCGTGTTTCTGCTGAAAGTATAACGCTTCCTCCAAGAGCCAGTGTTATTGTCGACGTCACATGCTGTGGATTGCGAAATGGTGAAGCGATTGCAGAAAGTAATTTTGAACACTTGCTGTCTCAAGGTGTTTGTGTGGCTAGGAGTATCATACAGCTACGTGATGGCCGATCTCAACTGCTCGTTACAAATTTCAGCAACGAACACCGACACCTTTTTCGTGGCACTTCGTTAGCGTTTGCAGATGAATTAAGTACCGTTCCCATCTGCTTCTCGTCGGACGCAGTGGAGGCCGCCGATACGTCTCTAAACAATATCGACATTAATTCTAACCTCACACCAGAGAACCAGACAGCACTGCGAAAACTCTTGCTTGAATTCAAGTCATGCTTCGCTGCTTCCTCTAAGGTGCGCCAGACTTCGATCACTAGGCACAGAATCATCACTTACGACGACGCTCGCCCAGTACACCAACAGCCTTACCGTGTGTCAGCGAAGGAACGAGAAGCCATTCGTACGCAAGTTCGAGAAATGCTTGACGACGGCATCATCGAGCCTTCCAACAGTGCGTGGTCCTCTCCGGTCGTCCTAGTCAAGAAGAAAGACGGAACGCTACGTTTTTGCGTCGATTACCGGAAGCTGAACAGCGTGACTAAAAAGGACGTGTACCCGCTGCCACGCATCGACGACTCGTTAGACAGATTACGCCGCGCCCCCTATTTTTCCTCTTTGGATTTAAAAAGCGGGTACTGGCAGATCGAGGTTGACGAGCGAGATCGCGAGAAAACGGCCTTTGTTACCCCTGATGGCCTGTATGAATTTCGAGTCCTTCCTTTTGGTTTGTGCTCAGCGCCCGCAACCTTCCAGCGAATGATGGACACGGTGCTTACTGGTCTGAAGTGGCAAACTTGTCTCGTATACCTTGATGATGTTGTCGTTTTTTCTGAAACCTTCCAGCAACATCTTCATCGCCTCAGGAGTGTGCTACAGGCTATTCAAGCAGCAGATCTTACACTCAAACCGCAGAAGTGTCACTTTGGTTATGAAGAGCTCAAATTCCTTGGCCATGTAGTCAACGCGAAAGGAGTTCGACCCGACCCCGACAAACTTGCCGCTGTAGCCGCGTTTCCGCATCCTACAGACAAAAAGGCTGTTCGACGCTTTCTGGGCTTGTGCGCCTACTATCGACGATTTATTAGAGGGTTTTCGAAGATAGCGGAACCCTTGACTCGCCTTACACGCGACGACACACCGTTTGTATGGGCTACCGAACAACAGGCTGCTTTTGCCGAGCTACGACAGCGGATGCAGTCAGCCCCTGTTCTTGCGCATTTTGACGATGATGCTGACACAGAGGTGCACACTGACGCCAGTAACATCGGCCTCGGCGCAGTGCTCGTCCAGCATCAACACGGCAAAGAACGAGTCATTGCCTATGCCAGCCGCTCACTGTCCCGTACCGAGGTGAATTACACGACCACAGAAAAAGAGTGTCTCGCAGTAGTGTGGGCGATCACCAAGTTTCGCCCGTACCTCTATGGTCGTCCATTTAAAGTGGTGACGGACCACCATGCCCTCTGCTGGTTGGTAAACATTCGTGATCCCTCTGGACGACTGGCCCGATGGAGCTTGCGTCTACAGGAATTTGACGTTACCATCGTATATAAGTCTGGACGGAAGCATGAAGACGCTGATACGCTGTCGCGTGCACCCATACCTTTAGTCAATCAAGAAGAAGACGACGATGATGGTTTCCTGGGCGCCCTTAGCTCATCTGACTTGAGCAGACGCCAGCGAGAGGATGAAGAGATTCGACCGCTCATCGACTATCTGGAGGGTCATAGCGCCGTTATACCTCGCCATCTATTTCGTGTCATGACGTCTTTCTGCCTCCGAGGTAATGTCCTGTATAAAAAAAACGCCCGTTCTACGAGCCGCGCTTACCTCCTCGTCGTTCCGAAGGACATGCGGGACGAAGTCCTCTCCGCGTGCCATGATGAACCCACATCTGGTCATCTAGGTTACTCGCGAACGCTCGCCAGAGTAAGTGAGGCGTACTACTGGCCCGGACTTTCAGCAAGCGTGAAGCAGTACGTTAAAAGCTGTCGTGAATGCCAGCGTCGAAAGTCGCCACCAAGCAAGCCGGCTGGATTACTTCAGCCAATTGATCCACCCCACAAGCCATTTGACCAAGTCGGCATGGACATTCTCGGCCCATTTCCTTTATCGTCCGACGGCAACAAATGGGTCATTGTTGCAACTGACTATTTGACCCGCTATGCTGAGACACAGGCGATACCACGAGCCACGGCTTCTGAGGTAGCACAGTTCTTCATGTGCCACATTGTTCTGCGCCACGGTGCTCCATCTACAGTGATAACCGACAGAGGAACAGCGTTCACTGCACAACTTATTGATGAAGTTTTTCGGCTAAGTAACACTAGGCATCGAACGACGACTGCTTACCATCCGCAGAGCAACGGCTTAACCGAGCGACTAAATAAGACAGTCACAAACATGATCTCCATGTACATCGACGTCCAACACAAAACATGGGATCGCATTTTGCCTTATGTGACGTTCGCTTATAACACCGCCGTTCAAGAAACAACCCGATTTACACCGTTTCGCCTTCTCTACGGCCGCGAAGTTCAGACGATGCTGGATGCGATGCTTCCTTATGAAGGCGCTGATCCATTAACAACTGACGCAGAAGAATTTGCAGAGCGTGCCGAGGAAACTCGCCAGCTCGCCCGGCTACACATTGGTCAGCAGCAACAGGTCGATGCACGACGTTACAATAAGCGTCACAATGACGTATCTTACAGTCCGGGAGACCAAGTTTGGGTTGGGACCCCTGTTCGGCGCCGTGGCCTCTCCGAAAAGTTGCTCAGCAGATACTTCGGTCCGTATAAAGTAATACGCCGCGTGAGCGACGTAAACTACGAAGTGGTTCCGGACGCTACGTCGTCACGATGGGCACAACGAAAACAACCGACCTCTGACATAGTTCACGTGGTGCGCATGAAGCCCTATTTTGCGCGTTCCTAAAAGACCACTTTTCCTGTGTTTTTTTTTTATTTGTGCTCCGACGATTGCCTCATCGTTGGTGAACTTATCGCGTCTAACATTTGATTATTGGTGCCCTTTTTCATTGTTTAACCTACTTTGTTTTGCTTCTTTTTTTCAATAACTTTACAGCATCGGGACGATGCTCTTTCTTTTTTTTGTTGAGGAGGAATATTGCCACCTGCTTCTAGTAGTGGGTCGTATGCCAAGGTGAAGGCACACACCACGAAGAAGAAAGAAGTGCGCGTGAACCCCCGCTCTAGAAGACAAGCCCAACCGGCGCGCTTGGTTAGAGCCCTGTTGCTCGGACATCAATAGACCTTGTCGACATCCCCTGGAGCGACGTGACAATATATATATATATATATATATATATATATATATATATATATATATATATATATATATATATATATATATAAACGTAAAAAAGAAAAAAAATCCAGAAAAAGCACTCTGGCGCGCGGAATCGAACGAAGGACCTCTGCGTCGTGACAATGCCTCCTAGAAAAATTATGCTTGGAGCGTGTCTCTCTCTTCAATTGAGAGCTTGCTGCCAGCACAAAATCTTGGAGGCCATGCCTCCTAACGCGTGTTGCGACCGTCCGCCGCATGGGACCGCTCGCCTCCATACCGGTCTGTCACTTGACATTACCGTATCACTCTGTCACGTGACATCACAGCTGCTCGGAGGCAACTGTGAGAGCATTGCTCTGTTCGCACGGGGCGACCGCCACAGGAGTTCCCCTCCGTACCGAAGGGGAAGGTTAAATCCGAGGGTAGGGCGGAACGTTCACGGCTCACGTTCAGGCATAATTTTTCTAGGAGGCGTTGGTCGTGAAAGCGAGGGGTTAACCACTAAGCCACTCTGGAAAACGTTTTTTTCTGTTCAAACGGCAAGCTATTTATATCTACCACTTAACCACTAAGCCACTCTGGAAAACGTTTTTTTTTTTTTTTTTGTTCAAACGGCAAGCTATTTATATCTACCACTTACCGCTGCTGTGTTTTCGGCATTACCAGAAAGATGGCGCAATGAGCGCACATCGCCACATCGCGCAGCGGTGCTCGCGCTAGTCTCCTACGCGTACATTGCCCGGCTTAAGTGCCAACCACTGGCACGCGTATGCTTGCGCCTACGCGTCAAAAGCGTCTAGTCGCGCCTGTGGAGGAAAAGGGCGTGCAACTACTGGCACGCGTCGACCCCGTTGACGCCCACGCGTCCAAGGCCGATGCACAATGTTGCTTGATCTTTTAGCTTAGAACTGTCCAAGTTCAGCACAGAACGGCACGTTCTCAACTGGAGCGGGAATGTATGTTTTAGAGGATATGAGAACACGTTAACAACTTGATAGTGCTTCAACCACCACAGTTTAGACTATTTTAGAAGTAATTGACATTTCAGTGCCCAAAGTAACTACAGCGGTATGTACCAGAAATCAACATCGGTGCGTGCGCCGCTCCCGCGAATGAACATTCGCGTCTAGCATGCTGTACGTCCATAATAGGCGTGTGCAGGGTTCTCCTTAAGGAAGGGGGGTAGGCAAAAGTTTGTCCCAGTGCCCCTCCCCGGGGCTAACTTAGCACCCCCTCCCTATTATGCTAATATATCGAGTTGACATTGAGCTCTCCCGCCCCCCCCTCCTCTCTGCGGTGAATGAGGCGTGGCTGCCCTCCTGATCAGGTTTACAAACCACCGGGTTTCTATACCTGCACTACCAAAGTTACTAACAATATCTTGCATATGCTGGTACCTTCAGTATATTTATCAACATATTTTATATCAGTCAACTTAATAGTCATGCCTGCAACTTCATGATCTGACAGATTTAAGTCAGTCATAAGACTACAATTGAGGCCAGAGTAGCAGGCTTTCGGCTGATGTGCGTGTTCAAAATATCTTGTAATGCAACAAAGCGCACCTGGTTCTTATTGATACAACTGATATTGGCCATAAGATAGGAACCAAATACTGCGTAGAATGCCTTCGGGCATTTTCCATTGTCGAAATGTGCTCTAATGCAACTAACTGTGCCTGACACTTCATGATGTGACAGATATCGGTCATATTATTGCAACTGACCCATGTATGGAAGACTTCTGGGCGTTGTCTTTAGTCAAAGTATTCTCTAAAACTACAAATGACACCCAACTGTTCATGAAGTCACAGATATCGGTCATAATATTAGAACTGAAACCTTAATGCAAGACTTCTGGACGTTGTCTTTAGTCAAAGTATTCTCTAACACGACAAACGACACCCAACTATTCATGAAGTCACAGATATCATCATATTATTGGAACTGAACCCTCTATGGAAGACTGATGGACGTTGTCTTTAATCAAAGTATTCTCTAAAACGACAGACGACACCCAACTGTTCATGAAGTCACAGATATCGGCCATAATATTAGTACTGAAACCTTAATGCAAGATTTCTGGACGTTGTCTTTAGTCAAAGTATTCTCTAAAACGACAGACGACACCCAACTGTTCATGAAGTCACAGATAGCGGTCATAATATTGGAACTGAACCCTGTATGGAAGACTTCTGGACGTTGTCTTTAGTCAAAGTATTCTCTAAAACGACACCCAATTGTTCATGAAGTCACATATATCGGTCATAGTATTAGAACTGAATCCTTGATAGAAGACTTCTTGACGTTGTCTTTAGTCAAAGTATTCTCTAAAACGACAGACGACACCCAACTGTTCATGAAGTCACAGATAGCGGTCATAATATTGGAACTGAAACCTTAATGCAAGACTTCTGGACGTTGTCTTTAGTCAAAGTATTCTCTAACACGACAAACGACACCTAACTATTCATGAAGTCACAGATATCATCATATTATTGGAACTGAACCCTCTATGGAAGACTGCTGGACGTTGTCTTTAATCAAAGTATTCTCTAAAACGACAGACGACACCCAACTGTTCATGAAGTCACAGATATCGGCCATAATATTAGTACTGAAACCTTAATGCAAGATTTCTGGACGTTGTCTTTAGTCAAAGTATTCTCTAAAACGACAGACGACACCCAACTGTTCATGATGTCACAGATAGCGGTCATAATATTGGAACTGAACCCTGTATGGAAGACTTCTGGACGTTGTCTTTAGTCAAAGTATTCTCTAAAACGACACCCAATTGTTCATGAAGTCACATATATCGGTCATAGTATTAGAACTGAATCCTTGATAGAAGACTTCTTGACGTTGTCTTTAGTCAAAGTATTCTCTAAAACGACAGACGACACCCAACTGTTCATGAAGTCACAGATAGCGGTCATAATATTGGAACTGAACCCTGTATGGAAGACTTCTGGACGTTGTCTTTAGTCAAAGTATTCTCTAAAACGACACCCAATTGTTCATGAAGTCACATATATCGGTCATAGTATTAGAACTGAATCCTTGATAGAAGACTTCTTGACGTTGTCTTTAGTCAAAGTATTCTCTAAAATGACAAACGACACCCACCTGTTTATGAAGTCACAGATATAGGTCATAATATTGGAACTGAAACCTTAATGCATGACTTCTGGACGTTGTCTTTAGTCAAAGTATTCTCTAAAACGACAAACGACACCGAAATGTTTATTAAGTCGCAGATATCGGTCATAATATTAGAACTGAAACCTTAATGCAAGACCTCTGGGCGTTGTCTTTAGTCAATGTATTCTCTAAAACGACAAACGACATCCAACTGTTTATGAAGTCACAGATATCGGTGATAATATTAGAACTGAAGCCCTAATGCAAGACTTCTGAACGTTGTCTTTAGTCAAAGTATTCTCTAAGACGAAAAACGACACCGAAATGTTTATTAAGTCGCAGATATCGGTCATAATATTAGAACTGAAACCTTAATGCAAGACCTCTGGGCGTTGTCTTTAGTCAATGTATTCTCTAAAACGACAAACGACATCCAACTGTTTATGAAGTCACAGATATCAGTCATAATATTAGAACTGAAGCCCTAATGCAAGACTTCTGAACGTTGTCTTTAGTCAAAGTATTCTCTAAAACGACAAACGACACACACCTGTTTATGAAGTCACAGATATAGGTCATAATATTGGAACTGAACCCTGTATGAAAGACTTCTGGACGTTGTCTTTAGTCAAAGTATTCTCTAAAACGACACCCAATTGTTCATGAAGTCACATATATCGGTCATAGTATTAGAACTGAATCCTTGATAGAAGACTTCTTGACGTTGTCTTTAGTCAAAGTATTCTCTAAAACGACAGACGACACCCAACTGTTCATGAAGTCACAGATAGCGGTCATAATATTGGAACTGAAACCTTAATGCAAGACTTCTGGACGTTGTCTTTAGTCAAAGTATTCTCTAACACGACAAACGACACCTAACTATTCATGAAGTCACAGATATCATCATATTATTGGAACTGAACCCTCTATGGAAGACTGCTGGACGTTGTCTTTAATCAAAGTATTCTCTAAAACGACAGACGACACCCAACTGTTCATGAAGTCACAGATATCGGCCATAATATTAGTACTGAAACCTTAATGCAAGATTTCTGGACGTTGTCTTTAGTCAAAGTATTCTCTAAAACGACAGACGACACCCAACTGTTCATGATGTCACAGATAGCGGTCATAATATTGGAACTGAACCCTGTATGGAAGACTTCTGGACGTTGTCTTTAGTCAAAGTATTCTCTAAAACGACACCCAATTGTTCATGAAGTCACATATATCGGTCATAGTATTAGAACTGAATCCTTGATAGAAGACTTCTTGACGTTGTCTTTAGTCAAAGTATTCTCTAAAACGACAGACGACACCCAACTGTTCATGAAGTCACAGATAGCGGTCATAATATTGGAACTGAACCCTGTATGGAAGACTTCTGGACGTTGTCTTTAGTCAAAGTATTCTCTAAAACGACACCTAATTGTTCATGAAGTCACATATATCGGTCATAGTATTAGAACTGAATCCTTGATAGAAGACTTCTTGACGTTGTCTTTAGTCAAAGTATTCTCTAAAATGACAAACGACACCCACCTGTTTATGAAGTCACAGATATAGGTCATAATATTGGAACTGAAACCTTAATGCAAGACTTCTGGACGTTGTCTTTAGTCAAAGTATTCTCTAAAACGACAAACGACACCGAAATGTTTATTAAGTCGCAGATATCGGTCATAATATTAGAACTGAAACCTTAATGCAAGACCTCTGGGCGTTGTCTTTAGTCAATGTATTCTCTAAAACGACAAACGACATCCAACTGTTTATGAAGTCACAGATATCGGTGATAATATTAGAACTGAAGCCCTAATGCAAGACTTCTGAACGTTGTCTTTAGTCAAAGTATTCTCTAAGACGAAAAACGACACCGAAATGTTTATTAAGTCGCAGATATCGGTCATAATATTAGAACTGAAACCTTAATGCAAGACCTCTGGGCGTTGTCTTTAGTCAATGTATTCTCTAAAACGACAAACGACATCCAACTGTTTATGAAGTCACAGATATCAGTCATAATATTAGAACTGAAGCCCTAATGCAAGACTTCTGAACGTTGTCTTTAGTCAAAGTATTCTCTAAAACGACAAACGACACACACCTGTTTATGAAGTCACAGATATAGGTCATAATATTGGAACTGAACCCTGTATGAAAGACTTCTGGACGTTGTCTTTAGTCAAAGTATTCTCTAAAGTGACAAGCCGCACCCAACTGTTCATGAAGTCACAGATATCGGTCATAATATTGGAACTGAACCCTGTATAGAAGGCTTTCGAATGTTGTCTGCAACCAAAATGTTCTCCAATGCAACAACCCACACCTACTCTTCATGATGTGATGGATTTAGGTCATGAGACTGTAATTGTACACTGTGCAGAGGGCTTTCTAATGATAAGCGTATCGGAAATATCCTCTAATGCAATAAACCGCACCTCGCTCTTAATGATACAACAGATACTGGTCATAGGAATGGAACCAAGCATTACATATAATGCCTTTGGGCATTTTTTGTGGTAAAAACATGCTTTAACGCAATTAACTGTACTTGAAACCTCATGATAAGACAGATATTGGGCATAGGACTGCAACTGAACCCTGTATGGAATACTTCTGGATGTTGTCTATAGTTAAAGTATTCTGTTAAACGACAAACTGTACCCAACTCTTCATGAAGTCACAGATATCGGTCATAATACTGGAACTGAACCCTGTATGGAAGGCAGTCAAAATGTTCTCCAATGCAATAAAACACACCTGACACTTCATGATGCAACAGATAGTGATCAGATTGGAACAAAGCACAGCGTGGAACACTTTCAGATGGTATATTTATTTATTTTCAAATACGGCAGCCCAATGTGAGGCTACTGCAGAAGTGGTGTACATATATACAAAATGAAAGCATTTAAACAGTGATATCACAGTAAGTGTGTCAACGTAAACAAATATCACTACCCCCTGAGTGCACCCCAATAAGAAATGAGAGAAACAGAACATTAATATGATACAAGTGCCTCCAAAAAGTCAGACACACTGGTATCACGAACAAAGCCAAGTAGATCATTCCAGTGTTCGACAACTTTATTTGAACGTGTTGGAGAGCACTACAAATGACTTCTAGGCTGGACTGTCATTGCAGATCAGTGCTCTGTTGGAGGTTTCTGCACTTTGCTGCTAGTTTCAATATCTTTTAACATCTACAAAGTGCATCTGACACTTCTTGATGAGACAGAAATTGGTTTTGAGACGGCAGCCAAGCACTGTGGCTTTCACATGACATAAATAGCCAAAATACCCTAGAATGCAATAAAGCAGGCCCAAAATTTTTGATCGGACAGATACCGGTCATAGGATTGCACCAGAGCACCATACAGAAGTTTTGGCAAGTTTCTTAACATAGCCTAACTGAATGTGCTTAAGTGCATGCATATATAGTCCAAGTTAATGTGTATACTAAAGACCTGAAAAGAAATGAAGCAGTCCTTGGAAACACATACAAAGATTCAATGTTTGAAACCATCTAATAATATCTTCAGCTCATTACAGTCTAGAGGAACAGATAAATACATGCGCAGTTCTGAAAGATCTCATAAGTCACATGAGGTATTTTTTGCATTTCTTCTATACAAAGTGCAGTACAGTACTAGTGCACCTTCATTTTTTCTGTGCATACATGTGGTGACCTTCTCTTCCTACTATTGTGTCATCGTGCAGCTAATTTCAAATCAGGCGCTTCTCACAAGGTTTTCAGTTATCTGTCTAGCTGTAAACAAAACGCGTGTTATATTATAATGAACTGTAAAACGACAGAGAAGCACCATCGTATGCCTACAGCTATGAGTATCAGAATGAACTATAAATTAAGAATGTGTATGTTAGAATGCCTCCAAACAATGTATGTGCAACTGAGCGTGGCCGAGAAGCAGAACAAGCGAGAAGTGAAATAGCAGGCAATACCAGCAGCACTTAATCATGCAACTTTCTTTTTCGATCACCACAGCAACGCACGCTCTAGTTTCTATCTTGGATATGAATGGACATGAGACTGCTGACAGCTGAATGTGTCAGCGTCGCTGGTACCCGTCACGAAATCACATCACACTGATACCAACCAGAGCACGCTTGGCAACACACGAAAACGATTTGCACCGAAGCCAACGAATGTTTCAGCGTCATACAATTCGCGAATACACTTATATAAGTACGTACGATTTCACATCACCAAAATGTGCTGGCTAGTGCGAGGTTCCCTTTCAGCGATGATGAATACCGATGTTGAAAACAAACACAGTGTAGATAAAAACTCCTCCGTGTGCACTACGCAATGTTTTGGGCGTCGTATACGGTGTCTATGTTGCGACGGAAACTACCGTAGATCTTTCTCAGCCGATGTTCCTCGCATGTGTTGGTTCATACGAACTAGACGGTAGAGGCCTACGCTGGATCCAGATGACACCGCTCTGAATTGCCTCCGCGGTAGGCGAGGGCTCACGCTCAAAGCTTCGAACCTCCGAAGTCTGTTCACACTTATTTTTAGCACAGAAAATCACAAATCAAAGCACAAGAACACCGACATGCTCCAGTAGTCTGTGCGATGTTTTCGCTCGGCCGACGATCGCACTCGGGACCGGTGCCGGCATTTGGTGGATTTTTCGGCGTCGCTCGAACTCAGCACGAAACCGCGTCACGCTGGTAGCACTCGCAGTCGTTCGTCGTTTCGTTGTCGTTCTAGATTACGAAGCGGTCATTCAGGAACGTTTGGAGTAGTTTTCATGCTTGCTTTCAGCACTCGGCTGTGCCTTCGAAGCGGCGGCCATTAGGCACAGCATTCGGAGTCATCGCGGCCTCTGGTTGGATGGCGCGCGGCCTCTGGTTGGTTGGCGCCGCTGTACGCGTGGTGACGTAGCGTACGCGAAGCGAAATATCAAGCCCGGCTTGATCCCTCGCGCCTGCTCGCGTATGCCCCTCCGAAGCCGACGCCGAGAGGCGCATTTGACGCTTTTGACGCGTAGACGCGAGCGAACGCGTGCCAGTGGTTGGCACTTTAGAGCAGGGGAGCGACGCTCCCTCGCGCACCCTTATCTCGCGGTGGCGAGGAGGGGAGGATCGTATGCCTTGGCTGGCCTCGGGCTTTACGTGAAATGATTCCGCTGTAGTTACCGGTCGCACAAAGATCACTGCAATCATTGCAGTCTTCGCTCGCGAAAAGCGCGCGCTTTTCAGACTTGGCGAAGTAACAAATGAGACGCTTATTCGCGTTCATCCGTACCTGTGAGTAAGTTTTGTGCGTAAATTGTGCGCGAGAAACGCGGGGCGCGTTTCGACCTGCTTTCCATTCTGCGCGTGACCTTTCAAATTGTTGCTATCGCGTTCGTTGCTTCGCCTTTGCGGCAAAGCTGTGACTTTTTTGCTTTGATTTGCGCTACTGCTGTGACTTTTTTGCTTTTTTGATTTGCGCTACTGCTGGCTTGTTTATCACACTCACGAGGCACTCTCGTTCTACATTTAATTACAGAGTTCATACCCTCAAGAACAGTCAAGGGTTTTATATGTGCAGACTGCGATAGGAATTCCACGCTGTGAAATACTAGAGAACATTATACAGTCGAGTGATAATGACATCAAAATATTGCTCCTGAATATTTGTTTTTTTTTTCTTTCCCGACCATACACACTTTGCAGATTCAAAAACTGCAATACAGTGAATTAAACATCCGCAAAAGTATTTTTTTTTTCGGAAAATTCGGCACTCAAAGGGCTAAGCCGTGACATTCTCTTTTTTTTTTTTTGCATGGCGAAAACACTTTGTGTAGCTACCAAGCGCTTCAAGAAAGGTGAGACGAGAGCCGTCAAGGTGTACAGACACAAATTTTGAAGGCGAGAAAACTTGTAGGATCGATTTGCCTGGACACACACGCATCATCTATGAAATATCTACGAATGATACAGCCTAGAATATGTTGAAACTAAATTTTAAATTGCGTGTCGCGCCACTGCACACGAAACACGCGACCAACCGTCACAAGTTTGCGCGTGCTCTCACGATCCTGCGGCTCTTCATCCCAGCATACTTTTCAATGAAAGGAGGTGGCAGGCTTGCCTGGTAGTAAAGGCTGACGGGAGGCACGAATATTTACGAATTGTCAGAGGATTGTAGCAGCAAGCGGGAAGTCTGTTGAGAAAGAGTTATCAACGCAGTGTTGATATGCACCCGGTGTTGTGTGCTCTTGTAGCTAGCTATGTTTACATAAAGATTCCTCTGGCTCCCGCTTCTCCACGATCTCTGAAACCAAAACTGCGACGGAGCGCTATAATACCGCCTCCCAGTGATTAACAGTCGCGCGCTCGAGCAAACGAGATTTCCAGCCGTGAATAGTGGGTCCTTGGCTAATTATAGCAAAAGAAAAAGCAAGATGCACAATATTTGCGTCTATGCCCCTTTAAAGAGCGCGGCAAATCCCTGCAACTCGGCTCACACTTGACTAATTGGAAATTTTTTGCGGCCGTCAATTTGTGAGAAAAGAGACTATTTTAATAAATGCATTAAACTACTGCTTAAAAAATGTTGCAGGGCCCTTTTTAACACACCACAAGAGGCTATGAAACACTGCAATACACTTTCGTCACACGGTGACTTTTGAGAAGCAGCCAAGGCTTGATACACGAGTGCTTTCTTTTCTTTTCCCGCTGTCAGGATTTGCCCGCGCCATTGTGTCTTAGCCCCTAAACCATCACAGCATGCACGAGGATTAGTAAAATGAACACCGCAAATGTGTAACAAAGTGGCAAAAGATTCTGTATGATGGCTGTACGATGCCATACACACTCCTAGTAATACACTGGATGTTAACTAAACCGCGGCACCATGCAGGCGCAAAAACATCGGCATAGGAGCGTTCATTTGGCTTACCCTCGAATCATGATATGAATATGCGAGAGGCTGTAGCGGAGGGCTCCGTAAATTTCAACCACCCTCACGTAAATTTCAACCACCCGCGGCAGCCGAAAATACGGCTGCCGCGGCCAGGATTCGATCCTGCGACCTTCGGTTCAACAGTCACCATAACCACTAGACCACCACAGTGGGTCAATGGACCTGTATGCATGCAAAATAAAACAAGTGTTTGTAAGCTTTAAGGTTGATTTTTATTGTTTCCCAGTTCATGCTCCAACGTTATGGACTTCTGGCGAAATGGGCAACAAGTGTCAAACTAAATGATATCTGTCTTACAAATAATAATGTACATGTATAAATGTGTTTCTCTACATTTGAACGTATGGATACACAACAGAGCAACAAAACAAAAGCAGAGGATCTTGCCTTTCTAGTGTGTGCTCGTGTGCACTGGTTGATCCACATTGGTTCCTGTGCTCACACAAAGAAAGCAAACTTACAGCAATTTTTTTTAACATAAGGTCACATGAACAGCCACTGAACAGCAGTGTGTGGAACAAAAAAAAAATAAATGCTGCTTCCACCATGCAAGAAAAAAAAAGCTTTTGAAACACACTTGAGAGCTCGCAAGTACAAATAATCATGGCATATGAAATGGTTAGGAAGAGCAAAAGTGAGCACAGATGAGATTCTTGAAAACTTGGGAAGCTCCAATTCCATTATGTGCATTCAGAGATCCCAGGTGAACAAGGGTGAAACAAAATAAAAGATTTGTACCTCAAGATAGCAGTCTTAAGCTACAGCACTTTATTATTAAATGAAGCTGTCGCAATTTCTAACCATTGGGCACCAGTTTTACCAACATAATGGAGCTAAATACAGATTGATAATATATATACATTAGCAGCGAAGAAAGCAGCCTTAGAAGCCTGCTTGTTCACTAGTTCTATCTTTACAAAAATGTAATAAGCAACCACTTACACAAGCAGCTTACTGAGAAAAGTAAGGTTTTATCGTCAACAGGTACCAAAAAGCCTCATGAATGCCCTAAAAATAACTTCAAATTCTTTGGATGGGACAATGCCTAAGTAAGTTTGAAATCACCCTAAATAGTACTGCATTTCTTTCTGGCCAAGAACACACTCGGGTGCAGGCAAGCCACTAGAGGACAAGGCAAAAAGAAGAATTGGTGGAAAAATGCTTCCATGGAGTCTTAACAGCTATGAGAACCAATGGTTGAAGCTTCCATCCCTCAAGTATCCAAAATGTACACTTCTTAACGCTTAAAGCATTTTCGGCATAGTTTGTTCCGTAGCTCAACAATATCCTATGCGCTCGAGTGGATAAATCTCAGGTAAAAACTGTACACAGAGACCCAGATGGGTCGCCACCATCAGCACAGTCAATGCGCCCTGCAGCCACCAATCCAAAGATCTTCGCAAAAAAAAAAAACTATCCCAAAATATGCACTTAATACACTGCGTCCCAAAAAACTCACTGCCAACAGTCTTCATTAAGCACATATAATGAGCCATTCTTATAAAAACACAGAAAAGCTTAAATACTGTACAAGGGGAGGAATCTGTGCTCCTCGTGGCTGCAGGGCATTCACAGGACAAGGAACAATGCACCGGAAATTTTCCTGTCATCTGGCAAACACGAACAGTCTACTTCCGAGGCACCACAATGCTTCGGATGCCGAACAAGACGGAATTTGTACTTTCTTGGACGCAGCCTTACAAAACAGCATGTCACATCCTCACCTCCGCAGCGTGAAAAGCGGACAAGAAAGCGATCATTCAGTCTAAAGTGTCGAGACACGCTTTTGCAAGGGTGAAGCTGCAATGAGGCAACGCAGGCAGACATTACTAAACGTGCCACGTTAACATTCCACATATTTCCAGTGACTTGAAACCGCCTAGTGACGTCTTGGATGTGCGAACAGAAGGCTCAGTCTAAGGAACAGGGATGGGGGGCTAGCAACTATATGCCTGGCCAGAATGTCGTCAGGCCGCCTCAACGGTGGGTTGTGAGAAGAGTGCATATTCCCTCCGCAGTTCTGACCAAAAGACAAGACTCAGCACAGTGTGGGGGCCAAGCCTGAGGAAGCTGGCTGTCACGCCTTTGTAGAAACCCATAGGGCCCTCAGTCTTGAACACCTGCATTGATTACAAAAAGATTCTATTCGGCATGCCCACTAGAAATTGCTGCATTCACAACACTTGTGCAAAATTCAAGGATGCTTAAAGCCTAGCAGGTCAAGCTCCAGCAGTATTTAGAGATCACTGGATTTTAATGAAACCAATGGGTGTGTTCTCCTGCTCACTCCTGTCATTCATGCGGAAAAAAAATGCTTAAAAGAGGCACAGATTTCTTAGAACAAAATTTCATCTATCAAAATACAAAGATAGTTTAGCATGGACTATCAGCACATTCACAAGGTCACTCACAGTGAAGCTTAGTCTACAAGGAGCAGAGTTTCTTTGTAAGTCTACGAGGAGTAGAGTCTTTCCATTACCTAATTTGCACTGAAAGCCCATGGCAGACAAGAATGAGTCAAAGACCACCTTCGTCACATTCAATGTCCTATATAAATTTAACGCAATGCTCTTTGAAGTTTGAAACGCACTCTAAACTTTCCTGTGCAATAAGGATACAGTTCTGACAGGCTTGAACTGGCACATCAGTTTGTGCTATGTTGACGTCATTGTTTTTGGCCCAGACTTGAGCTCATGTTCACCACTTTTGACATGTTTTGATGTGTGTACTGTGCTGTTTTATCAGTCCGTGCTCCTACTTCGACATTTTGATTGAAATTTCACTACCATCATATCACCCTCGACAAAAACCTGCTGTAAAACAACAGGCTTTTCACTTCGTGGTCATCAGGGTGCAATGAGACGATCATAGATCTATGTTGTTTGCCGATACCTCTTCTTCCAATTCGGGCCATTACGACCTGACAACTCCACAAAGGTGCACACAGATGCCAACAGTGTTGGTGTCGGCACTGTTCTTGCCCAGCACGAGCAAGAATTTCCTGGATATGCATCTTGCTCACTTACGAAAGCCAGGAAAAATTACCCCAAGATGAAAAAAGAGCATCTGGCAATTATCTGGGTTCCCACAGAAATCCTGTATGTACAATGCTGGTTATCATCACTGAAGGGGCACTAAGACCTTCCTGCTCATTGGGTTTTTTTTTTTTTTTTTGCTGCCAGTGCACACACATAAATGCCATTCTGCTCTTAGTAACTTACACATAAAACACCACTACTCACAGCATTACTGGTTTTTCAGTCTTCTTATTGTACAGCTGCCATGTATCACACATTGAACGACACAATTGTTCCGTACCACAAAAATGCTACGAAGTGTTTGCCGATTTTCGCCATTGCAAGACGTACTGAAGATTGTCCCTATCTCGCACCTGCACGCCCTGTTTACATTAGGGCTCAATAAAAAGTTGCAGACAGAAACCTGCCTCCAGTACACATCGAGAATTTTTCTGTCAATGCTTTTTGCTAGGAATATTGCTTCTATCCATAATAACACCCATATGCATAACTTTGTCCTATAATCCTTTAGAGCTTTAGAACAAGCACAGCTCATCCTGGCCAAACTGTACCCAAATCATTTTGAAACAGTGTGGCTTATCCACTTAAGATATGCAAGACTATGTTAAGACTATGCTGCCTCCCTATTGAAGTAATTCTGAAATGAATGCTGCCTCACTCTGTGTTCTGAAGAAGCCACGAATTTTGCTCATTGTACAAATCAACTCCTGTGATACAATCTTTGCCCCCAATTTGTATCAGCCCAGTGAAAGGGTACGAGCTTGGTCTCCTGTACGACATAAAAGCCTTGAAGAGAAAGTACTACGCCGATACCTCGACACATACAAGGTGCTGCGTCTCGTCGTCAGCTATGAGGTTATTGAAGACAGCCCATCTTGACCAAAACGCTTTTAGCATCTTTCCAAGACAGTAGATGCCATACCAAATGATGAGTGCCCCTTCCCACGAGCTGCAGATCAATTGCCATTCAGTAGGCATTGGGACGATGCTCTCTGGAGGCGGGATAATGTAGTGTTCCAGACCCTAGCCACAACGAAGAGAACCGACCTGCTCTAGCATGCGAGTACTTGCCGAGCCTTGCGACTTTAAATCATAGATCCACATACTACTGGTACAGTCAACTGCCGATTTTTCGGACCCTTCAGGGAGCGAAAAACCGTCTGAAAAAATGAGTGCGAGCAAAAAAAAACGCATTATTTTACTGATAATTTTCAATGCAAGCAAAAAAAATCGCACCATTTTGCTAATAATTCTCAATGCAAGCAAAAAACGCCCCATTTCATTGATATTTCTCGGAATTTTTCTATTTCTCTATCTTTTGGGCACCAGACGGTTTTTCGGACGCTTCCAAGATCTTGTCTTTGTTCCTCAGGAAATCGGAAACTGTTTGCTTGGAAATGCCGAACTCCTTGCTCACGTGAGCCTGCGATCGGCCACTCTTCACTGACTTAATAATGGCAGCTTTCTTCTCCATCGTTAACTGATGATACTGTTTTCCGCACTTCGATGCCATCGGCGAGTACGACAAAGGCGGAGTGGGGGCCATCGCAGGCACGCGAAATCCTCACGATATGAACAAAGGAGTTTGCTGACGAGCGTCGAAGCACTTAGGCCTAGCGTTGCAGAGCACGCACAACCACGCACTAGGCTAGCCAAACACCATGTGGGCTGCGTAAACAAAACGGCGTGACGGCAGGCGACGGTGCCTCGGGTACTTCAAGATAGCCAGCGTGGCCAGACCAAAATGGTGTGTGACTGTTAGTTCTAGTTCGAAGTGGTGAAACGCTTCACGAAAGTGCTGCGCAGGAAGCCAGAGTGGCACGCACGAGCACGAGAGCTGAGGCGAAAGGAACTTTATTGACGCCAAAAAATTTCCGGGTGGATAGTTTCGATTGTCAGAGAAGCACCCTTGCACGATAAACACGGCCAGAGTTAGGAATCTCGGACGCCGTGTGTGTTTCTCCGCTAACGATCAATGAGTCCAAGCAACAGATGCCGCCACAGTAGACCGGCGTGCTCATTTATGCGATCCTAATCGCGTGTGACGCAGTTGTGGTGGTTTCCAATGGAGGTCAGTGGTATATCCGACTTTCCGTCGCGTCAAAAAGTCCGGAAAATTGGACTCCGGGGGGTTCGAGCGTCCAAAATTTCAGACTTCCTTATACATTGATTCTTTGGGGCTCGTGGCGGTGCCGCAAAGATGTCCAAATTATCGGGCATGTCCAAAAATTCGGGTGTCCGAAAAATCGGCAGTTGACTGTACTAGTGGAAACAAAGCCCTGTCCCGAGTGACCTGTGACAATACTTATGAAGCTTTTACAGCTTATGTATTTTCGAAAAAAGGTTAACGATGCAGCCTACGTAGACGAAAAAAGAAAGGGACAGAACGTTTTAGTCTACACGAGTCTCATCCTTAGCCTATCTTCAGCATGAACCAACTAGTTCAACAATATGTTCTAGTAAGTTATGTATCTTCATGTGTGTCATTTCAAAATTCAGAACTTTGAGATACAGTATAGAATTTTTTTTCAATATCAAATACTTGCATTGTTGAAAGCAAGATTTTCTTTATTCTTTGACAGCTGCAAAGCCAATCAACACAAAGAAATACTAGTACAGAATGAGAACTATATGCAATGAAACAAGAACAGATGTTATAAATTAGGCAATTGCAAATATTCGAGCACTTCTAGTATTCAAACAAACACTACAGTATTAAAAGTCGTTTCGACGCAGACTTAAATTATTCTAAATTTCAAAGTACTCGCAGTGAACAATTGAGAGTATGTTAGACCACATGTAAGCTACCTGTAAAGGTGGTTTCAGTGCACCATATGAGTTCTATGCCGTGAGAACACTTTAAAAAAAATTGCGCTTTCAGGTCCTTCTTCATGGTCAAATTAAAAGATTACCCTGACATTGATAAATCTTTTTTTTTTTAGTTTAGAAGCTTGTCACACAGGATTATATGCCCTAAGAAGGCTTGTGGTAATAAATTTTTGGTTCGAATGAAATTCGTCTTTACATATTACAAAAAAAAAAAAAAGAGGCATATGTGTCATGGACCTACTAACCTGCAAAATACTTTTTAATTTAACTGGGCATGAGCAAATGTCATTCTTGTTCATTTAAAGGATGTAGAAGCTAACTTCAAATAGTAGGAAGATTTGACTTTCAGAAACCTGCACAATATTTTTCGGTAACACGCATAAGTGATAACCTGTAAGGTATGTTACATTTTATAGTTTACTAAGCTTAGAGCATATAAGCCAATATAACAAGTTTTAAACTTAAAAAAGAAGAAGGTATGTTACATTTTA
Organism: Rhipicephalus annulatus; assembly: GCA_013436015.1. Lineage (NCBI taxonomy): Eukaryota > Metazoa > Arthropoda > Arachnida > Ixodida > Ixodidae > Rhipicephalus > Rhipicephalus annulatus. The sequence continues at coordinate 304,905 of WOVY01010296.1, read as the reverse complement.
AAATTTACTATGCTTACAGCATATAAGCCAATATAACAAGTTTTAAACTTGGAAAAGAATCGATGAGGGGGTAATATGTTCATTAAAGGAACACTAAAGGCAACTATTAAGTCGATGTTGACTGTTGAAATAGCGATCCAGAAACCTTGTAGTGCTACTTTTGTGCCAAGGAAGGGCTCATTTTGAAATAAAATGATGTTTTAGTGGCCTGCATCGGGTCAGCGCACTTCAAATTACCCGCCTCAAAAAGCGGACCGACTACTGTCGCTGCTCCCAGGCGCAACGTTGCCCAACTTTACTGCGTGGTTGTCGACACTAATAGACAGAATGAAACCAGTGGAAGCCGCAGCAGCAACAGCGGCCATTGATCAATTTCCTACCATTGGCTCCAAGATGGCAGACGTGTTTTGGTTCAACTGCGCCCCGCTAGATGGCACTACCTGTCCTGTGTAACCACGCGAAAATGGAATTTTCGAACCACTCGCGCCATTCCTCATAGTAACGTTCGGCGGTTCTTTTTTTTATGAATCATACGGAAACGAACAAGCAGCATTTTATTGCATCCCTTGATGCACGGAAGGTTTTTTATTTAGTACAGTTAAATCGATTACTAGTGATTATTTGTAGGCGGGATCATTTTGAGAATGTCCTACTGAGGCGCACGTATTCTTGTGCATTTACCTTTATTTTTTGGTAAAAGGGCACTGCTGTTGATAATACTGTCATTTTAGATGTCATACATTGAGCTCTCACTCTGACGTAAATTGTTATTTGACTCTAGTGTCCCTTTAACCTTAAATTGAGGCTTCGCGGCAGTCCAGATCTTCCCTGTAAAGGTGTATTCACGGTAAAACGCATCTCCACTGTAGCAAAACCCCATCTACAGGGTGATTACATACAGACTAATAATGTATACTCACTGTTAAAGGGAACACTCGGATGAGCACCCGTCATATTACGAGCCTCATAACTGCAAGTTACGTAGAAACATTGTTTCTAAAACGACACAAATCTACCAAAAGAAGTCAGAATAGTCAACCAGTAGTAGTCTTATGCAAATCTAAGCCACTATGTTTTTGCCAGAGAGCGAGGTCCTGACATGGTGCCCACAAAAGTGTTCCCTTTAACTGTGAGTCCGCCTGTACATGTATTCATTTTGACTACTTCTAAATTCACAATAATTGGAAATCGAGGCGAGTGCAAATACATTACTATTCGTTCAAATATTTGCACAAGCCTAGCTTTAAATATATGTAGTAACTTTTAAAACGTAACGTATTTTACCGTGTATCACTTGTATTATACTGAAATTCAAATCCTGCTACTGTTCAAAGTTGCCAGCATCCACTTCACTTCAAACTAAAAAGAATGACATTTGCACATGCCTTGTTTCAAATTAAAAAAAAAAACATTGTGGAGTTTGGTTAGGTCATGACAAATATGCTCACTTTTCATTACGATGTACAATATATACAATCCAAACTATTCCTATTAGAAATTCTATTGATTCACTATTCGCTTCAAACTTTTAAGTTTACTGTTTACACATCCCCATTATAAAATCACTTGAACCAAAGTCATCAAATGCTGAACAGTCGCGAGGAAGTTGATGATAGGGCAATGTTTCACTCACAAAACTTTTAACATACCGTAACTTCAGCAAATCAGTTCTACGGAATCCCACAAAGAGGTGGAAGGGTTATGAAGGAGAAGATTGACAAAGCTATAAGGAAATACATAAATGGATCTTATCACAACTTTTCATTATAGTTAATGAACTGCACATAAATAAGTGCAGCCAAAAATTACAATTCAAGATTTTTTTAGGATTTAATAAAACACTTGACAACCTAAGAAACATGCTAAAATGACAATGACCTTTTACAAATAAGACTACTTTGAAAAACTTGGTGAAAAGTATCTCCATAATATGATATGACCTAGAAAAAGTGCAATGTGCACTTCCCACATTTCAATCTACCTACAATCGTGTAAATACGGTAGAAAGTGAAAGAAAGCTCATTTTCATGTGTACCTTTGCAAAGCAGTCAAAGACATTTCTGTACATGATGCCCTTGCCAGTGGCATCTGTAGGCTGGTTGTATAGACGTGTGCAGCAAACGTCAAATGGAGTCATGGTGGCCACAACCACCAGCCCACTTGCAGAACTGGCCACGAGCGCTTCAAACCAGGGTCGCTCCCGGAATATCTGCAAGCACAAGAAAACAACGCATTAAGTGCACAAGTTTCTCGCATCTGGTCACAGAGAGCAGAGAAAGGCAACCAAAGCCCTACAATACTAAATACAATTACAATCTCATCGACTTCATAAACTTTAGAAGCAACCAGTACCAAAGGAGAGCTTATCAGATGTGCTGGGATGAATTCAAAGGTTATGCAAAGAGAACACCTCGTGTACAAATAAACAGAGAAGTACCAAGAAAAACAAGAACTGCTCAAATTTAGCCTCTGTGGTGGCACAGTGGTTATGGCTTTTGGCTACTGACCCAGAAGACATGGGTTTGATCCTTGACATAGCAGCCACATTTATATCGGGGTGGAGTGAGAACATCTATGTGCTTAGATTTAGGTTCAGCTTGAGGCCCCAAGTAGTCGAAATTTCTGGAGACCTCCACTACAGAGTGACTCGTAACCATATTGTGGTTTTGACATGTGAATACCAGAAGTTATCTTTAATGGCTTAATAATAAGTACGTGACACATGCAAAGTAGTTATTAATCTGATCTTGTTTGCTGGGACACATCTAAAGCGGAGTTAACAGTACTCCGGTGTATATGAGACAAGACAGTCGCTAACATGTGCATGAACGACCCCCCCTGTTCCTGGGCTATACTCGTCATGTCTCTTACAGCCTGCAATGTCAAGGAACACAAAGCAATGGCTCACAATGCTCAAGTGCTGAAAAATTTCATCACAGCTGTAATTATGCAGGTCACCTGCTATAAAAGCAGTTAAAACTGCACACTCATGCTACACGTACAAATAAGAGCAGCAAGCCACATAATACATGTGGCAGCACAATAATCTGCTTTGTAACATTTACAGGTATATCAATAAATGATTTAACATACTCTTTTCCATAATGTCTAACAATTTCATTAGTGGTACAAACACCCTCTTCTATGCACCTTCTTTTTAGAGAGGCAAAATATATGCACAGTACTACTTTCTTGTTAGAGGAAAACTTCGTTATATCATTGTATAAAAAGCCAGCATGATTCTCGCCGAGCTAACAAAGTGGGGCTCTTTTAAACGTTGCACAACATCACAGAATTACGCAACCGAACTACTGTTACACCAAGGATAGGCAGAGCTGCCTGTCTGCTGACAGATTTTGCTTACAGCAGAGTAAACTTTATTCCAATTTAAGTGTGTTCTCACAATAAAGCACATTGCATTGCTGTTGAGTGCAAGACATCAGACGGTATGAATCTGCGAATGACTTGAAAATAATTTCATGCCTTTCACAAGTGAGGGTGGGCTATAATTTTAGTTGGCTTATTGAATGTCTTTACACCTGCCATGCCCATGAAAAAAAAAAAACGTGAAAAAAGCTAACATTATCCTTCTTTCAAATCGTAGAAACAGCATTTTAACTGCACTTCTTTTGGCAAAGATATCAAAAAACAAGTAGCTACAGTACATATCTTGTTCTACCAGTGTTTACCATTTCAAGACAATCCTTCCTTAATGGCTGCTTTGTTTGGACATCGAATAGCTTACGCACTGAACTTTAGATTCCTTTTATACTAGAATCACCATTCTTGCACTGCTATAACTATCACAATTAAGTTTTGTAAAAGCCATAAATTTATTCAATGCAGTTACTAGTACAATTTTCAGTAGTTTACAAAGAACAGCTGCACTGTCTAATTTGGTACCTGCATTTTGATTTTCTTCCAACTTAAAATATGCATGTTCTGCCCGGTGGTTTTAATATTCCAGAATTGTGTATCTGCTTTAGTAGGTATTTGACAATGCATGTTGTCAATGAGCAAACAGGTATTTTATAGGACATCGACAATGTATTTACTACCCCTAGTGAAAGCATACATGTAAGAGTACTGGCAAGACTGAATATTCAGTTACAGCAAGTGCTTTCTTATACTTTAAAAAAACATAAATGCAAACGTTAAAGCTAACATGATAAAGTCACAACTACTCATATTTCCAAAGTGTCAATATTGTCCGAAACAAAGCTTTAACTGACATATTTCAATGACAGGTCAGATGTTCTATGAGAGGAATGCCACTTTCCTAGAGAAATGCGGCCCATTCAACAGCAGTTTTGCGGCACAAAACACATATTGCAAGTTATTTACAACAAAACCGTATATGACCTGCCCAGACTTCTCACGGCCCACTGAGAGAAAACCCTAGCACCTACGAGAAGCAGTAGACAATCTAAAGTGAAAAAATTTTAATTCCGTGGCCGTGCATTCTCAACCTTAGTGCTCGATTAGGCAAAGCTGTGTAGTGCTTTTTTATTTTTTTGTCACTGGACACTGAATATGCTTCACTAAGTTCTCTTCCAAGGAGTCATAGCTACCACTTCATAATTCCCATTGGTGCTAGAAATGCACCCTATTTTTAATACAGCACACAGTCTACATTAATAAATCCAGCATCAGAAAGTATCAAAGGCAAATACGCCAAGCACATGCCCCCTCGAGTGTCCATAACTGCGATTCATGGTTCATACCACAAGAGTATGTTACAAAGCATGTTAGCACAGTGGCTAATCTGGTCAGACTGTTTCTACACAAGATTTTCTTTAATGTGCCAGTAGAGCTTGAGTTGTGGAGCCTGAACACATTTCACAATGATCACGATTAACAGACAATCATATGAACTAATGAAGTTTTTCTCTCCAAAGTTTTTTGTTATGTCATGTAAGGTAGCAGAAGAGAGCTCCAAAGTAAGTGCCAGCATCTCCTTGCAAACATTTAATATTAAGAATTGTAGATAAAATAATGGCCCTTAGATAAGCCACACAGCTTTGGATGGCAAGTACAGCTACAAAGCAAGAACACACTGTTGGCAAGAGGGCTACACAGCAAACCTTCCACAGCGCCGGGCGGGGCCCTCTGGCAACACACGCTGCATCGGCCGCAGACAGGTGCTGCAGGCCACCGCATGGGAATCACACCCCAAGGACTGATGATGTCCCCTTCCATTTGGTAGCTGAGCCAGGGTTCGATCAAACACTCTTGTGTCTGCACGCCTGCTTTATGAAACAAGGGGCGAAAGCTAATGCAGAGAGAGACAGCCTTTTAATGGTTGCCTCTCGCTGGCAGGGTTTTTCATGTTCCAACACAGAACTACATTCTATCGGACCACAACTAACAGAATGCAAGAAAGATAATGTTTAGAGTATCCTCAGCATTTTAAGAAGACCAAACATAATAAAAAATTGGTGCTATGTGGCTGTGCACAAAAGTATAAAAATTTCCGTGATTTGTATGGTCACTGCTGATGGATCATACGAAGCAAAGCACTATTCAAAATTGGCATTTGAATATAACAGATAAAAATGTTTACCAATGGCTAGAGAGAGCTACTAAATGGAACTATGCCAAGCTAGGGCTAAGATATTATCAATGTTCAAGCAGCACGACTAAGATGAGGACATCAGGAAACAGATACCGCACGACAAGCACCGGCTGCTGACCTATATATGAAGCAGAGTGAAAACACAAAGCAGTTAACCTTTATTAAGTTGTTACTGGTGCATTCAGACAGCAGACTGAATCTAGATTTGTAGCAGACACGGATAAAGAATCCATGGATAACCCGCCTGCAGGTGCACCCACACGACGAAAAAGGTGTTAGCGGATGACAACACGACAGAGTTAGATTACTGTCGACCACAGCTTCTGTGCTGGATGCCAGCAGATCGTTTCAAGAGTATTCAACAACATGGGGGCTGACCGAAAACTACAGCCGCAGACTTTCTTCCATAGCAATGCTACATTCTACAGCGTCGAGCACTGTAACTTGTTTCGGTGAGAACGGCGTTATTGAAGGAAAGGCTGTGCACAAAAAGAAAACTTGCTGTATGCAGAGCTGCTGAAGACTGGCATCACTACTGTCGCGAAGGGGCCCCACATACAAAGGGAGGCTACAGTGACGCCCCGATCTATACCACAGACTTTCTTTTGTACACAACAATTACTGATCATGCATGCATATTGCACTACAGCACATCGCGTTTCTATTTTTTGATTCGCAGCAGTGTTGATATGCAGGCATTGCCCTGAAACAACTACTCTCGGCGACTGCACCGCTTTTACTGCCATTGAATCCCGCATATGCAATGATTAAAGCAGCACCTTACCAGCACTTGTCCAACCCACCAATTAGTGTGCATCTAAAAGTACCAAGGATGATCGTTCTAGAATGCTGCCTCAGAAATAAGACCAAACGATGCACCAGCAAGCGATGAACTGATGTGAACTACTAGGGCAGCTGCACGGCCCAAACAGACAAAAGTTGTGTGGCTGGCCTGATGCTGCTGGTTTGCCTGCCACAGCTGTAGCATTCCACCGCTAAAACTACGATGCAAGAAACAGGTTGAGGTTAGCTGGAGCTGGGCACGCGCGGCATAGATGGGGAGAATCGCTGATGCAAGGTCATGCGATGCACAGCTCGTTCCTCCAAATCTAGATTCAGTCCATCGTCTGGACACACCATACTAAACAGTTTTTTAGCAAGACGGCTACGATTGAAGTCAAATAACATCACCCTGCAAGCATAAACAAAGTGATGGTAACTTCTACCAGGTTATTTCCTACAATTATTTCAAAATTCCTTGCTTTTTAGACAGCCTAAAGATGAATTTTTGTTGTTCATTTAGGCAAATCAGTTTACTATTTGGCCAAAATCACCATATTTAAAAGCCTTTAAAATGATGTACACTACTCACGGATTGAAACAGAAAAATTTAGGGCTAAATAATGCAAATACTTTTCCTTAAAGAGCCTTCAGTTCCGGTAGTACGAGCGTTATTTAGACTCGAACGTGTACGCCATAGCTAACATTACCTTTATAAATTGGATTCTTTGCGACACAATGTAGTTATCTCAAGCGATTGTGCATTCAAGTCGCGATGCTAAAAAATGTGATGCTGCGTTTCAATCTGTGAGTACTATACAAGGCTATCATAAGGACAATTTAAATGTACACTGACAATGAATGTTCACATAAACAGATTGAAAACAAAACTCCCATGAAGAAGCCAAAACATCTCGCGCTTATGCGAACATTTGTGACGAGTATAAATTTTAATTGTTCTCATGTCTCTTGTCTTTTCCTGACCAGACAGGTTTCCGTCGGAATCTCAACTCCAAGACTGTTGTAAAGCACTTCTTTCCTTCAATGACACTTACATGCATTGGTTAAGATGTTGTTCCCTGAATTCCCAACCCTCATCATTGTGATAGTTCTCTGTACAGAAAGCAACATAAGCTTACGAATGAAGCAGAAAGACAACTGCACATAGTATTACACGCACTTACCAGGCACAGTTGACTTTGGTTAATCCCCTCATGAAAAGACCAATGATATTGGTCAAATTATCTGGCAAGTCAAATTAAACAGGAAAAGAATGCTGAAATTTCCCTCCAATTTGGCAGTATTGCTCATATCTTAACCCCTCTTGGAATCAAACAGTCATTCATTTTCAATGGGTTCAGAGTACAAAAACAATTGATATTCAAGCTCCGAAACAGAACATAAGTAGACACCAATCCCAACATTTAGGAAGAAAACTAGAGTAGTGCGAATAGAAACATTTGGGGTGTGAAGCAAATGCAAATATTGCAGCGCGAGTACGAATAGAATCAAATATTTTTCCAATATTTCTAGAATATTTGTTAAATAGATTGAAGTGAAATAGTGGGGAGAAAAGAGGGGATCCCTAAAGCACTTCCCTACAAGATATAGCAACACGAGTGCTTATTTTCACTAGGTTGACGAAGCGCTTTAGCGTGGTATTTCATGGTCTTATCAAGAACGAGGCAATGCAAAGGCCAAATTGCATTAGTACATAATTTAGGGCAACCAAATTGTTGTTGACAGGATTTTACATGTGAAGGGCAAGATGCTATTTCCTCAACTTCTTATATCTGTGGAAGCCCAACTGATGTGGCAGACAAGGGTGTGCTCGCTTTGAGTCTGGAGTTCCAAATCTGTCTCATAGATGTCAACATACAAGAACATTTTAAATTTTGGATGCTAAAAATCTTCGACGTGCGGTTTTTCCAACTGTCTGTCCAAACTTCCGGTCCAAGCCAGCATTATTTGAGCCCCCACCTCTGCCACATCTACCATTTCCTTGTTGGAAAGAGCGCTTTTTTAATCCATTCAATTGTGACCTGAAATAGCAATGCCTGAAAGGCAGCTTTGCCTCAATACGAGGATGTAATGAGGTGAAACAAGATCTGTCACGATCAATTTCAATTAGACGTTGAGTGCATTTGTCTTTGGGAGGTTCGAATATTTCTTCTAATAGTAAAAATTCCAGTGCAATTGAAATCGAATAGCAAATACTATTTGAAAGATATTCAAAATTTCTATTATTCGCACACCCGCAAGAAAAACTTATCACGTTTCCGAGTCTAATAATAGGACAAAGTGTTTGCCACTATGCCACAGATGACTATTGAATAAATTTTGATAAATGCGGCACATAAAGCACGCTGCTGAATGTGTGAAAAGTGATGAGGTAATCTATTGTAAATGTGATGGACAGCCTGAGCTGAAATTAAATAACAGAGGACAAAAAATACTTGCGGCGTAGCGCAGCTGCAGAATGGATAGCTGTGACAGGATAAATTGTGTCTTCAAAAGCCGTTTATCCCCACCACAGCAGCGAAAGGCACTCTAAAACATGTTTTACTTTGCTGCAGCTTTCCATTCTTACAGCTGGGCCACACCTACAGTAGCTGTCCGTTATGTTAAAGCTTAGGCTGTACTTGACCGTGCATAGTGAAGCACTGCCAAAGAATGATGGTGACGAATATTAAGTACATAGCCTTTTTCCAAAACTCGGTGGTCTTTTTTTTTTACTATTATTACTATCATTGCCAGAATTAAAGACATGCCAAGCTTCTCCTTTACTAAATGTTCGGTGTGCCATCAATTTCCGGGCCGCTTCAGTTGCAAGATTGCATGCATGTTCCAGTATTTTCAAAGCAATGTTACCTCGGCTCACAAGATACTATTATGTACAGTAGTGGGATGTTGCAATGTAAAGGGCAGTTTGATGTTTCCACTGAGTTTTGCAACTAGGGTGCCCCTTTTCACTCATTCTGCTTCACATGGAGACTGATCTCATCAGATCTGGATACACACGCCACTTTCTGGATGTTTATGGGTCTTTCATCTCAAGAGGTGAGTGACCACATCTCAAATGACCGAGAAGCACTACTGCGCCTCACCACCTTTGCAGCACTCCAGTCCGAGTCTGGGCTGCTACCCCAGCAGAAGAGTTTCCATAGTACTTTTGTTTGTTATGCTATATTTACAGCCTTCTTTCGTGGTTATCACCCCTTTTACCTTTTATAGTGACGGCCACTGATCACAGAAGCTTTTGCCAAAGCCTCAATTTAAGAACCATAATTAAATGGTTTATTTTAGAATTATATAAGCAGCTTAATCGGATGCAGACTGCAAAGCTACATAAGGCGAGTTTAACGTTTGCTGCTCGTTCAACATGCATTTATAAATCATTGCACATTTCCTTCAGTCGTGTGGAATTTTCTGCAGGTGAAGAGTTCATGTGTATTTGCAGCTGTTGACAATGTTTTCTTAAAGGTCTATAAATGCCTTCAGTTGAAAATTTGTCTCTATCTTTGCTGGCCTGAAACTTATCATCATCATGGCTCAATGCAAACTGCAGGATAGGGCATCCCAGCTGTAACTGCTGGGGTTGCTGCGGAAGTGCTGGCAAGCGATTGGCGCTCCTCTAACGCACAGTGCGATTCAGAGGAGGGTCAGGCTCAGATATGTGGATCTGCGAGTTGTCAATAATTAACCCTTAAGCTTCAATAGTTATCCTTTCATTCTTTATTTTCTCTGAACCCACTAACCCCCGTATTCATAAACACTCTTTGATTTGAACTTGACTTGAAACTGGCTTCAATGCAGCGCATTTTACATGCGTATGTGCATTTGTGCTGCCTTGGCACAGCCTAAAGACAGCGCTTTCGAAACGCGTTTGTGCTGCATCAAAGTCGATAGCAAGTCAAGTTCAAGTCAAGCAGCGTTTCCGAATACGGGGGTAATTGAGCATGTTGTATTCAGGTGAAATACTGCCAAATAAATGAACACTGCATTTTGTTTTATGATGACTCAGATTTATTCGACACGCCAGAGACTTAGACCAAGTTCTTTGGCCCATCACGACTGACTTGGCAAAAGTCGACTGTGTAACAACCTTCCAAATGCTCGCTTTCTGCAAAACACATGAGATGGTCATCCCTGTCATAACAAGATAGTCATCACTGTCTTTTTTATCCTAAAGTTGAACTGTGGCAGTATTTTTTTTTTTCAAAGAGCCATGTCTACTTTATACTTTAACTGAAACCGAGATAAAATCGTTTTTTTTTTTTTGCTAAGGACAATAATGTCGTGCCTGCTCTGACAGTTTTTTGCCAATGTACTCACGTTGCCAATATGCCTCAAATCTATCTTGTGGCTAAAATCTACATAGCCTATTATCATAAGCATTCAGACGTAAAATTTGAATTCGGCTCTTTGAACATTTCGTTTGGGCTTGAATTAGCTTGCAAGATAAGTCTGAATTACAGCAAATGAACTATACAGCTCTATTCCGTGATAAAATTAATAATATGCATGTGCTGCCATTGGTACTGTCCTTTGTTGCATGGGTATAATGGCAATAACTAGACTTAGAGAGCAAGTTCTCGTCGCGGGTAAAAGGTGCACCATCCTGGACTGTCAGGAATATTTTCTCGTTTTTAACATCTATTGAAGGCCTTCAAAAGATGCTTCATATCTTTTTTTTTTTCATCTTTGCTTGCATTACGACGCACCGTTTTGGATCGTTTCTTCTTCAAGGAATAGATTGGTGTCCAATATCTTCCTCTCAGTTGTCTTCTATATTTTTAATACGCTGTATTGGAGAAAAGGAAGGACATGATACTGTAGCATGAAACTTGAAGAAACGCTAAAATGTAGAAATTAGGAGGAAAGTCGGGCTCTTACTTTTCACAGTCGAGTCTTGTTCTACAACATTATTTCCTTAAGCAAGTACCAACTCGCTTAAGAAAAACTAATTGTGGAACGAAAGTACAATAGGAAAGTGACTAAGACAAATGAATCAGATTGTTTGTGGCCATATTGGTTTAATGAACCTGGAACACTTTCATTCAACTAGAAGCAGGATATGGCTCTTTTCTTCCTCGATACTGCCTTTCCGAGTTCACGTTACAACGAGCAATGGCCTCATTCAGGTTACAATTGTTTTAAAAGTGAAAGACACTAGGGCATGCTTTACGCTTCCTTGAAGTTTAGCTTAGTTTCATTATCTGGATTTGGCTCCTTTGGAAAAAAATGCCAGAACTGCAATTTCGATTCCTGAGCAACATAGTAAACAACAGAAGCTAGCGTGGTTGAAGCAAGTGGCAACACAAACTGCTCCAGAGATCGCCCAGACAGCACAATCGGAACAAAACATCTGTTCTATGTTCTAAACTTGCAAAAGCCTCGTACCAACAATGGTCGAAATGGACAGTCCAAGAGCAATCCTAGACAGTAATTCTGTTGCCCCGCAAGTACTTTCTGATAACCAAAACAATGAAGTAATGAAGAATACATGTAATATTGCACCACCTGGCTAAGTACCATAATTACTCGCGTAATTCTCGCACTCGCATAATTCTCGCACCCCCTACATCACCCAAGAAGAATAAGATTTTTTTCCTCGAGTAATTATCGCACCCCCGAAAACTGCCGCAATAAAGTCGTCTGCTCGTTCCAGCCACTGATGATGATAGCGCGTGCCATCTGGCACCATTTCTTAAGCATCAAGCGTACTATTGCACAAAGATTCAATCCAATCCAAGCCAAGCCGAAGTGACCAGTGCGCTTTGCGGCGTGTTTTGTTTGTTGTGTCGGTAATCTTGGCACGTTACGAGGCGATACTGAAGCTACACGGCTGCTTTAAGTTGCAAGTGATGGATCATGCACTAAACAATAGCAACAGGGCCGCCGGTAGGCCCTTCGGAGCCTACGAGTTTTGTGTTCGCTACTGGTGACGGCAGCTGAAAGCCACCAAGACGCCTTGAGTCTGCCGTGTGCCTAAAACTGAGATTGATGGTAAACTTTATTTCTTCAGAAGGAAACTGCGAACGATTCTGTTAAATAGCCATCAGCCCAATACTGACGTCCTACGCTTACCTTTTGAGGGCTTTTGTTTAGCGACGAACACTACCGCTACGCCCGCAACGCCCACAAGCTTTGTGTGTGGTATTCTGATTCTCGACTATTTGCTTCCACTTTTTGTGTCTCAAATAAATCTTGTCTTGTGTTGAACCTCTGCTTTTATTGTTGAGGTAAGTTCTAATTAGTACTTATTAAAGCTTGCTGTAAGTTGATGGTGTGAGAATCTCAATTTGCGGCCACTTCGTTTTTTGTTTTCGCTCTCTACGTTTTCGTGGATAGTTTTTCCGGCGTAATTCTCGCACCCCCCCAACTTTGCATCGGTTTTCCGGTAAAAAAAGTGTGAGGATTATGCGAATGAATACTGTAGTAGTACAAGTAACACATCTGGGCAAAATAATTTAAATATTTCTGTCAATGTGACCCAAGAGCTTAGAAATCACACTGGCATGTCTAGATTAGCTGGTTGTTGCACCTCTGGCAAAAAAATTTGCGACCAATAGTCACACGAAATTATGCATGTGGTGTGCATGTAATATTTTTACAGAAATTTCTTCAATAAAGTATTTCAGGTAAAATAAATGCTAAAATGTTTTGGCTCACATTTATGCAATCTAATATTAAAGAAGACAAATTAAGCAAGAAATTGACATCACGCACGGAATGGCATTCTATGCTGTTGCGGTTCCGTGCTCAGCGTGTTACAAAATAAAAAAAGCACAAGTACCGGTCAAGAAAGAAAATAATACCCACAGCAATGTGGTTTATCTGAGACTTGATCTTGGAGAAGGTAGTCAGCTGCACTGCTGAGCCAGTAGATACCCTTAGCAAGGCTGCATTGACCCCTCGCCACAGGCCCCGCACGTGGTCTCTTCGATAGATGCGCAGCAATGCTGCCAGCATACTCTCATGGTTGTGTTGGTAGCCCACAGCTATGGGCGTTGCCGACTGTGCCTGCAGCTGGACCTTGACCTGAGCATGCAACACATACAAAAAAAAAAGTTGTGCACATTTTTCTCAGCTTTCCAGTTGACCAGTCTCCCTCAGGAGAAAGGTATGTAAACAGCTGCATCTTGGTAGTGCTTACCTACAAGGAAGAAACGTGGATGCTTACAAAAGGGGTAAAGCTTGCTTTACATTAAAGGGACACTAAAGTAAAGCTACGAATTGGTTTAGAATGATGAAGCGTTCCCCAAGTAATCTAATGTCATTAATCTTGCCATCGTAGGTTCACTATCAGAGGAGAACTGTAAGGTCGAAGTACCATCTTTAAACTTGTCGCCAAAACTGCATGCGTGACGTCACGAATTTTCAAGTGTATTTGTGATGTTTTGGCGACGTTGGCTCAACGAAATTTCTCGGAAGTATTTGTACCAACCAGCAGACGTTGTGCTTCATTCTTACCTATTTAGAGCTACGTAGGCCTTAGCAAACAGCGTCAAAATTTACGACATCATATCATTTGGTGCAGAAATTTCAAGGTGGTGTCGCCATCCGCATTTATTTTATGCACATTTTCGTGCTTACAAAGAGTGGCGAGCACGATGATTTTATAATTGTGAAAAGGTGATTTACTAATAACAGAAAATTGGTTTCCCTCTTTAGTGTCTCTTTAACGTGCCCTTGCAGGTAAGTTTATAGAGTACCCAAAGTAGAATTGTTCCTGCACTCACTCACCAAAACAAGACAAACTTCTCAGAATTTCTTATTAGCATGATAGCATTAAAAAGCTTATTTCACAGAACTTACGGTGTCAGCAGACTCTCAAGTCTTGGCAAAAAAGAATGGTTGACTGTCAGCGAGAATTCCCGGTAGATGCAGTAAAGGCAGGAGCCAGGGGGTGTTTGCAATTAAGCTTTCCTTAATGCACACTTTAGGGCTCCTCCAAGAAGTGAGAATCGTTGACAGGATTGGGAAAGTGTGTGCGTGTGTGTCAAGCAGTTTGCACATGTGCATTCATGTGGATATTGTTATCGCATTCATCTTTGCAAAGCCTAAGGGTCCCCTGACCTCTTCTGTTTTTACGATATTCTTAGAGAGCTGAGCAGACTTCTACACATAGTCATTAGGATACCTTCACCCATGACAGCATTGTGTGGCCTGTATCCATAGCTCTTCTGAATATCCTAGAATGCACAAGTACAACTGTCTGTGGAATTTTACACAAAAAGGGTGCCCCCCCATCAGATGATAAACTAAATTTCAAAACAAATATTTTTTTACCTCACTATTGAATTCACATCCGTCTCGTATTTCACAACTATGAATAATAGAAACCAATGAACTATTGATAATAGTAATAATAAAAATGAGGGTATTTTGGTAAGCTGACCCCTTGTGTAAATATGCCCCCTATGATGCCCTTCAGCAAAAAGAGTGTTCTACAATGAATGCCTTCAGTACAAGTGGGACTGGCTAGCACTGCCAGGGATTGCACAAACAGAAAAACCCAATAAAATTGACAGGCAAGTGCTTTTTATTCTAGCTCAACCGGTACAATATTAGACAGATTATTCAGAAATTGTAGGTTCAGATCCCACTGACCAAGTGCTTTTTCCATCCACTTTATTCATTTCAATTTACATTGCCATTAGTGTGCTATACTCTAATGCAATGATTAATATCTAGTATTCCTTGGTCTAATTGTCCGTGGTATTCATTTGACTGCGAGAAGCATGAGTAGGTAGTTTCTGCTGGAATATTTATTTCCATTCATAGATGCATAACTGTCCTGCGTAAAATTGTGCTTCTAAATGCTTAAAATTAAAATCTGCTACAACCATTTTAAAGGTACTCGCACACAATTCATCCTGCTGTGCAACAAAAGGGTGATTAATACTGAATTTTAGAAGACAATGGCCAAGGATGGCTGAAGGGTGCCAAGACTATCTGTTCAACTATGCTTACAAGATTTCTGTTGTATCCTCTTTGTAGTATATCGCAACCTTTTCATTCAGTTGTAATTTTGCTATAAATACTTTTTTTATCAACTTCTTGAACATAGCTTTGTTAAGTATATGATAGCTTCTTTAACACACTATATTTGAAGCCTCAATCTTCACTCTTTGTTGTTACCTGGCTGCTTTATTTCATAGCCTTTCTATTGTAACGTCTCTCCTACTAGAGCCAATGTATTGACCTGCATTATGATTCAAAGATATACATAAGTGGACTTATCCTTCTTCTGATGCTAAAAGCAAGATGTCTGCGCTCACTCCAGAATAGACATCGCAAAAAAATTGCCCAAGCCCTATTCTGGAGAGCCGCTCATGGTCCTTTCTTTCAAAAGCATCACAAATAAAAACATGTAGACACTGACTCTCCACTGCTCACAGGAAAAATAAGCAAGTCACGGTGCTGTGTGATGCAAGGAGTCGCACCACTTCTGGTCTAGACAGAATGTTATCATTTGCATGCAAGCTAGAGACACCAACGGTGAATCACAGGCAGCTCTTATCTACTCAGAACCAACGGTGAATCACAGGCAGGTCTTATCTACTCAGAAGGAGTGTGATAAGGTGCCACAGACCCAAACAGATAAGCTGGTAACACAGATTTCTCCATGTTTTACCATGACGAAGCAGGTTTGAACACTCATCTTTTTCCGCACATATGCCACAAATTTAAAAAAGAACTATCTTGGTGCATTCTGGAGGTGCACACAGATGCATACACTAAAGAGTAAATGTCTGGTATCACAAGTTTTTCCTGCAATAAAAAAAAGTTTCCAGCCAGCAACCCAACAGGTGCAGAGATGCACTGATAAAGATGAAAAATATATTGAAATCCCCCAACAAAATACCTGTTGAACAGGAAACTGCTGCTATAAGCAAACAAGCAGAATGGCTTTCGGCTGAAACAGCACTGAATAGTCGGTGCTCTTCAGTGCACTAGAAAGAGCATAAAAAATGAGGAACCCGTTCAGCTTAAAAACCTTGCAGACTGACATTGCATTATATGACACGAACTGAAGACAGTGGAAACGAAAATATATGCTTTACTTAACCCTGAATTGTTTACTTTCAATCTGCAAGCACTGCACACAACACGCAGTGGAAATACCAGTCATATTATGCCCTCCATGCTGCCTTGTTTGTTTTGGGCAGTACAAAAGGCAAGCCCCTGATGGTTAATGTGAAGATCAGCTGTACATCTGATCGTCTGAAGTTCACTGTAAGGGAAATTTTGAATAATTTGACTGATGGAAGATTTTTTAGCACGCTTAACACAGAGAATGAAACAAGGCTATGTGCCAAAACTGAGTTCTGCACACACCCCATGTGTTTTCCCTTGCTGCTTCTTTTGAGTCTATACAATGTCAAGTCAAAATGGCAGGCTGTAGCAATGTGTCTACTGCTCAACATGCATCAACACAGAACTGTTACCTTAGAAAAATGATATGCTCAACTAATCAGGCAGTTGAAGTGTGTCAGAAACAAGGTTTAGGAGTCGCAGCATATGATTCAAGCTGTGCTCACTTCGATTTTTTTTTTGTTTCTCACACATTTCAGTCTTTCAGGGCCCCCGGAGGATTTGGTACTTTTTGATAGACGGCTAAAAAATAAGCTGCCATACTTTACCACTGTGACCAAGTCTGCCCAGTTTGGCGAATGTTTATGTTGACTGTTGTTGTCTAATCTATTTATGCTTATGACCAAATAAAGAGCGCCCAAGAGCAATCTTCTAGGGGCAACGTTTCTGGAGATAGGCGTTTACAAACCGTATACCTTTGAACCCATCTCCTTGAAGTGAAAATTTTTCCTCACCAGGTAGAGTGGGCTTCCCACGAAGGCGCCCACGCATCCGGCCACGGCACCAGCGGCGATGCTGCGGGCCACGTTGACGGAGCCGTTCTTGTTCTTGGTCAAGTGCAGGTCTTCCATGACGTGGTAGGCGCCCAGGCGGGCGCCGTTCATAAAGAACTGGTACCACAGCGCCGGCGACAGACCGCTCTGCAGCGCCCGCAGGCCGTCGTGCTTGCCGATGGCGTAGAACGCGTGAAACACATTGCGGTAGTGAACTGTGTAGTGTCCGCGAGCCTGCAGCTCGCCCTGCAACTGAATGCGCGTCTTGACCACTTCCAGAGGATTGGTGAAAAAGCCAGCACCACACGCGGCCAGCCCGCCAAGCAAAAATTCCATGCTGCGCGCCGCTCGAGGCAGCAGCAGTAACCTTCGGCGGCTTGCAGCCTATTCCCGCGCGCGCTATCCCAACGAGCGCTGTGCCCTTCCTCACCACCTGCCGAGGGTGCTGCTCCAAACAACCGCTCACTGCCACGAATGTACCGAGTGTTCACAGATAGGAATACGAGGATATCGGCCGTGTCTGGCACGGACAGGTGCTCCGACTACTCGACTCGTCCCACTCCGCGATGCATCAGTCGCTATATGGTCACGAGGAAGAGTATATATAGCAGCGGCGAGCCCCCAGGATCTCTCTACGATAAACGAGGCTGCGATCCGATTTCATGCATAGCTGCAAAGATAAGAGCAGGCGTTCGAGACATCACCGTTACGTCGGCAGAGGCGCGGCCGCGAGCGATATAGAGATGGACGGAGCGAAAGCGAGAATGAATGAAAGTTGGACCCTTCCGAGCGCTACGTCACTTCGAGAGATCGTTAGGTGTGCGCTTACTTCGGAACCCAAAAGTTTAAAGCGGTCTGGTACACTGGCAATGAGCTCTTACAAAACAAATGTGCGTGCGGGAATCACTTTAGCCTTGCCAATTTCGGACAAGAAAGCAATAATTACCACGAAGCATCACCGGCACACGTGCAGTTGCTGGCTCCACGGTCGACTGGCGTCCGAGTCGGGAAAACATGAAGTTATGTACGCTGGTCCCAACGATTGTTAATGACTGTGTAAGAGAACACAGGCTAAAATGGTGCCCACAAATGAGCGCTACTGACCTAGTAACGCGAAATTTGTGGCATTTAATCACACTTTCAATCGCTTCCGCAAAACGACAGCAGTGCCCCCTGCGAACGACTTTCAAAAATATTTTGGTTTCAGTTTCGCTTTGGTCGCAGTTTCGCACTATCGTCCACTTTGATTCACCCATAGCCTCCTATATTTTTTTGTGCCCGCGCATTAGCGCTAAATACATACGCGCCATCCGTCCCTTATAGTTTTGGCGCTCGCCGCCAGATGCCGCACCGATCCCATAATAACAGCAGACGACGCGGCCTATGCACGCTTGCGTTTATGCGAAGTTCAGAAAAAGTGGGCGGAGAAACTTCACGAGCACAACCTCCAAAAGTTTTTTATGATGTCCCGGGGTCGAGCACTTGAGTTTGTCACGTTTCTGTAGTATTTGCGCGGCGTTGTCAACGGCAGCCTTCAGTGGCTGATTCATCTTTCTCGCTCTTGCGAGGAAAACTTCCGCGTAATTCTTTAGAGAATTTAGAACCATTACGAGCTCAGTTGACGGATACAGGAGTACACCTGGGTGGATATCTCCACATTCAATCAGAACATGCTCCGCCGTTTCCTTATCTTTCCCGCAGCATGTGCATTGTTCTTCTTCTTTACTGAATCTTGCTTTATAACTACGCGTTCTAAGGCAACCCGATCTCGCTTCAAACAGTAAAGCGCTTCCCCTTGAATTATCGTAAAATGCCTCCCTCCTTATTTCATTTTTGCCCTTTCGGTAGTTACTCAAAGCCGGTTTTTTCTCCATAGCTGCCATCCATTCTCTCGTTTTGCGCCTCGGCGCTCCGCCAGGAGCGCTCGCATCCCATAATAGCTCGGGGGACGGCGCTGAGGGACCGACCGCTCGGGCACAAAGTTATAGAGGAGGCTATGATTCACCTCAACGTTGCTTCTGAATCAAACGACGCCGAAATCTCAACTTAGCTATACTTTTTATTATGTTTTAGCGTTTGTATTATTACACATTGAAGGTAAAGTTTAAAAGAGGGACCGCAGCAAAATGCCACAAGGGGGCTTTGCCATCGACTAACACATCTAGTGCGGGAAATTTAAAATACGAGGCAGTCATTTACTGATCGTACCGGCTTAAAGCCGGTACGCACCGATGATCTCACCAGAGAAGGATTGGCCACCCTGGTGCAGTATCTGGCCACCCCCTCCCGTAGGCATTCGTCAATTAACTCACGGCCCTCAGTTCCCACCAGCTGCGGAGCAACTGACCACGGCGGCGGTCAGATCTGCAAAGCAGCAGAGGGTGCTAGGAATCTCTGCATACGGACAGGCCACCATTGGAACTTGAACTTAGCAACGTTTAACGTTAGAACGTTATCTAGTGAGGGAAGTCTAGCTGTATTATTCGAGGAGCTAGAAGGCATTAAATGGGATATTATGAAAAACAATTCGAAAATTCATTTCGGCATCCTGATAAACTATGGAAACAAATACGTTCTCTGGACGCTAATTTCATTGAGGATACGCATTTCGACAAGATCACTCATAAAGGAGAAGATTACACAGGGGAAAAATTAGCTGAGGCATTTAGTTTGTACTTCGCTAGGGATCATTCTACACCACATAACTCACAAGACACCCCTACTGCCAGATGTTCATCTACTCTTTTTCTTGAACCAGTAGGTGAGAGTGAAGTAACGCAAACGTTTTTTGAGCTTTCAAACAGTACGTCATGTGATTTAAACAACATACAAATTCGTCCAGTAAAATATGTCATTGAATTAATCTGTGTGCCGCTTACACATATCTTTAATTTGTGCCTGCAAACCGCTACATTTCCTTCGGCTATGCAAATAGCAAAAGTAATTGTGCTTTACAAAAAGGGAGACAAAAATGACTTTGGCAATTATAGGTCAATTAGTATCCTTCCTGTTTTTTCTAAATGTCTGGAAAAAATCATACTGAAACGCATGGACAAGTTTTTACAATCTAACAATATTATCAATGATTCTCAGTATGGATTTAGAAAAAACCGTTCTACGGAAATTGCTTTGATTCATCAAAAAGAATATATTCTTGATAAATTAGAAAAAAATAAGTTCGTGTTAGGCATTTTTGTAGATTTTACCAAAGCATTTGACTGCATAGTACACAGTATCTTATTTAGAAAATTGGATTTATGTGGTATTAGAGGGCACGCTTTAGATTTAATAAAATCCTATTTATCTCATCGGAAGCAGTACGTTCAAATCAGCAATTTTCAGTCCAAAACGCGTGATATTACAGCCGGTGTGCCACAGGGCAGTATACTTGGGCCTCTTCTCTTTAACATTTATATTAATGATATTGCGAACATTGATGATCAATCCAGGTTTATTATTTATGCGGATGACACTACAATCCTTTTGTCAGCTGATACACACAATGAGCTATCTTCCCGTGGTAACAATGTATTAGGTAAGCTAGAAGTTTGGACAAAGGAAAATGCACTGTCAGTTAATGTAAATAAAACTAAAGCTATAATTTTTAATTCTATTAATAAAAAATCTGATACTTTAATACATTTGCTGTATAAATCCGAGCCAGTTGAAATTGTCAGGTCAATAAAATCACTAGGAGTTTATTTCACACTACATTTGCAATGGAATGATCATGTCCACAGCATTTTATTAAAAGCATCGAGAGCGGTTGGTATACTTTGGCGACATAAATCTGTTTTACCTTTAAAGGCAAAGCTTGCTATATACCACGCTTTATTCCTTTCACACTTGAACTACTGCACGTTAGTGTGGGCGACAACGACTAAAACTAATTTAAGAAAAATTTCATCTCTCCATAATAAAATCCTCCGTCTAATTTACAATCTTCCTCGCAGACATACAACAGATCACTTGTTTAGTGAACATGAAATCATCAATGTTTACCACCTATACACTTACAGGCTTTTACGCCGCTATAAGATCGAACAAAAAGAACGTTCATCTACTATCACAGATATCGCTTCCATGATACGTCATCAACCAAAGTACCCTCACCGTCATCAACTACCTTGGATGCTTCCTCGTACAAGAACTAACTATGGACAACAAAAAATTACTTATCAGCTACCGTTACAATTAAACAGGTTATATTCATCAGGTGTTAACATAGCAGATATCACCCTTTCTCAACTTCGCCAATATCTTATTAACACTCCTGACAATTAAGACCTTATCTTCAAAGTTCGTAGATAACAATTAGGGAAAACAATAAACAAAAACACAAAGGATGAAAATGCAGTCACCGCTGCACGTAAATAATATGTTTAATGTATTCGTGCTTTACATATTGCGACTTTTGATTTATATTTCTATATATGTTTATTGCACTGTGTCTGTGTGGTTTTTCTTTTTTTTTTGAGTTTGAAGGCTTTATCAATTCTAATTTTGTTAATGTTGTGTATTTTTGTCAGCTGTGGTGTTCTGTTGCCGCCACCGCCACTGCCTTATGTACATAGGGGGGTGAGAACTTAGTCAAGCGGATAGTCGCTTTTATTCTCACCCCCTCCATCAACTGTGTATTGGTGGAAATAAATAAACCAAATAAAAATAATAGGGCTGAGTGAGGTTAGAAGGACAGATGAGGCCTATACTGTGCTACAGAATGGGCACGTCATTTGCTATCGGGGCTTGGCAGACAGAAGAGAACTGGGAGTAGGGTTCCTAATTCACAGAAACATAGCTGGCAACATAGAGGATTACTATAGCATTAATGAAAGGGTGGTAGGCATTGTAATTAAACTGAATAAAAGATACAAAATGAAGGTAGTACAGGCTTACGCGCCTACATCCAGCCATGATGACGCTTCAGTTGAAAGCTTCTATGAGGACGTGGAATCGGCAATGAGTAAGGTGAAAACACAGTATACTATAGTAATGGGCGACTTTAATGCAAAGGTAGGGAAGAAGCAGGCTGGAGACCAGGCAGTAGGAGATTATGGCATCGGCACTAGAAACGCCAGAGGAGAGCTACTAGTAGAATTCGCAGAACGCAATAATCTGCGTATTTTGAATACCTTCTACCGAAAACGAGAAAACCGCAAGTGGACATGGAGGAGCCCTAATGGCGTAAATAAGAACGAAATAGACTTTATAATGACTGCACACCCAGGAGTCGTGCAGGATGTGGAAGTGGTGCAAGGTAAGATGCAGTGACCATAGAATGGTACGGGCTCGAATCCGCCGAGACTTGAAGAAGGAACGACAGAAACTGATACGCAAGAAGCAAATCAATGAGCTAGCACTGAGAGGGAAAGTACAGGAATTCAGAGTGTCACTGCAGAACAGGTACTCTGCTCTTAGCGAGGAAACCAACCTTAGCGTAGATACAATGAATGATAATCTGACGAGTATCATCACGGAGTGTGCAGTGGAAGTTGGAGGCAGGGTAGCTAGACAGGACACCGGCAAGCTTTCCCAGGAAACGAAGAACCTAATTAAGAAGCGTCAAATCATGAAAGTGTCAAGTACAACAGACAAAATAGAACTGGCAGAGCTTTCGAAGCTGATTAATAGACGTAAAGTATGCGATGTAAGAAGGTATAACATGGAGAGAATTGAGCACGCTCTGAAAAACGGAGGAAGCGTCAAAGCAGTGAAGAGAAAACTTGGGATAGGCGAAAGGCGGATGTATGCACTAAGGGACAAAGAAGGCAAATTAACTACCAATATGGATAGGATAGTTAAAATAGCGGAGGAGTTTTACAGAGATCTGTACAGTAGCCGAGACAACCACGACCTTAATACTATAAGAACTAGCAGTAACCCAGACCACACCCCACCGGTAATGATAGAAGAAGTCAGAAAAGCTTTGGAGAGCATGCACAGAGGCAAAGCTGCTGGTGAGGATCAAGTAACATCAGATCTGCTGAAAGATGGAGGACAGATTGTGTTAGAAAAACTAGCCACTCTATTTACGAGGTGTCTCCTGACGGGAAAAGTACCAGAGTCTTGGAAGAACGCTAACATCATCTTAATACATAAGAAAGGAGATTACAAGGACTTGAAGAATTACAGGCCGATCAGCTTGCTCTCTGTAGTATACAAGCTATTTACAAAGGTAATTGCTAGCAGAGTAAAGAAAACATTAGAATTCAATCAACCAAAGGAACAAGCAGGATTTAGAACAGGCTACTCAACAATTGACCACATTCATACTATCAATCAGGTAATAGAGAAATGCTCAGAGTATAACCAACCACTATACATAGCCTTCATAGATTACGAGAAGGCGTTTGATTCAGTAGAAATATCAGCCGTCATGCAGACACTGCGGAATCAGGGCGTAGATGAAATATATATAAACATTCTGGAAGAAATCTACAGGGGATCAACTGCTGCCATAGTGCTTCATAAAAAAAGCAACAGAATACCAATAAAGAAGGGTGTAAGGCAGGGGGACACAATCTCCCCAATGCTATTCACTGCGTGCTTACAGGACGTTTTCAGAAGCCTAGAATGGGAACAGTTAGGGATAAGAGTTAATGGAGAGTACCTCAGTAACCTGCGCTTCGCCGATGACATTGCATTGCTGAGTAACTCAGGGGACGAATTGCAACTCATGATTACGGAGTTAGACAAGGAGAGCAGAAAGGTGGGTCTTAAAATTAATCTGCAGAAAACGAAAGTAATGTACAACAACCTCGGAAAGGAGCAGCGCTTTGCGATAGGTAATAGTGCACTTGAAGTTGTAAAAGACTATGTCTACTTAGGGCAGGTAATAACCGCAGAGCCTAACCACGAGCTTGAAGTAACTAGAAGAATAAGAATGGGGTGGAGCACATTCGGCAGGCACTCTCAAATTATGACAAGTAGATTGCCACTGTCCCTCAAGAGGAAGGTATATAACAGCTGTATCTTGCCGGTACTTAGCTACGGAGCAGAAACCTGGAGACTCACAAAGAGGGTTCAACTTAAATTGAGGACGACGCAGCGAGCAATGGAAAGAAAAATGGTAGGTGTAACCTTAAGAGACAAGAAGAGAGCAGAGTGGATTAGGGGACAAACGGGAGTTAAGGATATCATAGCTGAAATAAAGAAGAGGAAATGGACATGGGCCGGGCATGTAGCACGTAGACAGGATAACCGCTGGTCATTAAGGGTCACCAACTGGATTCCCAGAGAAGGGAAGCGGGGTAGGGGGAGACAGAAGGTTAGGTGGGCAGATGAGATTAAGAAGTTTGCGGGTATAAATTGGCAACAGCAAGCACAGGACCGGGTTAACTGGCGGAACATGGGAGAGGCCTTTGTCCTGCAGTGGACGTAGACAGGCTGATGATGATGATGATGATGATGATTTACTGAATAAAGTCAGGGGAAGGGTGGGGGTGCTTAGGGAGGTAAAGTGTGGGATTGGGCTAGTTTGTAATGCATTATTGAACTTCTCAGTGCAAAAACTTCCGACAAGTAACAGAAGAGACGAGGACGAGGTGTTACTTGTCGGAAGTTTTTGCGCTGATAAGTTCATTAGTGCTTTGGGAGGCCTGACAACGCCTCTGTTTTAAGGAAGGCCTAAAATCCCCTCGGCAGGCCAACTGTAGCACTGCGGTGCCCATTCGACTAAAGTCCCTAGATATTTTATAAAGGGGCTTTACATTCGACGGGTGCTGACAAGAGAGAGAGTGGAGGGGGAGGGGTAGTAATGCCTTGCGCGGGATAAGACCAACTCTCTAATTTTCCGAATTATTCGGAGTTAGTCGGTTGATGAGGCGAGAGTAAAATAGAAAAATGGTTAGATCATCGTCGTACTGTTGCATACATTTTCCCAAGACACGGCTACAGTGTTCTAGAACACCTTAAGACTGGTCATGGCAGGTCACCACGCTTTTTCGGGAGTCTCTTGGTGTAGCACAGTTTCACGAGGCACCTAAGCGTGAAGTGACCTGCTCATGAATTGGTGAAGGTCCACCTTGGTCTCTATGTTTCCAGTCAATGTTCATTTGTTTAGTTGTGCATTCCGAGTCTCTGGTACAAGGAAGAGTATGATGCTGGGCATGTTGGTAATGCATAACTGATCACGTAGCGCAAAAATTTGACACAGAACAAGAGAATACACGAAGACGAGCGCTAACTTCTAACAAGGTTTATTTCGAACAACAAACGTTCATGAAACCCACAACTGACATGCGCGAAAATCTTACATTCTCCGGAAAGACAATTCTTTTTGACCAGTCAGTCCTTATCTACAAATTTTGTCTGCCTCGATAATTTTTCGTGTCATTTTATTTGTTTTTTTAATTATTATGGGGTCAAGGTAATGCGGTTTGCCACCACACGTGCTACAATGCAAGGCCAAGAAACCACCATGACAATTTTTTTAACAAAGCCCATGGGCGTTTGTCAAAAAGAATTTTCTTTCCAGAGAATGTAAGAACGCATCCTTCAATGAGAAATGTACACAACAGCTGCGTCTTACCGGTATATTCACCTGCAGGGTTGAAGCCTGGAGGCTTACGAAAAGGGTTCCGCTTAAATTGAGAACGATACGGCGAGTCGTGGAATGAAAAAAAAAATCTCAGCATATCCACGTAGTGAATGATGATAATTGCGGCGAAGCGTCCATCAGCCCGTCCGTGCTTATGTCCGTCCGCACGACCATCCGCGCGTCAATCCATGCGTCTGTCTGTCCGTCCATGCGTCCATTCATTCGTCCGTCCATGTGCTAGTTTGTCTGTCCTTCCGTACATCTAGTGAACACTCCAAACACCGCCATCTCCCATCTCGCCGGTGGCTACACACACACACACACACACACACACACACACACACACACACACACACACACACACACACACACACACACACACACACACACACACACACACACACACACACACACACACACACACACACACACACACACGGAGTAGCGACAGACCCGCGCCATAAGGATCTTCGCCCCTAAAAAATCACAGCATATTCATGCAGTAAACGATAATGAGTGGGGCGAAGCGCTGGAGGGTTTCATCGCTAAACCGTGAACCATTCGGGAATATGACCCTTTACATCATCAAAGACTTGACACGCACTGTATATATTTATAAAATAAACTTTATTATTCGTAAGTGGGAGCTATACGTCACTTCTGTTCCCCCTTCATTATAATGGCTTTATGTTCGGTAAAGTGGTGGATCGGTGATTGGGCGTAGTGAGATGTTTGCAGGGATGAAGTAGTGGGCAATTTGCAAAGGTGGAACTATAGGGGGTCACGTAAAAACAAGGGATGTACACAGAGGGATAACCTACGAATATTTAACGCTCACCTGGATACAAGTACACGACCACCTTGCACTTCATATTGACTAATTCTCAACACTATTCGCTTTACGGTCAGTAAAGCGGATGATCAGTGATGGGGCGTAGTGGTATGTTTGAAAGCACGAAGTAGTGCACAGTTTGCAAAGGTGGAACTATAGGCGGTCACGTACATAACACAAGGGATGGACAGACCCGTGCCTTTAGGAGCTTCGCCCTTACTAAATGGTGGGCGCAACAAGAAGGGGGCGCAGTGGGTCAGGGAACGAACGGGTGAAACTTCATGTGAAATTCAGAAAAGAAGAGGCAGGGCGTGTAGCTGGAAGGCCAGATAACCGGTGTCCATTAAGAACAACAGACTGGGTTCATGGAGAATGAGCGTACGTGTGAGAGGGAGGCAGGAAGTCCGGTGGGCAGATAAGAGGGAGAAATTTGGCAGGTATAGTGTGGTCGAATCAAGCACCGGACCAGGGCGATTGGTGAAACATGGGAGAGGCATTTGCCCTGCGATGGGCGTAGCAATGCTGAAGCAAGCCCGTGCGCCTAAGGGGTCAGCTAACGCAACGTATTGCACAAACCACATCTAATTCTTTGGAGGGGCCTCTATACGCAAAATATTGCCCACCACTTGAAGTAACAAAAGCAAGTGCTGACAGATCAAAGAGATGCACCAAAGGATGAGATAAATTGTGTATTATTTTTCCAGAAGTGGGCATTGCGAGCAACTGATTTATTGTGGGGAATAAAACAACTACTCATGTAGCAATACAAGGCAATTATTTTTTACAAAGGGAAACGTTTTATGTAGGATCAATCAGAAACATCTTAAAGCAAATACACATGCTAGAAATGTTCAATGAAAAAGTTTACACTGGAAAGTGGGAAACAAAGTGCAATAAATATAGAAGGCCAGTCATTCCTGCCTTGAACAGTAATAAGCTGTATCATCTACACAGCAAGCGCAATTACCCATACATGACAGCACCGAAGTTCAAACAATACGCCGGTATAGAAACAGCGATAAGGAGCTTATGTAGTTTTAATGCCTAATTTACACAATTTGCTGTTTTGGTACGTTGACGGTGCTTCGCACGCTTTGCCTTAATGAACCACTTGAAAGACTGGGCAATTTGGATAATAACACAAAACGTAAAACCAGAAAAAAATGTAAACTGAAGTCCCCATTCACACATTGAACAACTTGCAATTGAGCCAGCGCAAAATGTAAAGGTTTCTAGGGGGTAAAATTGCGACTATCACTTCCGGGCCGTCGAACAAGATTCCTGAAGGAATTCGCCGGTTACATCAGACCTCTGGAAACGCACTTCACGAAAAGTAAAGTGGACTGCCAGATGAAATAATCGCAGCACGCGTGTATACATATATATAAGCACAACACACGCAGCACTAAACGAGCGCAGGCATACGCACGCGTGCACTTTGACATCCCGAACCAGCACCAAACGTGCCATTTCTATATCACCGAGTGTGACCTAGCAGTGTACGAGCAACAATGCATTGAACAACTCCAAGCTACAGATATACCTATGGCCTCTATCTCGGCAGCATACCGACAAAGCAGCACAACAAGGTGCCCGAGAACTTGTTGGTTAATTGGTATGTGGAGTTTAACGTCCCAAAAACACCATATGATTACGAGAGACGCCGTAGTGGAGGGCTCAAGAAATTACGACCACCTGGAGCTCTTTAACATGCACCCAAATCTGAGCACACGGGCCTATACAACATTTCCGCCTCCGTCAAAAATGCAGCCGACGCAGCCGGGATTCGATCCCGCGACCTGCGGGTCAGCAGCCGAGTACCTTAGCCACTAGACCACCACGGTGGGTGTTGGTGAGGAATAAAGGCCTTAACGAGTAGCCAGCTTATTTTCAGGAGTTTTCTCCCTGCCTCTGGTCAAATATTTCAAATACACTTTCTTTTAAGCTAGACTCGTTATAAGAGATAGTCCTTAACTTAGAGCGCCTCCCTTTTACCTGAAAGCGAAAAAAAGTATTTCCTTACTCTATAGCGCAGCTTGAAACACAAGATTTCTGTTTCGGCGTTAGAGAGGAATAAATGAAGTGACTGCAAGTGTCTTGAGCATACAACACGAGCTGCTGCTATTACAATGTTTTTGAAGCCGACCGAATAGGCACATAGATTGCCGAAATCGACAAGCTCGACTCACGCATGCACTTGCATTGAAACTGCTATATCTGTTACTCATATATCAGACGAATTTCTCCTTTCATGTGCCTGTACAAAACTGCACATTCACTGAATTTTAGCCTGTGTTTACCATCGCAACAATGCAGTGAATGATCGGTTGGTGGTCACAAGCACGTGCGCAGATGGAGGAGGGAAGAAGGGTTCAGAACAAATCGAAGCCGGTGGTTATCGAGATTATTCCTTCGAACTTAGTTTCCCCGTTATGATCCTGCGAGTGATGTTTATCGAACGGGGATGAACGCGCAAGGCTTATCCTGACTCGCTTCTTTTTCTGTTCTCCCAGAAAGTGTACTCTCCCCAACGGAAAATCTCAAAAGTTATCCGCGCCAAGCGGGACACTTTTGCGATGAGGATATGCTAACTTATATCTCTCGCAAAGTGTCGAAAGTCACCTATACCTTGAAATAAACGATCAAGTGGCAGACACACGCCTTCCAAGTCAATGTGATCCGTCCTATAGTGCGCCAAAGTTACGTTCATTCCTTTCTGTGACGTCATGGCAGAGGAGAACTTGTAGCATCGTTGGTTCTCTGTTACTCTTCTAAATCGCAAAAGGCACTATAGTAGTGGGTAGCTCTAAATGACTGCTGGTATAATGTCTCTTGACGTCAATTTTCTTACCAGTCCTCATAACGGTGTGTGTAATTAATTACCCGGATGTGTGGTGACCCGTGACAGCTAGTGCCCCTTCCCAATTTTAGTACGCCTTTTTGCATGACACTACACTACTGTGGCTAAAATGACCTAAAGAGTGCTTCGAATGCGATAAATGAAGGGCAGAAAATTCTGGAACCGCTGTTCTTTGTCTTTATTCTTTTCATATCGCAGTGGCATTGCAGAAATTTTTAGGGAGGTTTACAAATGTGTCCACACAAGATGTTTGCTCAGTGTTTGGGATTCTCCTGTGCAAATCGCGTTCTCTGATTATGCATGGAGACGTTGCGAGACCCGACTCTTCGCCAGGCCATCTAGTTCTTTTTTCGGTTCTCGTCGACCCCTTATAAGGAGTCTGATTGCGAGGGGTGGCAGGCGCCTGTAAACACATCACAACGACGCTACCTCGGGCATAGCAACACACGTTGACGCGATGAAGAAGAATAAAAAAAATGGCCCCGCATCTGCATGTTACACTGCAAGTGTCGTCAAAAGTCGATAGTCTTGCGTCTGGAGAGAGTGAACAAAACGTTTATTTGATGTTCTGCGCACGAAAATCGGTGAATGGTATTCTGAAGGCGCTGCGTTAGAGTGCCTCGAGCGTGCAGCGGAGACGAACGAGCGCATCAAGATGTCACACGTGAGACATGAGCGCTATCTGGCAGTTATCTTGGAAAACAAAGCGCGCGCGCCCTGCGCGCCCGTCTCGGGGGTGATAAGGAGTGGAATGTAAGGCGATGGGTAGGTGCCACCACCGTGTCGTCATAGCAAAGCGTTGGAAATACTTGCCTTTTCGTGCAAGCGTTGCATGGTCAGCGCAATGATCCTTAGAATTACTTATGCATGCCTTTTCTAGTATAAGAGACGCACATACAGGATATTGACGTGTTGTTATGGTGCCTCAGATATGCGCAATAATTGCTGTTTCATTGACAATTGTACATGTACGAATGCTGAATCTTGAGCAATATTGGTGGGCGCTGCGGATGGGGTCGGCCGTTTGGAGTCTCGTTTTGACCAGTTTGGGGCTGGTTAAGGTAACGATAAGGGTGGACAAACAGACAAACGCACAGACAGACAAAGATACACAGACAGACAGACCGAAATTTCTGCGTCGAAGATCTCCGAAAAAGACTATCGTCTTTAAAACATTCAAAAATAAACGCGAAGCCAGCGTCATTCACAATATAAAGCGAAGGCACCTATGGTTATCGCGTGAGGGTGCGATTGCCGCGTCTTCAGCAACAGTGCATGCAGCGCCTGTGCTTACCTGCGCGGAAGCGTAAATTTGTATCAAACGCCGAGGGGTGCAAATCGGTTCTCGACAACCGTGCACCAATACACTGCAGACTAATGGGCCTTGATGGACACCACAGAAAGACTTGCGTCAGCCCGAAATTAGTACGAGCCGTGATCGTATAACCTAGGTTTTACTCTACAAGCGAAACTTAGCTACGCCAATTAGGTTTCGCCAATGGTTCCAGCTTTGTGCCACTAGCGCTAGCTGCGCGCTTATTTTTCCCATGTCATGTATTTTTTTGCGTAAATTCTTAACTTCATTTTTGCTTGACACACTACGCTAGTAACGACTTCTCAGTTTTACTTCAGTTTATTTTATGTTTTATGAAAAGGCCGCTTGAAAAGGTCGTTCATGCGCGTTTCACAGTTACTAGTTGCGTTTTATTGCACTTTCCCATTAACTTTAACGACGGAGCACATTGATCACTGCCCCCAATTTTGTTTGTTTCATTTGTGTTTTACATTATCATTGTTTATTGATATACGGGGTTTAACGTCCCAAAACCACCTTATGATTATGAGATATGCCAGTGGAGGGCTCCCGAAATCTCGACAACCTGGGATTCTTTAACGTGCACACAAATCTGAGCACACGGGCCCATTTTCGCCTCCATCGAAAATGCAGCCGCCGTAGCCGGGTATCGACCCCGCGACCTCCAGGTCAGCAGGCGAGTAGCTTGGCCACTAGACAACTAGGGTGGGGCACATTATCATTTTTGCGGGCTTCAAGTTATTTGTTAGTGGATTATAGGTGTACAAATGCGTGAAATGACCAGAAAATCGGCCCGAAAGTTTCATTTTAGATAACCAATTTGTTCCTTTATCTCAGTCTCTACTGTAGCTTATGCATTCTGACATGCGCGCAGCATAAGGAGCGAGCAAACAATATTCCGCGGCCTCCGATGTGGTGTGTGATGTGGAGACCGTGTCATAGATGGGAGCAAGGTACCTCAAACGGGGGGGGGGGGGGATATCACCATTCTCTTAGATAACTATGGAGCACGCTGTCAGGAAGACTCGATCCTTTCTGCTGCAGGGAATACGAGCGGTGAAGAAGCTGGCATAAAAGAACAATAAACGCGCAGTGAACAAACAAGTCCGCAAGCCGGCGTGAAGGTTTTCGTGAGACACGAGAGCGTATTCTACCCAGACGCAGTAAGAAAAGTGGCAGAAAGACAAGAAAAAAGAAAGTAGCGGAATTAAGCGGCCACGACTTCGTCGCATTGCAAAGCCAGAAACGTGTTGTCTCCAGATGATTGCAGGCAACGTCCCCAGCCCGTAGAGCGGTAGCTGGTTTGTTTGCAGGATGAATTTGGCGTGTGTTACTATTAGTAGTACCAACGTATTATGCGCAGAATCCACGATAAAAAAGAAAGAAACGACTAGGCTACACGAGTATACAAATGAATAATAATATATGGTGTTTTACGTCCCAAAACCAAGATATGGTCAGGGCTCCGGGAATTTCGTCTATCGGGGTGTTCTTCAACTTGCACTGACATCACGAAGTACACTGGCCTCCAGCATTTACCATCCATCGAAATGCGGGATCGAACCCGCGACCAGCAACCGTGCACGGTATACCAACGTTCCACCGAGGTGGACAGGCAGACGAATAAAAGAAGTGGTGATAAGGAAAAAAAAATGGTTAATCCGTCCTTGATATAGGAAACGGACATAATACAACGGTGAAACGAGTTTTCATGAAGTAACGTCAATTCCCTGTCGGAAGCGTTGTCCGTCGTTTCACGGAAACGATTTCGCGTTCAAGAAATGTAGTCGATTTGTCCATCTGCGATATGACGAGGACATGGTACAGAGAACTGGACGGTCGTGTAACTTATAAGCCAGCTACGTCATGTTGGTGAGAAATAGAATGTGCGAAGCATCGATTGACTAATTAGAGTGGATCGTTGGGCGACTGGTTATACATTCTATATAGCAGGGAGTTTTCAAATAGGAGGCCCAATAAAACAGGAGTCTGAAATAAATAGCATTGAGGCCACTGCGCATGCTAGAGACCCAGAAGAGCATTTGGGTACTTCGCTATTGCCACTTCTCGAATTTAGATGGAGCCTCAAAGCTGGCCCCAAAATCTGCGGCAAGCAAACATGATGACGCTGACTGAAGGGAAGCAGCTCTTGCTTGATTCAAAGCAAGCACGCACAAAGGGCTTTGGTACTCCTATTCGAAAACACCCTTATCGAAAAAGCGGGAAAAATGATGACACACAGAGGAAGGTGGTTTCATAATGTATAGGTTTGACGTAACACTATGCCTTGACCAGGCAATGTAGCGAATTTTCTGGTTTCCAGTTCATCCCAAGGCTTGCCCAGTTGTCACGCAAACAAACAGCGAAAAGACGTATCGATACGAGTGACCATGATATTCCGCTGGTTTATGGCCGGAGTCCTGGACACGAGGTTCCAGCCGAGGCCCGCCATCAAGGAGCATGCCGATGCACTGAAATCTCTCATAATGCCATCGTTGGCGTAAAAGGCTACATGAAGGAGGAAAAAAACACAATTTATGTCAAATTGCAACCTCGACGACTTAAACGTTTTGTAAACGTTTTCGCGGTCATAAATAGTGAGGCATTAAGGCGGCAGCTTTGATCGTGACCATGTATTACTTGCATCACACCACTGAATGCGCGTTGTTTTACTTGAAGTACACGTGACGGATTCCTTATTGAACGTCATACAGCTAAAACAATAAAATATGCCGAGAAAGTGTACAAAACGTATGCATCTTGAGATTCTGGTTGGTTTTAAAAAAAATACGAGACAGCAAACAGTGAAAGAGCGAGAGAAAAAGAGAATGAGCTAGAAAAAAAAACTACGCTTCCTTTTCCGGCGACCGTGCGTACGCAAGGCGCACAAATTGTTTTCTTTTTTTTTCTATTTGATCGGAGAAAACATGTGGCCTGTTTGTTGTTTGGAAAGCAAGAAGGGCGCAAACAATGGGGATGCGGCGGAAGCTGATCCCTCCGTGAGCCGGCGGGTAGTCGACGTCCCGAATAGGAACGGATCCTCCCTGCTTCTTTCTTTCGCCATCGCTTTTATTTTTTCGGGGGTAAAAAAAAAAGCGCGGCGGCGAGCTTTGACGAAAAGTTCGCCGCTGCCGGCGCCTCCGGCAATTTCGGTTCGGGTGGGCTGGTGCACGGCATTGAGATGCCAGGAAAAAAAAAAAAAAACTCTACCCTCGAGTAAACAACGCGCTTCTTCGGTTCTGCCCCTCCGAGGTTGCGCTGCTGCAGTGGTGTGGGCATGTTTAAATGTAAGCATCTCGTCACACGATTCTCGAGGCACCAGCCCAAAGATCTTGACAGCGAGGGTAATTCTGACTCGAGCCTTTCATGAATGTCCACAATCCTTGGCAATGTTTGTAAGCATTATACACTGCTTTGCGCCGCATACGTTGGCTAATTACCACCTCTCACCACTGGTGCACTAAAAATGAACAGGGTAACAGTTATGCCGACAAATGGCGTACGCGTTGCCATGGTTACACAGTTGTCAAGTGATACTTTGTGGTTATGAAAGGTGATGGCTACACTACCGCCTCACAGCTTTACAAGGGGTGTTTAAATAAAGAGCAGTGTTGCAACACATCTGAAAGACTTACGAAGCGTGGAAACGCGTTAGCCTGACGAAGGAAACGCCAACAGCTTCGCTATTTCATCGGTGTCCGAGAAGAGGAGCTGGTTGAAATTTTAGTTCCCTTTTGTCATTGGTTGACTGAAGTTGTCGTAGAAACAGGGTCTTTTTCTTTCGTTTTGCTCATGTACAGTTCGTTTATGAAGAGCACCGTATCCCTTCAGTATATGTGAGGCCTTGACAAAACACACAGCAGCTGTGTTTCTACTGAGTTGACTTACGACACTTCGCCTACTCCTTGCGGCTACAGTGCGTCCGTGATGGCCGACTGACAGGCTGTTTCCATCTAGAAGAATCAGCCATGCACCGAGCAAAAGTGCGAAATTCGATGGCTGGAAATCCAGCAGATGTCATTTTCTCGACGTGAACAGTTCGGGAAAACGCAGCACACCGTTGCATGCCGCATGTAACGTTTACAACATGATGCCGATATTGCTAATTTGTAAGTAAAGTTAAGTATTCTCCGTGCACCACACAAGCAGTATCTACAAAAAACTGGCAAAGACGTGCTTTGACCGAATACTTCGAGACATGCTCTCAGACTTCGCGACAAAGGCACTCTCATTTTACAGCGTAAGCTGTTATCGAATCAAACTCGGGTCTCGCGCAGTGCCGTATATAGTTGTCGGCCGCCGCCGCTAGTGTTCGTAACCACTGTCGCACGAGGTAGGGGCTCTAACCCGGGTTGCGCTGGGTGCCAGCCCAGTCTTCTACCACTGAGCCATGCCAGTTCTCGTGACTGGTTGGCAAACTTGCCTTAGGCAGGCTTGATGTCGGGAAAGCAATCGCATTAATACGATTTATAAAGCGTTTTAAAAGAGTGAAAAAGCAACCAGTTGTCGCACAATGCGAATAGCGTAACGAGTGGGTCGTCTAATGTTTCAAATCATTACAGAAGCTCGTTCTTGTTCAACTGTGGCGCTTACCCTTTTCAGGGCATAATTCCTCATCGTCGTCAGCCACTGCATGAACAATTGGCATAAAAATTCATCGCAATAGTTTTGCGGATACCATGCTTCTCAGAAGAATGACGAAAAATAGCATAGCGAATGCCGGCCTACTACCCTATTTTTTTTATTATTAATGCCGTAGTGGGCATCAAGCAAGTGTGCTTGCAGCAGTTACTCAAAGAGTGTTTAGAAGAGGCTCTGAAAATCCACTCTTCTAGCTTTCACTGTGACTGTGCTGCGCCCTACCGCGCAGGCCTGGTGCTGTTTTTTTTTTTTTGGGGGGGGGGGGCTGTTTTATTCGCGTGTAGACCGAACAGACTGAACAGCCAAGATACAAATGAACACCGTCGTTTATTCTGCGTTGGTAGTTATAGTCGAAGGTGGAAAGGGTTAGCAAAGCTGAGGGCCAGGTGAGAGCATGCATGATGCAATCGTGCATGCAGATAGCACATGTGCTTTGATAAGATATGATACAGGGGCGACGCTTCTCTATAATATAACCTTGTCCTGCGTCGGGTGTAATTGGAAGTGTCCAACAAACAGACTGACGGACGGACGCATTGACAGAAGCACGGACGGACAGACAGATGGATGGATGGGTGGACGCTTCGCTCCATTCATCATCATTCACTTCATGAATATGCTGTGATGTTTTGTTTTGTTTTTTTTTTACTTTGCACAGCATTTGTTTACGTTTTGCTTCTTTCTTTCGAACGAGTGTGCTCACAAATATGTTTATTTTTTTATTTACCTTGATGGCAACGTGATAATGCACCCGCGGCAGATTACAATGATTTCGAAACAATAGATCAGTAGGGTATGACTAGTGAGACTCTTTCTAAAGTATTCTGTACTTGCTTAGAATTTTAGCAACCCCTTGCGCAGGTGCGTCTGGTTAACTTCCCTGCCTTTCCTTGCTTCTCTCTCTCTCTCTCTTTCTATTCCAACATAATGCGCTATACTGTTATTTCAGCAATATATTAATGAACAAATGTATCCTTGGGATCGAGCATATTGAACTAGAGACAACTAGTGCTCGTTGAGCCAATGCAAAAAAAAAGAGAAACTATAATAACAAGCACCACAATCTCAAGTGACCCAAGTCGCTATCCCCGCGAACCATGTCCACCCTCCCCCTCTCGCCAAGTGACGGCTTTCATTCATTCTTTCCATTTTTTTTCTTTGCTTGTATCTCGGGGAGAAGGAATGGGTGCATGCATGCATGGTTCGGACATATCGTGAAGTATTCTGATATGAACAATTACTTGTTTCATCAGCCTTTTACTTTAATATGACTGCCCGCCGCGGTGATATGGTGGCTAAGGTACTCGGCTGCTGACCCACAGGTCACGGGATCGAATCCCCGCTGCGGCGGCTGCATTTCCGATGGATGCGGAAATGCTGTAGGCCCGTGTGCCCAGATTTGGGTGCATGTTAAAGAACCCCAGGTGGTCGAAATTTCCGGAGCCGTCCATTACGGCGTCTCTCATAATCATATGGTGGTTTTGGGACGTTAAACCCCACATATCAATCAATAATTACTTTAAAATTTCTCTTTTGACCATTCATTGCTCTGGTTAGCTACTGATTGACATAGACATAAAAAATAATAGGCTGGTTCGAACATCTTATGAGAGAAGAATATATATTGTCACCGTAAATAACAAATGAACCATTATAGTGACGCATTTGGACGAGCTCAGTTCCCTTTGAAACCTCTTGGTGATTTTCTCACTTTCCCGCTTTTTTCTCTCTCTGTCTATTTGACGGCGAAAAAAATGTAGGCAATCTCATAATTTGACAGATTTATTGATATTTTTTTCTTCGTGCTACTGGCAAATAACGTAGCGATCCTCGAGGTGAAGTCTAAACAGTCTTAAGAGCAATTTCTTCGCCTGCATGTGGACAAACATCTCAACAGGCGCTTTCGTCTGTCGCTATCAGTCGCAGCGTTAAGGTGTTAAGCTTGTGAAACATCTAATGCCAATTGCGCGTGTTGTCATGACGGTTAGTGTCTTGGCTTTTCGCATCACTCTAGGTCTCTAGACCATCTTACCAGGATCCCCGTAAATTCATTGCGTAGTGCAAATAAGTGCTAAGAGCATAGGAAAGAAAACAAAAACAAACGCGAACGGAATCTAAAAAGCAAGCCCTGTGTATAGTGCTACGACCGTGGGATATATATATATATATATATATATATATATATATATATATATATATATATATATATATATATATATATATATATATATATATATATATATATATATATGGGCAGGAGGCACGCTGGTTGTGGTTGAGTGGCCATAGCGTTGCAAGTAATCAAGTAGACCCTCCGTGAGTGGTCACAACGTGGTTTATTTCGACGTTTCGGCCTAGAGTCCTGGCCTTCATCAGGATTTCTGCTCGCGATTTCCAAATATCCTGCCAAAAAAATAAGGTGCAAGTGGCGGGTTATTTTTCTCGTTCAACCTTTAGTAGTCCTTCCCTCTTATTCTCGACCACCACGTAGGCGACGTAAGTGATCTTTGAAGTTCTATATAGCGAGAGACATTTCGAAAAGGCGCTTGGTGGTGGGCTTGGCAGCCTCCCAAGAATAAGGTGGAAATATGAAAATATCAAAGTCAGAAGTTCTACTGCTTAGGCTCCTTACACAACACTGCGTAACATGAGTAACGCTATGTGCAATGCGCCTGCGCATTACACAAGCTATAGCTTCAAGCTTACCGAAGGAGGGTCATCATTTTTATTTGTTCTACTCAAGCATCACGTATTTTTGCTAGCGATTTTCAAATATCGAACCACAAAACACAATTTCACGATTATTTAACCCTGTGACATGTGGGGGTTTAACGTCCCAAAACCACCATATGATTTCGAGAGACGCCATAGTGGAGGGCTCCGGAAATTTGGACCACCTGGGGTTATTAACGTGAGCCGAAATCTGAGCACACGGGCCTACAACACTTCCGCCTCCATCAGAAGTGCAGCCGCCGCAGCCGGAATTCGACCCCGCGACCTGCGGGTCAGCAGGCCGAGTACCTAGTCACTAGACATCACGGCGGGGCATCTCGGCATCAAAGAAAGTTGAGACAAGAAAACTCCTGCCTGTTTCTGGCGATGCAGAAAACATCACTCTGTAAAATTTGTTAACTACATGCTAACTTATTTCAGCAGCTAGTTCGTAATTATATATATTGATCTATTTAAAGTTAAAACACAACTGCTGTGCATCAAGAATGCATCACTATGAACATTGATTTAAGCTCTCGTGCTTCAATCGGCACTTTCAACTAACTCAGCACATGCGATGCATTGGTATTACAGTGTTAAGGGTTTTCGCAGCGATACGCTACAGGCGGATATTTTCAGAAGGTCGCAAAATTGCATGAGTGACGTGATCAGAAAGCACGTACCGTCGCACGTATCACCGCCATAAATGACAGGAATAGAAACTGGGTGCACAAGAATAAACGAATTTGTGGGTCATATGCAATACTTGAGGTATGATATTGCTACATGCATGCATACTGATATTCTAGGGGGCGACGCGCGTGTGTGCCTGACGAGGAAGACAAAGGGTTGTCTCCGCTCGGTCGCTGGTGAACTGGTCACGCCATTACCGCTGGTTTAAAATACATCTAATCTACAGCCTCGTTGATACGGCGTCTCTTCTTTTCCGTAACAGTATGACACATACGGTTGGTTAACTTCTCGATCAAGTCCCCGCGATGAAATCAGGTGCTATCGAAACGAGTTCCTTGAAAGCCACTAAGCAAACCATCTCTGTCTTGGGCAGAGGCACAGGATTCTAAGTGATTGATGATGGCATCATCAGATGCCCCATGCTGCAAGCATTTGAGCGAGACCCTTTAGAGTAAATTGGATTTGCGGAATCTAACGAGGTTGAGAAAGGACTACGGAAGAGAAAACTGGCATAAGTACATTTGTAGCACAAAAGAAACGCATGTTGATTTCCCCAAAAGAAAGGTCTCCAAGTTGATGAAGTTCTCTTATTGACTCTTGTACTGCCTTCTAGCCATGACATGATTTATATGGTATTACTAATGCTAGCCAAGTTGCCGTTTGTTTTGATTGTGTCACTCTTCTGATCAACTATGAAAATTCCAACGAACGACGTAAGTTTCAGAACTGTGTATGGATTCACCTTCCACGTGGGTCCTATACAGGGTGTTCCAGGTAACTTTAGCGAGAGTTTTTTTTTTTTTTTAAATATGCTGGCACACGCCATTGCGACGCGACCAAATGCATGTTGCTCACCGTTGCCTTGAGTTAGACTATTTTTTGGGGTTCTCTAATATTGTTTTATTGTATCTGTTTAATTAACTAACAATTGAAGGAACCAAGATGAATAAAAAGTTTCCATGAGAAAGTTGTAGATCGGTTTGTAAAACGTTCGAATAGATAGTTTTGAACTTTATACCTGTTGAGAATTAGTGTCTTTCTGCTAATCACAAATGTCCGCGAAATACAAATATACCACGTGACAAACCCGCTCTCGCGTCAGTGCGCACGATGATTCTAGTGCTCCCTAACGTTCCGCGTACGAACCACACGCTACCGGTTCATGACAGCGATAAGAAGTCACAGCCGTTATCGTTTTCGTGGCCGATAGCAAAACGTGTTCATCGTAGAGCCACCACCATCGTTGCGGCCCTGCCGAGACAATGCTATGGTCGTTCATACGCGGAACGT
Organism: Rhipicephalus annulatus; assembly: GCA_013436015.1. Lineage (NCBI taxonomy): Eukaryota > Metazoa > Arthropoda > Arachnida > Ixodida > Ixodidae > Rhipicephalus > Rhipicephalus annulatus. The sequence goes on along the minus strand of WOVY01010296.1, from coordinate 264,791 downwards.
TAGGGAGCACTAGAATCATTGTGCGCACTGGCGCGCGAGCAAGTTTGTCACGTGGTATTTTTTTTATTTCGCAGGCATTTGTAATTAGCAGAAAAACACTAACACCTACCAGATACAATGTTCAAAACTTTCTAATCAGACGTTTAGCAAACCGATCTAAAACTTCCTCTTCAAAACTTTTTATCCATCTTCGTTTCTTGAAAAGTTAGTTAATTGAACAAATCTAATTAATTAAACAGATCTAGTTAAACAATACTTGAGGACACAAGAAATAGTCTAACTCCAGGCAACGGTAAGCAACATGCATTTGGTGGCATCGTAATTGCGTGTGCCGGAATATTTTTAAACTATGGCTAAAGTTGCCTAGGGCACCCTGTATATTGGTAAGCGTGTGGCTTGTGCAATGTGATCCAACCGTGATCCGTGTAGGTGGAGGTTCCTTTCAACCCGTGCATTGTATGTCTGAATACGTGTATTCACTTAGCCGCCACCCATAGGTCAGCCACAAGATACATTTGACGATCCAGTTAAAACGCGGCGCTCTCAAATAGCGGTCCGCTCGAATAGCGATGCCGTCGTGCTCGGCTACCGACAGCAAGCGGTCTCCGTTAAATGCGATGTCTTTCCGCGTCGGATGAGAGGACACTGAAACCTGACAGGAGATTTGAGCCAAAACGGTTCTCCCGAGGCGTGAGGGAGGCTGTACAAGTGAAGGGGAAAGGGAGCACGGCGGAAACAAGGGCGCACCTTTCGTTCGTTCTCCGTCAAAAAGCGGCAACCAACCAACATGCGCCGCCGGCGTGTACCGCTTCGCGCACGGCGCCTGGGTGTAGTGCACATCACTCGCGGCAGCTGAGAGAGGGCGAGCGAATCTGCCGCTGCACTCAGACCCCGGCGGCAGGCGCGTGCACACGGGGGAGTCAAAGGGCCATGCTGACAACTCCACCAACTCTGCACTGAGAAATCCATGATCGGCGCTACGAACACCTAGGTGGCGGCGAGGCCATTCGCGTCCGACACGTTCCGGACCACTGTGCCGTGGCCCTGCAGTGTTCGGTGCTGTGCCCGGAGGCAGCGCTGACGGCGATGGTCGTGTGCCTCACCTGGGGCTGCCAAGCCCCCGCGGCGGCCCTTTGCGCCCCGGTTTGGGCCCGCCGCAGCCTCCGCCGCCTCCGCAGACGACTGCCACGACGTTCTGCTCCGTGATCCCCATCCACCCCTGGAAGCAGTCGTAGTGAGTACTACTCCTTGATCGCAGGTGTCTAGTTGAACGCGTTAGTGAAGAGAAACTTCTCACGCTCATGAATGGAAACGCTAGCAGCACAGCGCCTCTTCTTCCTGGTTGAATTTCTCCCCTTTTCGAAAAACAATTTCGCCTACTCCTATAGGTCACAGGACACAGATGTCCTAAGGATCTTGCGGTTTTGCGCTCATTCCTAACTTAACCCGAGCTGTATCCCCTGGCACACTCGTTCACGCTACTCATCTGGATTATCGTCAAATGTCTCTTCGAGGAAGTTTCAGCAAGTTATTGCGGCTTAAGCTGAATGGAAAACCTACACGAACGGCGGTTTGTGAAAGTGCATTCGCGAGGTTTGCGTGTAGACGAAAGAGATGTCGCCCGTTGGCTCTAGTGACATCGGAACATGAAGGGGCTCAGACACGCCTGCAGCCGCTCAGATGACAGATAAATCTGCGATTTGCATCCACGCGTCACTCGTGATCCTCATCAGTTCGCTCTACATAATGATCGGCAGAGGTACAAAAAAAAAAAAAAACACCCGTGAGTTCATTCCAAGGCATGCGCCAACTTTCTGATTCATTATCCGTGCCATCTTTAAGATATCTTGCTGTTATCGTTACTTCGAAACTAAATTTCGAGTCGACGAAAACGACAAAAACAGCTTCGTATGCAAGGCTTCTGATAATCTGCGTAGTATTCAACCCGAAATCGAGAGATTTATAAAGAGTGAGTGAAAAAAAGAAACTATTGGAACATAAACCGATGGCCGACCATAAGTAATGTCCCCCTCCCCCATCGCCCTGCAGATTCAGTGAGTAACATTTCTTGCTGCTATAAAATTAAGCATGTTGGTCGCAGATTGCACAACATAGACGAGACGCAAAAAAGAATCTCATGCGTATGACATCATCATTGCCATGACAACAGGTGTCGGCCCCATCTCATGCTCTCATCGTTGGTGTCTTCATGAAAAATTAAAAAAAAAATAAACGCTACACTGCACCACCTACTCGTGAAACAAAAACGAAAGATTATGTTAGGTTTGTAAATACTAAGCGCTATACAATGAAATGCATGCGACGTCCTTCGTAATCCATTTCGCGAATGACGTAGCGGCAGCTTAAAACCGCCGCTGTTCGGTGTATGGCTTCCCTATAGCGTATATCTTCCCGGAAACAGGCGCAATAACGTAAATATGCGTGTCTAGTGCACCATCTCCTGTCGCGTCATCACTAACAATACACTTTTTTTCTTTTCGTCATTCTTAAAATCCACGTTAACTGCACTCCATACGCAGGTCTTCTACCTTGAAACACAGTCGTTCAATACAATTCAGTTACAGCACGCGTTATCACCAGTGCATCTCCAATAAACGCCTCCTTCTGCACCGATGACTAACTTATTGGAGCTAATTTCACACATTGGCTGTAACTACTTCTGAGAAAAGCTAATGACGGCCATTTCGCCTATAATTTGGAGCATACTCTTTCATCTACTCCAACGCACTCTCTTCCTCGCTTCAAATTTCTCATTGCTGCTCCACTTGTTAATGCGTCTTCCTGTATATTGTTTTTAAATGGTGTTAGCTGTGGCCGGGTATATTCACGTCAAGAAAGAGTGCACGTACCTTTTTTTTTTTTCTTCGCAATCCTTCAGGCGAAAAGAACTGAAATGTAATGAAGACATCGCACTGAGCCCATGAGCCATCATTAATGTATATTACAAAAACCGGTCTTTTCTTTGCGTCTTCAGGTTCCCCATTCACAAGAAAAGATTTACATACGACGGCGACAATGCTTTCTTCAGAACGAAATAGCTCAGATCAGTGCTGGAGGAAACTCCTCCCTGTTGCCCATGAACGCGAATCTGCCCCGCTGCGGTGGTCTAGTGGCTAAGGTACTCGGCTGCTGACCCGCAGGCCGCGGGATCGAATCCCGGCTGTGGCAGCTGCATTTTCGATGGAGGCGAAAATGTTGTAGGCCCATGTGCTCAGATTTGGATGTACGTTAAGGAACCCCAGGTGGTCGAAATTTCCGGAGGCCTCCACTACGACGTCTCTCATAATCATATGGTTGTTTTGGGACGTTAAACTCCGCATATCAATCAATCAATTAACGCGAATCTATGAGCTTACACCCTATGCTCTCAAGCTCTGATGGCATTGAAGTGTGGGCCGTCAAGGAATAAACTGGGTGATGTTTGCGCTTAATTTTTGCAAAACAAAGTATAGTGCACGTATACCTCTCCTTCTAAATGCACGCCATCGAAGGGTGTAGAAAGTGATGAGAAGTGATTGGTTGGAATTCCCTCACCTTACAAATGGTAAAATCGTGTGATTACACATGCAGGACGTGACTGTTCCGGGGTATTATCTTCAAGTTGTTGCTCGAACATCATTGTAAACTATATAAAAAGGAAAGACCAAGCGCATAGGACGAATCGGCTTTTCTTTTCCCGGTCTTTTACAGCGACGTTGTTTTAGTTTCCAATCCTTGGCCCGCTGTGTTATCTCTAATTCATTACCCGTTTTGTTTTACGTTTGCGACTGACAAAAAAAAAATTGCCTCCTCTGAACATCCGTTTCTCTCACTAGTCCAAATCTCTTTTATATATAGAACTTCTCTCTCACTAGTCCAAATGGCTCTTATATATAGGACTTCTCTTTGTAGACAGTGTTTTAAATTAGAAAGAAACAAGTTGTTGAGTAAGACGAATTGGCTGCACTTGTCCTATCAAGCGTGCATGCCCGACGCTACGAGCCATTGGCGTAGTCAAGGGGTAACACTTTGGACCCGAGCCCCCCCCCCCCTCGATATTCCTTTGCGCCATGCATACATGGCGCAATATCACCATCTACCAGCCCGGCCCCAACTTTAGATCAAAAAGCTGCATGCAACTCACTGCTATGAGCATATGCTTATTGGTTACCAGTGCATGTGATCTATATACTAAACATTGGGTCGGCGGCAGTTAGGAAGGCTTGGCCTTGCCTCATTTACAAAAAAAAAATCAATCTGCGTGCAACAGACAACAAGGGTATACGTCTGACATAGTATAAAAACTGATCAATTCGCATTTATTCATTTATTTATTTATTTATTTATTTATTTATTTATTTATTTATTTATTTCATCAAGCGCCTGTGTGTATATATACTGCTGGAGTGCTGCACGTTCACGCGTCGCTGTGCGGACAGGTGTGACTTTTAGATTGTCGTTCAATGCTGCGACAGCAGCAGTAGCCAGTCCGTGACCCGTTATAGACATGGATAAGAAAGCACCGCGAGTGTATTTTTGCAATTGTCATGATCGAGTTGCCGACAACGTTGAGATTTACTTTAAAGAAACGGCGTAAACAGGGACTGTGTACTGGGGCCAACGTCTCAACGAACTGACTTGTCTTCTTCAAGAACGTTCCTTGATATTGCAGCCTTGAAGAGGACAAGTCCGCTTGTCGAAACGTCCTTTCCACACAAACCGTTTTCTTTGCAAATTTTTCACTGAGATTTATTTGGTTCTTCCTGCTCGCCAGCACCATGTAATTTTTGGTTCACTTTGTATATGGTTAACTTACGCTCCATCGCACTAGCAGCGCCCACAATGAAGTAAGAAAGCTCTAGTTTCGCGACGTTTCCTTCGAATCAGCATCCGGCCTGGATTGATCCCTATAAATGTTGCTTCACTCGGAACTGCAGACCGACGACACCTTATTTTCGGTCGTATGTTCGGAAGGTCCACTACTCGTACCCATACATCGTCACGCGAAGAAACGGGACGCATAGGTGTGCGCAGGGTCCTCCGATAGAAGAGGTGGGGAAAGGGGATGCCCCCCACCCCCCGCCATTGGTGGAGTACGAAAGAAAGCAGGCCCACGGTTGATATATAAATCAAAATGATGCGATGACGCGCTGCTCACAGCAGCAAGGTCATTGTTTCGAAGGTTTCAAGGGGTGAATATGGGAAGTAAGCAGTTCTTGGAATGCAATATAAGGTCTCCTTGGTCGACATTATCGTCGAAAAAAAATCGTAGCCGTCACCCTGCGAATGAAAAAAAAAATACTTCTAAAGTCCGACTATTCGCGCCCCTCTTTAGTGCCCCACCCCCGCCCCGCCGACCTTCCCCGCTTCCCCATGCGCACATGAATTTTATTTTATTTCGTATTTACTGATGCCCGCATGACCAAAGGCATTACGGAGAATAGTGGTCATAAGCGATTTAATACAAGAAAAACTGTTGACGCACTGTTGAAAAAATTATTAAAATACAAGCGTTATGTTTATGGGTTATCAACCATACCTGTGTAGGCCCTAACAAAAATAAAAAGAAGGCAATACAGAACGTTGTTTCCAGTCTTAGCATACAATGTTAGCCAAGTTATCACAAAAACAACGTTGTCCTTGAGGCCGGCTGTCGATCCGGGGAGTCACTTCTACGCTACGATGTTAAAGCGGTTTTAAGCTGATTGGTATTGGATAGTTTGTTCTTCGTTGCACTATTTTTGGCCGAATTCCCTTTGCATAGTTGCCATCTTTTGTTTATTCTTATAAAAGCCCGATGTTCTAAAACATCGATAACATGGTTGTTTATCTTCTGTTTAGCCGTTGTACTAGCTGGAAGGTGCGTGTTGAAGTGGCCGCGGCTGATTCATTTCGATGAGGGCGAAGTGCAAAGCACGCCCGTCAACTTAGATTCAGGCGCCCAGGTGGTCGAAATGGATTCGACTCGCTCTCAGGATTTTGTGCCGACCGGTTGTGCCCCCGCGATCTCCGACGACAGCGCAGCTCTGGCCGACTGGCTCGCCCTACGCCATCTCCTGCCGCCGACAAGAGCTCTCGCCGAGTGGTGCCCCGTCCTCGGACTCCTGCGACCGTGTCCATCTTTCCTATCTCCTCTTTACGTTCGTCGTTTTCTGTCGCTTGCTGTCCCTACGCCTCGCTCTCTCATTCCTCTCTTTATCTAATTACCTTTTAATCCTATCCTTGTAATCCTATCCTTTTAATCCACCCTTACCACCATCCCTCGTGAGCTACTGTTGAGGGGTCGCACTCTGATGCAGACAGTTACGGGGCTCACTTTTCTCTTCTTTTCTCTTTAAGAATCACGCAAGAAAGAAATTGATTCGGAGTTTCCCAGTACTGCGTGCCTCATAATTATAGCGAGGTTCTAGATCGTAAAACCCAGCAATCGTTATTCTGTTCTACTGTAGTCATCATAACTCTAGTCATGTTCGTGTTTGAAAAAAAAGCAAGCCTAAAAAAAGCCTTCTTGTTTTTCCGTTTTATATTCAGAATTGTGTGTTGGGGTTTTTAAAAAACTCCTTTGAAACTCTTTCACGCCGTTCACTTCACAATGTAAAACAGCCTTCCGCGCCACATTCATTCTTCGATTCAGTCAGCCAACGACACCAACGATCTATTCCTTTTTCCCCTTCAAGACTCCAGGACGCCAAACACTTGACCGAAAGGACAATTACTCGGTGTTATGTAAACACAGCAGAACACGGGTGCAGCCTCACGCTTGCAGCGCGTAATTCGATATCGGTCGGGCGCGGTGACCGGCTGGAGCGCGATCGGCTTCGGTATACTCGAGGGTGGCTAAGCCTTCGGAGAAGCACGTCTCCGTTCACGATCTCGGAGTGCCAGAGAGACTTTGGCCTCTCGGAAACCCGACGCCGCTTCCTGGCGGATGTTTTGAACCGATTGACGCGTGCACCAGCTGAGCACCATGCGGTCGTCGGCTCCCCCGGCTATTGCATTTACTGGCAGCCAAGAAGCAGGGTCGTACAGGTAAGTGTGGGAGTCGACAAGTTTTCCGGAACGGTCCGGCTGCCCGACTGTTAGGTGCTGCCATGGTGGCTGAATTTTGGTAAGAATCACAGGTGTACTTCCATTTACATGCACGGTAAATAACCTGAAGTGATCGAAATAAATCTGAAGTGTGACGTGCCTCGTGGTCATATCGCTAAAATAGTGAATTAATTAATTATTATTATTATTATTATTATTATTATTATTATTATTATTATTATTATTATTATTATTATTATTATTATTATTATTATTATTATTATTATTATTATTATTATTATTATTATTATTATTATTATTATTATTGCCACGTGCACTCACCACTGAAAATCCTGGTATGTCCTGCGCTCAATACATCCGTCGACACGGTAGCCACCAGCTCCTGGAGAGAGAGGTTCAGTGCGACGTAAAAGGTCGGCCTGAATCAATTCCCTTACCTGCTGCTCAGTGTTAGGAAATGAGTGAGGGAGGGTTGGAAAAGAAATAAGAGAGAAGGCGTTGATGAAGCAAGAACTTGTCCAAAACTCTTTTGCAGTATTTCGCATATGTAGTTACGTCTCATCCAAAAGCTCGTTCAGAACTTTCAGAATATTGCTCTGATGACGTAGGGGAGGTCCGAACAGAACTTTTTTTTTCGATACTTGTTGTTTGACAGGATTTCTCGTGGCTCTTTAATACACATCTATGTCTGCATATCGCCCCACCGCGGTAGCCTAAGGGGCTAAGGTACTCGACTGCTGACCCGCGGCAGGTCGCGGGTTCAAATCCCGACTGCGGCGTCTGCATTTTCGATGGAGTCGAAAATGCTGTAGGCCCGTGTGCTCAGATTTGGGTCCACGTCAAATCCCACGTGGATGAAATTTCCGGAGCCCTCCACTACGGTGCCTATCATAATCATATGGGGGTTTTGGGACGTTAAACCCCTCATATATATGTCTGCATATCAAATATTAGTAGTGAGTGTCGCTATGCTTCTTTGGAGATGGTTCTGAAGGCACTGTTAGAGATATGTCCTGTATTTAACGGCGTTCTTCCCTACCCGGTCGATTATTTCATTGTTTTCTGCAAGCCAAGAGCTATCGATTGTGTGATTCTTTCTGTGTCAGTTCTTGTCAGGTCACTATAGCATGTCACCATAGTACAACCAACTCGCCCGAGTCAGAACACATTAGAATAGTATAAGTATTTGAGGCATCAAGGCCACTTTGAAACGATGAGGGTTCGTGGTTCCTCTCCCTGCGCGAAGTTAACCAGCGCGAAGTAAGAAGACGAAAGTAACACATAGACAACAGTACCAGCGTTGGTCCTGTCAGCACTGGCAATGTTGTCAATGTGTCACTTTCGTGTTCGTCCTTCTTGCATGGTTAACACCGAAGATGTCGCACTAACTTGCCCTGACGAAGGCACTCTTAATGCTCGTCCCTCATTGGGCAAAAAAAAAAAAAAGATGCACGCTTCTAGCTGGTAATCGCAACCTGACCCACGAACGACACCTCGGGATTACGGTCAGTTGCAGCAATCGCGAAAGATCGATCTCCAAATGATGGCTATGGTAATAGGCGTATGCACGGGAGGGCAGCCTCCTCCCCCTCCTAATCACCCTGAGGGAGGGGTAGCTAAGTCTGCACCATACGTTTACTGCAGGAAAAGGCTGCCTCCATACGTTTACGCAGTTGGACCTATCCAGTTGTAGTTTTAATAAGCAGGGTTACATGGTCATGCAATGTTTTTTGGCGAGAATGGCGGCTGAAGGTCGTTGATGTAACATTCCAATGATATCTGTTGACATCTCATCATATATTCCCCGTATGATTGAGGACCAAAACAAGCCATTGTGAGAAGCACAACCTCGCTTATTTTTTTTATTTTTTTCGAAAGCGTATTGTCTTTGTCTTTTGGACTCGACCAATAAGGGGGTACAAAGCTTTGCCCCATCCCCCGCCACACCTAAAACGGAGAATTCTGCGAATACCTATATGGCGCCACATTCCCGAACATTCCCGCATTCGAACTGCATGGGCCTATACATTTCGCCGAGTTCGGGAACGTTGTCCCACGTTCTTTGGCGGCGCATCTCGGAGCGAGTGGCGAGGTGCAGCCGAACCCTGTCCTCCGCTCGTCACCAATTACAAAACCCAAAACAAGTGCGGAAAAAGGCGACGTGGCCGTGAAAGAGAGACGCGCCCGTCTTTTGTCTATACCATCGTCAGCGAGAAGAGACGGTCTTGACTGACGGGTTTTTGTGACGTTCTGACAGAGAAGTCGCGCGACGCAAGCAGCCGTGTCCGCGCTGTTGCGCGTCGAAGCCTTCGGCGTGCTTTACACTCGTACATTATGCTTGCTTTTCGCTTCAACGCGCCCACGGTTGCTTATGGGAGGGCATTAGGACAGAGCGCCGAGTGGCGTAGAGAGGCTAACATGTGCCTCTTTGGGTGCCGTAATCTGACTTGATTCCCAATTTTTTTTTTCTGTTTGTCAGTGGGTGTGTCTGTGTAAGTTTATACGACACATTGCAAGTTCACTCAGAAGCGTGCTGGAGTGTTGCCGGTGTTACGGGCATTTGCGGAATGAAGCCTAATGCGGATCAATATTGTCGATTTTACCTTCGTTAACGATTTCGGTATTCATAACTTTCGCCTCGCCCCCCCTTTTTTTTGTCATTTTTATGCCATCGCTTTTTTTTCAACTTCCCGCATTTTTTCTTCTTATTTTTTAACTCAAGTTTGGTACACTACTTGATTGCCTTATTCACTTGTTTGATACTTGAAACTCGGTATAACAAAGTAATTTCCAAGGTCAATTTATGCCGTTGAATACTCGAATTCGTAAAATCTAGGACAGACTTTTTCCGTCCTGCGAAATGTAGGATCGTAACTTAACCACACCGAAACACTACCATGAGATTTCACGTGCTCACCGCTAATTACCGCGTGCGTGTTTGAAAAGTTAGTGAGGCTCCCCAGACGTGAAGTCTTCCATGCTAAGACAGACAGACTGTCACGTGATTCTTTCACATTCTGCCGACTGGCAAGGGCTAGGCGAACGAATGCGGTCATTGCTTGAGCCGGCCGAGAAAGAAAGCTGCGAGATCGGTGCCATTTGTCGCATAAACCGTGAAATAGCTAAAGAAACCACCGTGATGTCCCAGTGCGATCATTTACAGCAGAGGTCTCAAACGCGGGGACCCGCACATGACTTTCATCGTCCCACATTTTTAATTTTCTTAACAGGTTTTTCCGTGAGCTGCATAGGTATGACAGGTCTAAAGCATCGCTTTTGTGGGGCACCCCATGTGGTCATCATACGTTAAAATATAGCCGTGAAACAAAAACTATATTTCCGAATCGGGATCAATCAATTAAATTTGGCGTGTTAAGGCTATACTGTTCCATCAGAGGACAATGTGCATCGTTTTTGCTGATTAGAAAGTACGCAGGACCTAGAAGATGGCGTCAAAATCTGTAACGCCACGATTTTTAGTGCGCGAACTATCAGGGAGGTGCCGCCAGTCGCATATATATATATATATATATATATATATATATATATATATATATATATATATATATATATATATATATATATATATATATATATATATATATATATATATATGGCTTTCCCGCGTTTTCTCTCTTATAGCAAGCATCTTGTCACGGCCCTAGTGGTGTTTAGTGGTGTTTTCGGTATCGTCAACACGTAATTTACGAGTATACGCGAAAATAAAAACGTTTTTTTTTTCTCTTTAGCGTCCATTTACAACTTTATTTGTATACAGCCGGCGTCCCGCTGTCGTGTATTTAATAACTGTGTCGTTAAGCACTGCTTGCAGCTCAGTGCAGTTAATTACTGTTCGTACTGGGAAACAGGCTACGCGGCAGGCACTCAACTCTATAGTCTATTCGTGCAATTCGCGCTCTCTCATGCGGGACTGCTGGTGACGTGCACATTCTGTTCCGCATGTGTTCGGCGCACCTGTGTCCGATGCGCACAGCTATATAGCCGCGCTCTTATCAACTGCTCTGTAACCTCGACAGGGACAGTCGTGAACGACAGTGAAAACAAAACTGCTGCCTTACAGGCCTTCGTAGCTTACTACTATACGAACCACGAAACGCGCTGTTGAATATCCCTCAGCACAGCGATTCATGTGTGGATTCTAACGCCTCCAAACCACCATATGATTATGAAAGACGCCGTAGTGGAGGAATGCGGACATTTCGACCAACTGGGCTTCTTTAACGTGCACCCAAATCTGGGCACACGGGGTTACAGCATCTTCGCCTCCACCGAAAATGTAGCTGCCGCAGCCGGAATTCGATCCGTGACCTGCGGGTCGGCAGCCCCTCCCCCCCCCCCCCCACAGCACACTGGTCAGTAATGCATATATATATATATATATATATATATATATATATATATATATATATATATATATATATATATATATATATATATATATATATATATTAACATCGACGCGTAATTCGCAGGTCGTAGGTTTGATTTCTGCTCATGGCAAGTTATATTTTGACCCACTTTTCTTTCTTCTTATTTACTTTACATTGCTTCTAATAACTTCCCCTATACATTCCTTGGCATTATTGTCTGATCTCATTGTTATTGTGTCAAAACACGAAAAAAACGAGCCCCCTTCGGTCGGTATATACCCCTTCACCATATATATATATATATATATATATATATATATACGATATAGAGATATAGAGATAGATCTGATATCTATGATATGATATGAGTATGTATGAGAAGTATACAATAGATATAGGATAATATACAATATATATATAGATATCTCCATAGATACAGATATATATAGCTAGATATATATACATATATACTATATATATAATAGATATAGTATAATAACATTATATATCTATATATACATATATATATATTAATATACATATATACATATATACTATATATATATATATATATCTATATATATAATATATATATATTATATATATATCTATATATATATATATATAGGTGGTGAAAATTAAGTTGAAATTTGTAAGAGAGAGTAATGACGAGTGAGGGAGCGAAAGCTTGGAAACTTTCGAGGGTGAGTTCTGAAACCGCAAAATCCCCCGTGGCTACAAAGCCCGGACCCCACTCAGTGGCTGCGCCCGGGAACATTGCTGCAAACGAAGGGCGTCGCTTTGCTTCCACTCGCGCCCACATCGCCACTACCCAGAAATTTCGCGTTTGTTCTGCAATTCTTCCGTCCATATAGCTAACGTTTATTATCGTGGGCACACAAGAGCATCGCTTGATTGCTTTAACGATATACCCTCAAATAAATTTTATGATTGTAAATTAGCTATGAAATATAAAACGAATGTTTACTAAAATCCACATTTCTTCGTATATCTCGCCGTTTTATGAGGAAATGATTCTTTCGGTTCTCTTCGCAAACAAATTTCCTAGACAATTTCCTAGACAATTTCCTAGACAAATTTCCTAGCTGAATACGGACGACAAATGTTACAGTATTGTTTGCATCACTCAGTGAACACATTGTTTATTAGTGAAATTTAAAAAAAAGCGCTTCCTGTAACTCAACTTCTGTATAATAATACATTAGCCTCCTCACCCAACTGTACATAGTAGCATACAGATTCCTCTACTGTACTGCGAGCTTCTGACGCGAGTTAATAGTAACTGGTGAGGTTTAATGTCTCAAACCCACCGCATTTTAATTATTATTATTATTATTATTATTATTATTATTATTATTATTATTATTATTATTATTATTATTATTATTATTATTATTATTATTATTATTATTATTATTATTATTATTATTATTATTGTTATTGTTATTGTTATTGTTATTGTTGTTATTATTATTGTTATTGTTATTGTTATTGTTATTGTTATTGTTATTGTTATTGTTATTGTTATTGTTATTGTTATTGTTATTGTTATTGTTGTTGTTGTTGTTGTTGTTGTTGTTGTTGTTGTTGTTGTTGTTGTTGTACAAAGTCTATATAAAATTAACTTTCATGATCTTGATGTTTTTCGCAGTCCACTGCCATTGTTTTATGTCAGCTCTGCCCTATCTTAACATAGTTTTTGACAATGTACACATTCTTCCCTTTTCCTTCTTTCAGGAAGGTTTCTACATAGTTGTGTATATTCCCCTTGATTTTTCACTTCTTTTTTATGGTTCTCGTCTTGTCTTTTCATTCTTTTCATATTGCGCTGATTTCTTTTTTTTTCTGTGTGCCTGTGTTGCATCGTTTATTTGTATTGTTTTATTTTGCGTGCTCCTGCACTAAGACATCATGATTGTTCTAGGGCACGTTAAATAAATGATTGATCGATTGAATGGGTGATTTATTGATTGATTGATTGATTGATCAACGATACTGATCGATATTATTGCAGGAGGAATACATGTCACAGTGTTACACAAAAGAGTCGTAAAAAGGGGAACAAAACAAAACTGAATAGTACACTGAAAACTTTAGGACTAGACTACCACGCAAAAAGCCAAAGCAGCTTGAACAGCAACAAAAAAAAAACATGGAAGTATTTCGCACGATAATGCGCATTTGCAAATACTGCACTTTCCAAATGTAGATCATGAGAGACGCCGTAGTGGAGAGCTCCGGAAATTTCGACCACCTGGAGTTCTTTAACGTGCACCTAAATCTGAGCCCTCCGACGCGAATTCGACAGCCATTTTGGTAACAAGGAAGCAATACCTTTCGCGGAAGAAAAAAAAAGAGCGGATAGAAGAAGTAAGACAACAATAGTAGGCAGGCAGCGCGGCTATACTATGGTGTGACGCGAAAAAGCACGGCAAGAGAAATTGAAACAAAAAAACTCTTCTCCATGGGTCGGTTTCATCCGCTTAACCTTTCGGTCAGGCGCCCGATAACTCGACAGACGCTCACGTGCTGTATGCTCACAGAGACGGGAACGCGTTGCGACAGCGTTTTTTTTTTTTTTTTTCGTTTCGTTTGTCGGACTTTCGTGGTGGTGCGGTTTCTTGGTGTTCGAGTACGCGCACAAAATTTCACTGATGCGAATAGCTGCGTGTTTGCGTTCAACCGCTCGTCTTCGCCGACGTGGTCAATTCGTTCTATAGGGCCCTGCTCTCTCGAGGCCATGCCTTCACCGCCACCAGCGTTAGGTATTGTACCCGTACGGCTCGGTAAAGGCAAAGATGGAAGAGGTGTTCCATATACATTCTCTCGGGCCACTCGCGAGTGGCACCAGGGTCGGCGATCGCCTGTTGCAATTCAGTGCCAGGAAGTATTCATTTGCGATTATTCATGCATCTCATGAAAGCGAACAGAGCGATACATGTCGCTACGAAGAAATTGCGTAGTGGTTTCTTTCTGACACGTAAGACGAGTGTCTTTTAATCAGCTACATGCGCAGTACATGAAGGTAGTCACTTTCATATACCTGTTGTCGTTTCGTTAGTATTTCGAGGGTTTGCGAGAGCTCGTCTTATTCCTGTCTTGGTATTTTTACCAATAACTTAAACTGCTGCTTCTGAAGTCAGTCTGGTTACAGTTTCGTTCATGCCATCTATGTCGCCATCATCACGTGACGCATTGTGACTGTACTTTGTACCCAGAGGGCTATAGTTCCAGAACATATGTAGCCACTGCGATGGCCTGTTTTCGCGTTCGAACAGCTGCAGAATCATCACAGGAACAGAAGTGCTCAAAAACCACTGACCTCATGCTGGTTTCAGATTGACCCAGTGGTCACGATCCGAAAAATGATCACGCCGCTGTATATTTTATTATTCACTTTGCGCTTAATTGCATTAAACACGCTATAATGAGCTTTATAAAAAGGCTCGTAAGCCATTCTATCAGCATGGATGTCCTGCACGCGTGCGGCGTGGAAAGTCGTAAAGTCGCCTGCTACAAAACTTAACAGTCGGTGTCTCCAAGCCCGTGTCAACAAATGCTTGAGAATGGAACGTGCGAGCTGCATGGCATACCCTATAGGTGGCGTGTCCAGACACCCGCAGTGAGATCGGAGCTACACGCCCCTTATCTTTAATGCCAAGCCGAAATCTTTACGGTCCTCACACAGGCACCAGACACACGGCAGGCAAAATGGCGACGCCCGGTAAGGGGCATCGTCCACTATAGGCACGAAAATATGTCAGATCTAGCTTTATGGCTTGCTGCGATTCCTTTACCGCGACTCACGTTTAGGAAAACAAAAAAAAACTAACATTATTAGTTATTTACGTAATTGCTTATTCATGTCCATGGAGAGAGACTTCGCCCCTGAAGGTCAACCTCGCCTAATTTAGTACACGTCAGTCTCACAACAAAACGTCATGGCATTATGAGACTAAATCCCCACGCCCTGCGCACTTTGTCAACGAAGGCTCCCTATAGGCGTTGGCATGATCCCCTCTGGGCTGTTGTTAATAGGCGAGGCCCCTCGGAAAGACAATACCCAGGCGGTAAAGTCAGCCGCTGAACTACCTTGCCATTGTACAGTGGGTGGTGGTGGTGGTGAAAACATTTAATAACCATTAAATGGTTACAGAGAGGTGATTGGGTTGGGGCCTTATTGGCCTCCTACCCTCACAGCACTAGGTGGAACCCCTATTCCGGGGCTCCATTGGCAAGCAACGCCGCCCGCGCCCGTTGAACCAAAGCCTCTTGGGCCTTCAGGTCTTGACAGCCGAGTAAGATGGTGTTCTTTCGCTCCATCCCAGCACTCAGAACTGCCCAGAAAAAGAAAGTAAAAACACTTCCACAGTTGCCACTTATGTATCGAGCTCGTCTCTTCTTTAGAATACAGGTGCTTATCGCCCGAGTTGATCCATGGGCCTGCGCAGGGTTCCCCTTCAGAGTGGGGTGGTTGAAAGGCGGGGGGGGGGGGGGGCAAAGGTTTGTCGCAGCAGCCCCTCACTCCCTATTCTGTCAATGAATAAGGCAAGCTTTGCCCCCCCCCCCCGCCTTTTCTTAGGTGACTCTATGCACGCTGTTTACTTTATCATTGAATCTGCCCTCAATTGCATTAGGCCCTCTGTAATGAGCATTAAAGAGAGCTCGGAAGTTTAAAAGTCTGGGGCTTTTCTATGAGGAAGGGGGGGGGGGGGGCTGCACTACATGTGTAGTACACGCCCCCCGTGCTCACGCCTATGCGTCGATCAAAGACAAATGTTCTTACAATCTTCCACCTTACAAGGCGCCTATAGCCGTGCTCTTTCGGGGGCTGCAAAAATTAGCGCATTTTTCTTTCTTCCACTGAACCACTATATGCTAATACAACCTTCCAAAGTATCGGCCCGAGTTCAAAGAGCTAATCATCCGTAAATGTTGCTCCCCGGTAGGTTTAATTGACCATACGTTCAACATAACCATTCGCTGAGCATTTATCCAACGAACAATTAAGGCGTTACAAACGCCTTTGTGAATTCGGGCCCTGAGGAGTATGCTACCAAGGTTACAGCATGCTGTGCGGAACGCCAACATTATGAGATCACTTTTACTCTATCAGATACATGTACAATTTTATATTTTCTCGATTCCTTTTTATTTTATTTTATGGTCTGGTATTATGAAATGCTATTAGTGATTTCGTTATTGGCAATTTATCATACAATAAGTTTGGCAGCGTAGATGTAATGAAAAACAGTCTACAAACGTTGTTGCGGCATTGTGTACTCCTCCCTTGTTTTCTCGCATCTATTTAAGTTGTATTAGAAGTAACTACATTAATTTGATAAATTTCGAGGAAAATGAGCGTGTTCATTGACGTTTCACTCTTATCGTGCACGATCGGCTTCTGTAAGGTCGAGTATCTTACAATTACGGTCACCTATTGCGCATGTTTAATATTAGACCATTAGAAATAACACGATTATATCCTGATCCCTTATAGTAAATATTAATGTGTAACCTTTCTCGCGTCCACCTTTACTATCGGCTGTAACTTTCTGTGAGAGTCACCCTAATTTACGTTATCTCACGATATTTACCCCTATAGCGCTATTTATCACACGTGTAATATGCAACACAAGTCAGCCCTATACAATGATCTAAGATAAAGAGAGGGGGGGTGGGCGCTGTGGTGAACCTTCGTCCTTCCTGAAAAGGAACCCTTCGAACGCCTATCAAACCCAATGCTACGTATGGGTTCGTGCCCAAACGTCTAAACATATAACTGGGTGATTATCTCCGCATTCCACTAATTCCACTGATTGCAGAGAGCACAAGAGACGGATTTGTGCTCCGAGATCCCAAGCTAAACTTGCACCACTCTGCGCTATGATCTTTCGTGCAGTGCATGCACCTCCGTTCGTGGCGTGGCTCCCTCTGCAGTGGCTCTCTGCGATGGCCTCAGAACGCGACGGTATGACCTGGTGATCCGCCTTAACCTGCCATAGATGCGGTCGATCGTTCTGTCTCGAAGGCACTTCTGACAAACTGTGCTTTCAACGCTTCCTACATCCGCTATACGAGGCTCAACGCTCGAATGCGTACTTCCGCGTGTGCGAGTGAACGTGCTGACACGTGTTGGAGGTCTTAGCTGTCGTCGCTACTTTTAGAGACGGACGTCGTCCCGATAAGCTATTCACAAAATCCGGCCATTCTTGTATCAGTACTGCGAACGAAAGCAATATTAATCCATTCGCCTGCCTATCTATACTTATTTTCACATAGCGGTAAAGAACCCCTACCGCGACACAATCAAGCGCAAATAAGCTCTTGGGCAAGTCGCACCACATGAAGACCATGAATTGTTTCACCAGAGTCCGTCAAAAACTCTGATCTTGCAGCTGGATCTCAGTAGGGTGTCTGGATGGTCCTCCTCTATATGAGCATAGAGGCGCGTTAGTTGTAGGCGGTGCTTATTAGGCTGTATGTAGCCGTTTTTTTTTTTCTCCAACTAAATGAACAGAGCTTCGGTGGACGCATGAAAACGTCTGGGTTTGTGCAGACGGCGTCCCATGACCTTATCGATTCACGTCATGGGATATAAACGTAAAAAAAAGTTTGCAGACTGAGGTGGGGGCACCCTTATGTCTTACACGTAAAATCGTCTATATAGACAACTTCAGTTGGTTTTGCCATCGGTGAGTTTGTCGGAATTAACGGAGGCGTTTCCAGTAGTGCCACATCTTTTATTCCTTCGTAGTTCGCCCTACGACAACCGCTATGTAGACATTTTCACTTGTTCGCGTACCCCCCCCCCCCCCCTTCGTGTTCTGACTCGATCACGCGATGCGTGGAGCAACTTTGTCGTACAGTCGGCGAAAAAGCTGGCGATTTGCCAATAGTTAATTTGCCTCTGTAACTGAGTCGACGGGTCGTCTGAAGTACGAAAACCTGTTCAAAGGTGGACATTCGCTGACACAACAGCAAGGCTGAACGGGTGATTCAGCTGCTCATGCCCTTACTTTTATTTTTGCTTATTTTTATTTTTCCTCTGGGTATTGTTATCGTACTATTTTGCTGTTAGTTAGTAGTAAATGTTACTATTAGTATTATTTTGCCATGTAATTCAATTTGTTGCGCCGTTTCGCAAGTACGTTACTGTTGCACTTTTCAGACTCATGTATCGCATTATTTTTCATTTCCTTTTGTGATGCTCCCCTTACCCAATGCTCTCCGAGGAGCCTGTAAGGTACCTGTGAATAAACAAACAAACAAACAAATAAATAAATAAATAAATAAATAAATAAATAAATAAATAAATAAATTCGCACAAGCGCAGTTGCTTTCGAGAACGTTCCGGTGCATGACGAGGAAGCTGAAGCGCAGCATAGTGAGCGCGTGGACCTGTCGCTTTTACCTAAGCATGGTTCAACATGAAGACGCGTGTGTTCAAGGTAACATTGTAAAGCGTATGGACGGCAACGAAGCAAGAAATGAGCGCTCATGGTTGCTTGTGGAAGCGCCTCAAGGCAATCGTCGTGCGGACGGATGCAGCCGTGAACTGAATGCAAGCAACCGATCGCCAGATGCATGCTTCCAAGTAGGAAGCTGCGGTGTCCGTGGGCCCAATGTGTACTGCATGCCGCATACGAGCTGTACTATGTGTAATGTCACGTTAACTTTAAGTTCCACAGCCTATAAAGCGGAGTATAACGGTCATTTCACGTAGCAGAAGTGGTGGGCGATGGCAAAGCTTGCGATTCACTCAGAAGCGCAAAAAAAAGAAAGAAAAAGAAAGAAAGAGACGGAAGATTTATTGAATTAAAAATTATTTTAGCAACTGGAAGCACCGCTACACTTGGCACGGCAAAAAAAAAAAAAAAAGGCCCGTCGACCTACACGTCTAGCTTCGAGATGCGCGGCTTCCTCCTCGGGAGCATTTACACTCTTTCTCAGCGACGCATGCCCATCATGTGGACACACAGCGACACTCGCACACATGCTCTGGGAGTGTGGAACAACTCCTCCCGACTCTACTTCAAGCAAGTGGGAGAGGTCCCTCAGGAGCTCACTTCTCGCCGACCAGCAATGGGCCGTCCAGCAGGCCCACGAAGCGGCCGCCAGGCACTCCCTGTCGGTCCCTACGTGGGAGACGCCCGCTACGCGCTAAGCGCGTCCTGCAGGACTGAAATAAAGTTTTTTCATTCATTCAGGACGATCCGTGACTGTCTCGGCACAATCGAGTGCAGCCAAGCTATCCACTGCGCAGGTTGCGCGTGGTGACTCTCTCGGTGGGCGTGGCTTAGGCACCACGCAGCTGGTGCGGTATCTGGTCTTTGCTTGTTTGTTGGAGCCTTACAGAATATGGCACATACCCACTCCGGTGCCCAATATTTCGTATATGTATAAATTTAGTAGGT
This sequence comes from Rhipicephalus annulatus, assembly GCA_013436015.1. Classification (NCBI taxonomy): domain Eukaryota; kingdom Metazoa; phylum Arthropoda; class Arachnida; order Ixodida; family Ixodidae; genus Rhipicephalus; species Rhipicephalus annulatus. The sequence goes on along the minus strand of WOVY01010296.1, from coordinate 244,912 downwards.
AATTTGAACAAGGTTTAATGCTGAAGAACAATGTACTATATGAAAAAATAATACTGGGTATTATATCAAATAAATGCTGTTTTCACTGTGTGATTGTGCTACTAGACCCGATGGCCTAAATAACGTGATCGTAGCAATCTTCAGTATACTTGTTGGATGTATCGCTTTTTTTTTAGTTATCGAGTAGTTGTTGTATTTAAGATCACCATGGAATACAATTAGATGCTTGAATGTAACTACAAACCACATCAAAAACGTCTTTTGGGCAATATCTCAACCCTGAGGCACCGGAACGCTATATACTTTATGCAGTTAAATTTAAGCACATATTTTCGAAAGCGGAGTAACATCTTGTTTTTTCTCTCTCTGCACCCATATGGCTTTTAATTGCCATGAGACGTTTCAGTTCCTTGCAGGGCGCTCGTCTATTCGCCAATAATCAGCGTATGCTTCGCTCAAACGTGAAACTTGCGGCTGCATTTCCGATGGAGGCGGAAATGTTGTAGGCCCGTGTGCTCAGATTTGGGTGCACGTTAAAGAACCCCAGGTGGTCTAAATTTCCGGAGCCCTCCACTACGGCGTCTCTCATAATCATATAGTGGTTTTGGGACGTTAAACCCCACATATCAATCAATCATCAAACGTGAAACTTCAATGCAAAGGTCTCCCGTTAACATCACTTGTCATCGTCGAGCCTGTCGTCATCATCGTCGAGCTTGTCGTCACTGTTCTCAATAAGCAAAATATTCCAGAGCACACGTTCCGGACTGTGTACAAGACGAATAGTCTGTCGATGTGCATTGTGACCACCGAAGATTGTCAGCCACACAGACGTCAGCCACGGTGATGTAGCGGTTACGATGATCGGCTGCGGACCCGAATGTCGTGGGTTCGATCCCAGCCACGGCATTTTGATGGTGGCGAAATGCTATAGAGTCCCGTGCACTGTACGGTGTCAGTACACGTTAGAAGACACCAGATGGTCTAAATTCTCGCCATCTATTACGGTGTCTCTCAATATCATAAGGGGGTTTTGGGACGTTATATTGACGCAAGGTAGGCTGGAAACTATAGCCAGCCTCTGAGGAGGACAACGAAGTAGTTCGGTGTGCGCGTGCTCTGGGGTCCAATCGTTGATGACGGCAACACGGTCGAAATGCTCGAGCCAGTCGTCGGCATCTTCGAACACACTTGATGATCCTGCCGCCCGGTTCTTGGCCGATCCCCCTTTGTGGGCGAGTGCCAGCAAAGATGAAGGTACATCATCATCATCATCATCATCATCAAAAGCAGGAGGAGGAGGAATAAATGAGGAAGGACAGGGAGGCATGCTCCGTGAAATGTCTTCAGCGTCTTGGGCTGGTTGATAACCAGGTGCGCTGGTGCTGGCGCGGTGACGTTAGGCGGTGTTTGATTCATAGTCCTCTGACGTTCAGGCAGCAAACCGTGCTGTGGCTCGAGTCCCTGGAGACGACGGCTGGAACGTACGTGCACAGGGGTAAGCTCGGCTGAGCTACTCGATGGACTTGCGTCAGGGGTGCTCTCAGGGGACCGTATCATCTACCGTACACCGCATGTCCACCAGAAAATGTCACAAAGACACAGGTACAAAATAGGGCGTTTACTTTCGTAACCCAAAGGCCAGAAACGCGAACACCAGAGCACGCGCACACCGAACTACTTCGTTGTCCTCCTCAGAGGCTGGCTACTATAGTTGCCAGCCTACCTTGCGTCAATATTATTGCCACGTTCCTTTTCTCAAGTTTCGTTATCGCCCCGATACACTACGCGATTCTCAGTGCAAACCGCGCCTGCAGTCATCGAGAAGCTTCAGCACTGTAGTAGATCATTTCGATAAGATCACGCCCACTCCGCGAACTGTGCAGATTATTCGGGAACGTACGTCATCGGTATCGATAACGCTAGAACATTGTGTATAAATGCCGACGCGCTACGCCGCTTGTCAGTTGATCGACTACCGATGCTGCATTCGCCGCTATGCGTGCAAGTGTGCTACTGTAACTAGGGAGCCTACATACGCCGCGCCGGCTCCCTAACTGTAACCGGACTGTCCGTTTAGTGCATGGGCACAGGTTCGCTCAAATAAACAGTATGACCTGACCATTCCGTCTCCTGCCTTCAACCACGTCACGACCTCGTGACATTATTATTATTATTATTATTATTATTATTATTATTATTATTATTATTATTATTATTATTATTATTATTATTATTATTATTATTACGTACAGAGATGCATGCTGTAGTAGGTGAACAACACTCATGAATATGCTTAAATTTTAAATTGGAACCGACAGAAACTCACACATTCGTCTAAAACGAGTCGGGGGTGAAAGCCATATCATTTCTTCTGAGTCGACGCATCGATCTGAAAGCTTTCTGCACCTGAAGTGGTTTTGCTCTGCCTCCGTTATCGGCCAACTTTTGACCAGGCTTCGGCTTTATGTGATGACGTCATCACGTAGCGCCACCTCGTGTGGGGTCACAATGACGTCATAGTCTTTATGGTATGTGACATAGCCATGACGCCAAGTGAAGACGTAATCACTGTGTTATTGATGCCGTCGATGGTCAATATTTAGCGTTTGATGAGGCATCTGAGGGACGTCATGGTGACGTCATCACTGGTTTACTGGCACCGCCGATGGTCAATATTTACCATTTGATGACGCATCTGCATGGGGCAACAATACACAGACAAAAGAAGAATCACGGTGCTTCTGTGAGAGTTCAGAAACGCCGTCTGTTTTCCCAAGTTTTCACGCGAGTTTCGAGACATGTTTGGTTTTTGTAAACGGCGGAATGTTGTAAGAGCGAGTCGGGACGATTCCGGGAAATTCCCGTTCGCGGCTCCGTGGTCGGCGGGCGGCACGTCGACGGATGCGCATGTAGAGGGCCCATTGTGCTCGGCACTGAGCATAAACGGTGTCATCGCCGATGACGGGGACAGAACGCGCGGGACACGCGCACACACCCAACGGGAGCGGAAGCCGGCAACGCCGCTGCTGTCGAGCGCCTCGGCGTCGAGAAGCGCTGAAGAACGTTCAGCTCAAGCAAGAATACCACAAAGACACCACGCATATACAGATACGACTGTGACAGCGAGAATCACTCTTGTTTCCAGAGCGTTGCGGCATACGTCGAAGTACGAAGATGCCTCTTGCGAGATATCATCATCGCCAAGCAGCTGCCGCCGTCTGTTTATGGCCACATCGAGACGAAGATTACGCCCTAGCTCTTTAACCAATCTCCAAGTGCTATTATAGGTCTTGCTTTAGATGACCACATTTTGATCGACTGCATTTCCCGTGGTAGCCAGCCTGCAACCCAGACCGCTGGTTACCTACCCTATGCGCACTGCAATGACAGTGCCCTATACTCATTGTTTGCTCGCAACTCTTTTCGTTTGAATCTTCACCTTTGCACTACTGTAGCACGTTTAAATCTCTTGTTGCGTGGTCCTCGAATTTTCATTCGGTAATCCTTGTTAAGCTCCGAGCTTCTATGTAAGTAGCGGTAGAATACCACTGCGTGAACTTTTCGAGGATAGCGTGTAAGCCGCTGGCAATGCGCGTTTTTTTTTTAACTCATGATCAGGGTTTCTCTTGCACATACTACAGTGGCTGAGTGCTAGTCGTGAAATCCCGATCTCTTGTCAGGTTACACCCAATTCTGCGTGTCAATATCAAATCTGCGTATCACGATTCGGCAAAGCTTCTATAGATAATTTGTCAATCCTCAGTCAAGTGAAATGTTACTGAACGTGAAGATATTCGCCGACAGTTATTGATACAAAATATAGAAAACGGCAAGATGGAGCGAACAGTTTCAAACAGGTAGTCGCACAGTGTGACTGAGCCACAGTTCGTTTCTGTAGTCGTTCGACTGTTTCCCGAGAGATCCGAGGTATGTCTCAGCACCACTGCGCCGTCCTCACTGACAACGTTTCCGACGTGGTGGGGGCAGAGCGATCGCGCTTGTGCATGTGCGTGCGTGCGTGCGCATCCGCTCGGTGCATAGAGGAGCGCGCGTGTGGTCGAAGCGCTCCCGTTTGCGCGGACGACAAGCGTTTTCACGGCTCACCGAGCGTGGCGCGCGGTTCCGATTGTATGCTGATGCGTGGGGCAAGGCACGCACCCGTTATATTCGCACTGCTCGCTTCGCAAAACCGCGCCGTTACAGTGTGCGACTGTGCCGCCGATGGGTTTTTGTGCCGTTGTTTGTCGGGGTTCGTTGGCAGCCAGGTGAGGTCGCGGAAAGCACAATGAACGCCGCAGCAACAGTTGCGGTGGAGCGCGCTAACGCCGGATGCTCCGTCTGATCGCTTAGAGGGGACCGGGGAATCGGCGTAATTCAAGTGCGGCAGGAAAGAAAGACCTCAAAAGTTTACGTGGTTGTCCTTCAAACCTTCAAAAGAGGGGCCACGTTTAGGCTGAATTTGTGTGACTTGTAGGAAATTGTAACATGTACTTTTAGTAATACCACTGATTACGACCGATTGTGCCGTGAACACAAACAGCTTTATTATAAAAGCTTCTAGACTAGTTTATTCTTACTCCATTACAGCCATATTGAAAGCTCTCTAACTTAGTATTGCCTTCCCAAACTTGAACGCTAAAGCCGTCACATCGTGCTAAACATTCTATCTTGCGTGCAGAATGACTCGTTTTGCTTCGATTTGCGTCACAGTATGGCTTTAACTTCACTGCGATAGCAACGGCATCTATGGACTACAGGTGCACTTATGCCATCGCCGTCATGTTTCGTATAAGTTCCAACTCGATAACATCGCACCGCGCGTCGTATGTTCGGTGTGGGTAAGCTGCAGATGGGCGTGGTTCAAGTATGCAGAGATGGAACGCACCGGTCGGCTCCGTCGGGCGAAGAATTATGAAGAAGACGAGGGGGAAGGGGACTGAGTTGCTCGCAGTACCTACTGACCTCGAACAAAAGGACGTGTGCAAGCGCACTAATGGACTACAATTATTCAATCAGTCGAGATTACACCATCGTACGCGCTGTGCTCCCACTACTCGCTTCGCGTAAGTCAGCCGACAACACGCAAGCTGCTTTGCTCTCTGAAGACGCGCACATTCTGTTATGTCTACGCATTGTATACCAAAACCACAATTACTGAACCACAACCTCAGCACTGGATACGTGCTGCAATGGTTGTGCTTTTATGGTTCCCGAGAGAGAAGTGCAGATGAAAAGGAAAGTCGTGGGGCTGAATAGATGTTGACACCCTGTCTGCTAGCCCGCCTTGGGTTGGGGAAACAGGTCTAAGAGGGACCAGAGCGGCGCAGGCTCTGCGAAGCTCGCTAAAGAACAAACCCAATCATCAAGCTATGCAGACGTACTGTGGTTGATAACGGACAGCCAAGCAACAAATGGCAGCAGGCACGAGCCAATATACAGCAGGAAAATGCACAACTCAGCGTACTCCATGTAGCCGCCAATCACTGAAATGCACCCACAAGTCGAAGTGTGAAGCAAGGTGTGGGAGTGGGCTATTTAGTTGGTATTTCATATTTTTACAACTGAAGCTGTCTGCTTCAGTCTGCTGTACAATCTGCTGTCTACCGTTTTTTTTTTTTTTTGCGCTTCAGCTGTAAAACACGAAGTGAGCAACTTGCTAAGAAAACTGTCCCTCTCTGCGCACGTCTTCAGTGAGGTCTGCCGTGTCAAGAATATTTCGGGGAGTGTAGTAAAGCACTTCACGAAATACGTGCGTGCGTGCGTGCAACGGTGTTCTGCGGCCTTTCCGCTATTTAGGCGCGCACGAACAGAGGTGACAGTCCTCACGAGCGGCGCACTTTTATAACATCCTCGTAGACCGAAAGAGGGAAGCCTTTCTTGTCAACGCACCGGGAAGTCGAAGCATCGTGGGCAAACCTCTTGGTGCCTGCTTCGAGTCGACACAGTGACCTCTCAGTTAAATATTTCGAGCTACCTTATAAAGACAGCGATTCAGAAGTCTCGGTGGCACGGCATGAACGCAAGCGGCTGAACACGCATTTGATTTTTGTGTGCGCACTGGAAACTTTCCATGTAACAAAATAGTCGCCTGCACTTTTCAGTAAGGGCATGACGGGATGCGCAAGCGAACCCCGCTTCGACTGAAAGAACGTGGATGGATCGAGGGCTCGTTTTCTTCGCTATGTCCAAGCTGATAAAGCCAAGCGCACGTGCTGTGTCCTCTCTCATCATCCCTGCGTACTTTGCGCTGAATATTGCCTAATGTCTCATACCAGGAAGGCCGAATTTATTCCCTTGTGAAGTCAATAAATATATAGGGCCAATGTTTCTACTCTCTCTTTTTTTAATGTAGCGCAGCAGTTATCACATAAATGAAACTTTATTGAAGCGGGGAAAAGAAAAGCAACTGCCATCAATTTTAACAAATCCCACAACCTTCGGATAAGGCGTCCGTGCTCCGACGGAGGTCGTTCCCCCGCCCTTATTTATTGGACATTTCTGTGCGTTGTAGACGCGACTCCTCGAACTCGAGTTTCTGTTGGCGACCCTCGACAAGGACCTCCGAGCCGCTACATCTAGCAGAACCGTGGACGACGGTCAAGACCCACCACGCTACCTTATTTTAAGGCAAAAGCCTTCGATACCTCCTCAAACGTGAAAATGTACTGTCGTCGTCAACGGGAGTGATGCTAAAGATCATCATGAGATGATGCCGCCATATGGCGTCACAAATCGACAAAATTAGGGACGACACAATCTGACGTTACGTAATGAGTGGATGACATCCTCGCGGTAAAAACAGGTTGATCACGCATTTGTACATAAGCTGGTGAAGTGCGGAAAACTTTCAATGCTTGCGATCCTGGAGGCAGTGCAAAAACCACGTTAGATTTAGGAACAGCTAGGGGTGGCTCCAAATTTTTTTTCTTTAGAGGGGCAACCACGATAATATAGTTCCATCGAGGTGACAGGGAGGCAGTGAACTCATGCGTTTTGTTTTAATTATGATTATGTTCCCTCTGGGGGGCAGGGGGGAGGCAGACGGAAAAAAATTAAATGGAGTTTAGCCGTCCCCCCTCCCCCGTGCCTACCGCTTGTGTCGCCACTGTGCAGAGAGCTTTCGGAGTGGTCTAGAGAATATCAATCCATCGACTGAGAACAAGAAGAAAATGAAGATAGCCTTCGCCTGCGAGTCGCCTGAGGCGAATGCGTAAGAGACCGTACGAGTTCTGTTGAAGTTTTGTCTGACGTCTGTGTGCGCGTAAATCTGGAAATGTGTAGGCAGCGCCACTCATAGCTACGGTGGCGGCGAATGGCTTTTCCAGCTGGCGTGACGTAGCACGTGACGCCAGTGACTCCCACTGCGCCACTGTACCAGGAGTCCAGGAGCAGATGCAGCCACTCATTTTAGAGGGGTGGGGGGGGGGTGGCGTCACCTGAAGTAACATTTGAGAAGTGGGCATGGTCATGTGTTTTTTTTTGTTTTTACTAGCATGAAAACACCTTCATAGCATAAATAGTGTTGATGTGTGCTCACAGTGGTGTCACTCATTAGTCCTAATTGGTGGCAGTAGCTGGACGACAAGCACAGAGCTGAGGGGGGCGGGGGGGGGGGGGTGCTGACACAGATTTGGGGGGGGGGGCATTGCTTATACTACCCCCCCCCATCGGGATCCGCCACTGCACTGCACACTCTCTGTACAGCATGAGTGCCGAATTGGCAGCGCACAGGGGAAAAAAAGGGAGGGGGGGGTTGCTTTTTATTTCCTCCACGGCTCACGTGTCAACAGGAGGGAAGCAGTACCCGCAGAGGACTGAAGCGAGCAACGCATGCATATGTCCTCGACGGTTCTTTCGTCGTGTATAGTGACTCTGCACGAATTTCTTTTTAAATTTCATTGGTATTGTTTCTTTATGCGGCTTGTACCGCGTTTGCACAACTCGGTAGCTCCAACCTGGCGGGCTCTGTTGAAGCAGTGCACGCTTCGAAGTAGGTCAGGGAAGCCCCGCGTCCGTTGCTGGAAGAGCCACGAGGAAAGCAGCGACGGTCTTCTGGCCCCTCGACAGGACCATGCCGCCTCATTTTGTCCATCTTGCAACTTCCCTTTGCCTTCTCCCTCTGTAGCTCGCCAAAAAGCAGCGCTAATGTGCGACAAAACAATAGCACGCGTCTGGCTCGTTCATGCATTGTATATGCTGGAAGCTAGCATTCGGTGACGCGTCTTGTTTTGTTTTGCCCACGAGTGCCACCTGAGCCGTAGAAGCCTCACTGTCACGCTGTCGATCTCCGTGGTTAGCCAAGTTTTTGCTGGCCATCATAGGCGCGCGTTTTCCCGATAGAGGGGGCAAAGTTTCATCGCAGAACTTCCCTCCTCAAACTTTTGGTCGAGTCCAAAGGAAAATGAGGCGATGGCGTGCTTGGCTTGTCTTTGGTATTCTGGCTTTCCGGGAAGGAAGTTGAAAAGTGAACCAATCTTGGAATTCAGCGTGGCGACCATTAGGTTACCATTGTCACCAAGAAACTAACCAGCGTGGCCGTCACCCGTCAGTCATTTGTAAACAATTACGGGAGAGAGAGAGAGAAAGAGACTGCAATGTTTAATGATATTCCCGGAGCCGGTCGTCTGTTTTATCGCCTGTGTTATCGCTCCGACCCTGCTATGCGCTCCAGGCATCGAATGATGACTATCACACGTACAGTGATCGATTGATCATCATGACAAACCGTCACATACACACATGATTAGGGTCAGTACCCCTGCGCTCCAACCCCCCCCCCCCTCTTCCTACGCAAGCCTGTTAGTCATGTCAGTGCTCACGGTGTGGTGCTTCGAGAAAAGAGGAAAAAAACTTTCAGGCGACGCTGTGTCATTTCGCGAAGCGCTTATCAAATGCCACTTAACAACATACCAGCCATGTGAGCGGCATAGAAATGTGACACAGTACAACTGATGACAGCGATGTAGCGGTATAGTCAGATGGGCCAGTTTGTATCGCAATATGAAGTAAAACCGGTAAAACTTCAAGCGCAAATAAATTACGCAAGGCCAAGAAGAATCTTCGTACTGCGCCGTTTATGTGCACTTAAAATTTTACTTCATAATGATGGCATTCAACAAATTATGTGGTATTGCACGTACATTAGTCACCCCGTAGCGGAGAACTACGCATTAATTCTGACCGCCTGATGGATATTTTTTAACGCGTTTTTTGTGTCCGCCTCGAATGCGGTCGTTTTGCAAGCCGCGCCCTTCTCATTCTTAGTACATCAAACGCTTTCAGACACTACTTTGCCGTGCAGCCAAGGAAGTGATCCCTCAACTGTTTTAGCGGAAGAATTCTTACAATCAGTTTCTACAAATGCGATGATGTGCTTTAAATGATATCTGACCGCGTTTAACATTTGTTTGCGTAGTTCCGGAAAATAACTGAACCAGTGGCCTATCGCATCTGCGGAGTATGGCTAAGTTGGTTTCCTAGACTGTTTAACTACCACAAACAAGAAAAATTCTATGTGTTGGGAATGAGAGGAATCGAGGGCTCTGTCAGGCCCAGAAATACTTCTGTGTAGTCTCCACACTTACTGAAAGCGCCAAGCATGTGTTGCGTTCAAATTAATTCCCGCTGACGTATCGCTGTAGAAGAAACGTGATCCTTGTGATTGTTGTAACATTCAAAAGGCTGGTGGTGTACTTACTCCTGAACAGAAGCCAGCCAACTCTTTCGCGGAAATGATTCATTGATTGATTGATATTTGGGGTTTAAAGTCTTAAAACCATTTCGCGGAAATGCAGTTTGATTGTTGTAGCTCGGGATATCAACAAAAGGAACGCGGTTATTCTCACTCTATACAGCACAGTCTCCTGGGGCCGATACAACTAAAGTATTTTGTTTATGTGGAACATATGGCGACTGTTTCAAGGTCAACTTTAGCGTGGCACTTTGTTCGTGGGAAAACAAGGTTCAATTGAGAGCGCGAAACCTTTTTGACCATGCACGCGACATTATAAGTTTGCCTCCACGCACTAAGCCTCCTTTTTCTGCAGTTACACAAAGAATATATTCTGTTCCTCTCAACGAAAGAACACTTGTTGATGCCACTAGGAACCGTAGCCACGCAAAAAAGTTCCCCTGCCTGCACTTGAATGCCGACTTGATTGGTCTGCCCCGAAATGTTCGCTTTCGTAAGCTGCAAACCTGGTGGTTACACGAGCAATGTTGCGCTGCTTGCAGTGGCATGGAGCAGGTGTGGCAGGCCGAGTTCCAGAAGCTGTTCTCGCAGTACGTGCCCCAGACGTGGTACCTGCTGCCGGTCGTGCAGCGCCCCATCGGCGTCAACTGGCAGACGTTCGTCGACTCGGCCAAAGTGCGTTTCTGCTGCGAGGTGGGTTCGTCGCAGCACTCTCGTCTCTAGTCTCCTTTACAACGTGCGCTTCGAAAACTGCACCTTTTTTTTTACTTAACTTCGCGATATCGTAACTGTTAAAGAAAAGTACAGCAGAATTTCGCTTCTATCACCCTGTTTCGTATGATTACCCAGTGTCGTCAATTGTGATATCGTTATCGAGCGATACAACGCGATGTTTCGATGAACTTGCATTGTACGTTGTCCACCGTGTAGTGATTGCACTGCTCGGCTGCTGAACCGATTGCCCCGGGTTAAACCGCGGTGGTCGCATTATGGTAGAAGCGAAATATGATATGCAGGCCCGCCGCGTACTGTACGAAGTCAGTGCACATTAAAGAACGCCGGATGACCGAAATTTCCGTTGCCCTCCATTACGGAGCTCATCAGAATTATATCGTGGCTTTGGGACGTAAGACCTCAGATATTGTTATTGGCTTGTATGTTTACCCCGATTGTGCATTTCACCGTGTTTTTTTTTTGAACGCATGACACCGAGGTTCACCTGTAATTGTATCACTTTATTTAAACTTCGTGCCATTCAGGGCGTTGTATTGTAACGCCTTGAATATTAATATACATTTTGCCGAGACGCATTACTATTCTTGCTACGATATAGCGAAAGCCATGTTTTACATAAGTCGTACATTTCACAAACAGTATAACAAGATGTCTTAGCCATAGGCGTGCGCAGGGTTCCCCTTCAGGGAGGGTGGGGAGGGGGGGGGGCAAAAGTTTTTTTCACAGCACCCCCCTCCTAAGTATGTTAATGTGTGGAGATGACTTTGCAGCCCCCTCTCCCCCTGCCCGAGTCGCAGCGCCCCCTCCTTATTAAGTCAATGTTTGTAGGGCTGACTGTGCCCCTTGGTGACTAGCCCCCCCCCCCCTCCCCCCGCCACAACCCGTGGGTGCGCCCCTATGTTTTAGCTTTATGTCTATTCCATAATCATCATATCGTTCTTCATCGGTAAGTTTGTAACTTTGATATATGGTCCCATTTTACGCAACATTTAGGAAATAACAATAACAAAAACTCTAATCATAAAAAAGATCTGTTACCTACAATCCAAAGTCTCCTTTCGTGTTCAACAGATTTCATCAGTCTTTTGGTGAAGTAAACGCTGCAAATATCTCCGTAGCGGTAAAGGCACGCTAAGAGAGAAGTACGATCTTTTCCTCGATCCGTGCCACGGATTCCAGAGAACGTTGGATCCGTGACTTCACCCTGGCGTTCATGTGCATTGATTCTGGCGGGAAATTTAAAAACGGTACACTTAACTTTTGTCAACTTTACAAACCCAGAGAGGCGAAGTCACGTAGTTTTCAGAAACGATAATTTACCGCCCGGCGTAAACGTCATCCGTCGCTTTATTGGCGGTCGCAGGAGTGCGGCCACGGCTGGACCTCGATGAAGGGTCGCATCTCGTTCTGGTTCCTCCTGACGAGCCACGGCGAGGGCCTGGTCACCTTCAAGCTGTACGGCCAGCAGTGCGACAAGTGCAAGGTGGGCCGCTATGAGCCGGCCATGTGGTACCCGGAGGAAGTGGTCAAGGTGAATGTTCACTTTTCACTTTTCACACGAAGGGACGGGACATCCACGCATGCGCAGTGAGATAGCCGTGACATCTCAGTGCGCCGAGCCCCCCCCCCCCCCCCCCAACTGTAAGCATAGTCAAAACACAACACATATGTTCCCAGCCTCCCTGCCCCCCTCTTGTTAGAAATATGTATAAGTAGTATAATAGTAGTAGGAGTATGTATAAATAAAAAAACAAATAAAATAATGGGCTGAAGGCTTTACACCAGCGGTCTCAAACACGCGGCCCATGAGGCTTTCGGTTGCGGTCCGCGGCCAGCAGATGACTGTCTTCACCCCAAATTAAAAAAAAATCTTATTAAGTACGTTCGTGAGCTACACATGCCTGACTTGTTTAGGCATTGTATTCGGGGGGGGGGGGGGGCATCTGATGTGTTTAACTTGTATTGAAATGTAACCGTGAAACAAAAATGATATTTCACAATCAGCGTACAGAGAGTTGACGCATATTGGAGATCGGTATCGACATGTTGAAATCTTGGCCAACCAGCATGTGAAATGTGCGAGAGTTTTCTTTCAAATGACAGCGTTTGCTGGCAAATTGTGACCCTCCCCCCTTGCCTTTTGGCTTATTTGCGGGACTAAATAGCGTAACTGCGGCCGGCTGGCTGAGGTGAGCTAGAGACCCCGGCTTTAAACAACCCGCTCGCTATGCGATTCACATTGTGTCACGGCTGGTTGTCATATTGATTCTACACGTTATATTACGCATGCATGGTTAACCTGATTCCATGCCCAGCATGACGGTTTTATAAAGTCATTTTGCGAAGAAGTTTCAGACACCGGCGTGGATCTGTGGTAGGACGATGAACTACCTCGCAGAGCACGCTAATTCAAATTGCATCCAATCCTGAATATCTTTCGTACATGGCCCGATAGCGGGACACCGGTGGTGGTGGCGGCGGTGGACAATCACGCTATAAAAATTGGATGTCGTGATACCACAACAGCATTCGTTGTAAAACACAATCAGTACACACATAAAAATGGTTTCGATTTAAACAATGATTAGTGAGGTGTTGGAGATGTGCATGATCACCTATCGATGATCGTCTATGTACCTGATCGGAGTACATCGTCTGAGCAAACAGTAGACAAGGAAAGACACGTAATGCAAAGCACGCTCGTGATATTCCGCTCACTCACTTGTGCTTGCATCGAACACTTCCAGTCGGCCCAGTAGATCGTCTAAGTTCAGAACTGCATCAATCAGCACCACGCAATACGTTAATACAACAGTATGGTGTTAACTTTCACCGCCACAGTTTCAACTTCTACCTGAGCTTTGATTCAAAGTGGAGTTCATAAAATGCGACACCACAAAAAAAAAGCATAGCAGGGTACTGGTTGAAAAATTATTCAGTATAAGTTGTTTGCTTGTATAAGACACGCGGAAAGTGACTTTTAATAATAATCATAGATAATTACACTCGGAAGCAAATTTAGGACTCCGATGCTCAAGCACGGCGGCCGGACGAAAAGTGATGAGTAGTACTTGTAAACGGTTTCGCTTTCATACGACGAGACAGAGTGCGTAAAAGCTGGTCATTCCATCGAATCTGTAGCGCCTTCAGCCTCACCAATCATCATTTCTTAGTCACAGCGCTGCGCCCCTCACACCGCTCGTGCCTGAGCTCGAGGCGCGCGCTAGAACAAATCAAGTCCTCGCGCCTGGTGGCTAGGACGCAGGCAGTCATCGCCACTCCACTTTGATATTGGAAAATAAAGTGGCGAGATCCCCACACGTCTCTCCTCCTCTCGCTACAAATCTATATTTGCCAACAAACTTCACAAGACATCTCACTAGTGGCGCAAGTACTTGAAATCAGGTTATTACTTCGCGACCTTTTTCGCAGAAGCCACTTCAGCGGACACCAGAAGGGTCCTTTTCTGTAAAGCTTCTTTGTCGCGCGGAAAAGCAAATGCATGGCGTTGAGCGTTGAAGAAACGGAAAATGGCAGCCGCTGGAGTTCACTACGGCGACCCGATGTTTGATGACGATGGTGGTGATGATGATGATGCTGATGGCGATGATGATGATGATTTTTTTGCGCTACCCCACAGGGGACTGAACCTAGAGCCGAGCGGCAGTATTTTCAAGGTAAAGAAGCCCTATTAAGCTAAACCAAGCTGGAAATAAGGATTAAAGATAAACAAATGAAATAATGAAATTGCTTAACAAGCAAGCGGTCAGGCTTTCCTACGAACTTTCTAACAGAAGTATTGTCAGGTTGCAAACCAAGAACATGAACAGAAAAAAATAGACCAACATTGTAATCATTTTGTTTCATTTGTGTATGCTAACTCAGTAGAACAGACATCTCTGTGGCTGTAACCTAGCTAATTTCCGCCAGATTATGAAATTACTGAAACATTTATTGTTAGCGGATGACCGGGCGAAAAGGAAAAACAAGAATTTTCACCCCCGCCATTGATATCCGATGTGAAAGACAATGTATGGGACAAAATTTGCTCCCACCTGCCATCCCTGAGTCAATAGATGGGGCAGATTTTGCGCCCCCCCCCCCCTTCCTAGGTGACCAAGGAGGGGCGGCCACAGCCGCCACAGCCCCCATCGTGTGCGCGCCTATGGCATGTTTGGCTCGCGTGTTTTCGGGAATATCGACTACAGATCGGCTGCGTTTTCTGGCTGAGTCGAAAAAGTGTAGCAGGTCCCCTTTAACAGAGCTGTAGGTTTGTTTCTGCAACAAAACGTTCCTCTTATTACCAGAAGCGAATGCATTGACGTCACTGACCTATGGCTCGCAGGTGCTGGTCAATATCTACAACCGGGTGGGCCAAGTTTACTACGGCTTCCAGCAGCCACCAATTCACAAGAACCGGCGGCCAGGGAAGCCGCGAAACCCGCACAACGCCGACCTGTGCCAGGCTTGCAAAGATGGCGTCTGCTCCGAACGGAGGTGATCGCGCACCGACTCTTCGGCCACGCCAGCCGTGAAATGCAACAGTGAACTTCCGTTTTACAAACGGCGACGTGCTTATTGATTACACCATGAAATGAAAACATGCTTGCGCCAACTACACTGCAGTCGGGCGAACTTAGGGAAGCACTATACACTAATCTTGTGAGTGTTTAGAGCCAGCAATGAATGACGATTGCAGGGCATGCTGCCAGCCCTAAACGGTCACAGTCGCAGCCCGTGGCCAGATTTTCAAATGGTGGTCTCGCAAGAGTGCGAGTATGGGATTTTTTTTTTTTTTAGAATCACAGCAGATGCCCGGTCTTTCGTTCACAGCCAAGAGAGGACATTCTGTTGCACACGCGCCAACTTGCGGCTCACAAGAGAACTGTGTAAGCTCACTGAAGAATACAGATCTAGTACCAATAGTTTTCGAGAATATTTAGTAAAAACACCTCTCACCTTTCATATTAGGCTTTGTGCACCACACTAGTGTACGACTCCTATAATGGTTATGGAAAAGTCTAATGAGCAAATTGTTTCCATGGTAGTAAATCTAAAAGAGAGTGCATGCTAGAAAAGCATTGTAATAAACAAACAAAATAAGCAGTCATAAGAGTATGGTGGGCTCGTTTTTACAGAAAAGGCTGTTGAACAAACACCGCCAGTACGAATAAAGCAAAGCACTGAAATGTGTAATGGTGAACCTGACAAGCTTGCTTCATTTCTTCAACCATACAAATGGTAGGCAAATTATGCTGCATACCAATACCGCTTGAAAAGCATATTCTATCTGCTGCTCATTGTAGATGCTTTCCAGCAGGTCACCTTACAAGTTTGTGTGTATTTGAGAAGTGTGCGCAAATAATAGTACAGTCAATGTGAAACAGAACAAAGATGAACCGAACATGCGCTGTGAATAAAATATGGTGAAAAATCACAGTTTCACAGTACGTGTGTGCCTGCCTGTACAGAGCATTGCTGCAAACAGCACACACAATTTTAAAGCTTTTAAAAGCGGAGAAACCAATTCAACTACTTCAGCGAGCTACTCTGTGCTAAGAAAATAAACACGATGGATAGCAATTAATGACGAGAAAAGGAAGATGCAGTCCATAGCGGAAAAGCCGTCTTAACTAAAGCCAAAAAACCAGAGCCGTGCTTTTTTATGAAGGTCTGGATGGCTTTAAACTAAGTCCTGAGTCATGCCAAGGGCCCAGTAGCACCTCCTCTGACAACAGTCGAGGTGGCTAAGATTACTGTTTTTTTTATTTTGTTGTTTAAGCAAAATTTTCACCTTGAACGTGCAATTAAGGCAGCTCTTGACCTTTGAAATGTGTCAGTGTGCTTACAGCTTGAAGCTCCGAATCATGGCTAAATTCACATTCATTAAAAAGTTTCTTTTTCCTAGCTCTGACCCAGTTTGACACGTTATATCACACAAGAACTGGCAAATTGTGTCTGTTACAGCATTTAAATTTCACCTGAACTACTTCATTAAGATGTTGAAAAAGTACCATGACAACTTATGCTTTGCAGTAACCAACTATATTTGACCTACTTCATCAGGAAATATGTGCACACATTTCGGAGCTCGAATAGAGCGGCGTGACCGCAAAACATTCTAAGGATGTTTTTGGGAAGCTCAAAGCTCAAGCAAATTTTTAAAATAATTTCTATTCTAGCAGCCTGCACAGCTGTAGTAATTATGTAGAATATTGAATATCTTGTTAATAGTGATCTTACAGGTACTTGCATCAACTGTGTTTTATTATGATGTAACTTTTCTTAAGCTCCCTTGCGAGATTGATAGTGAATCTGGAAAGGAACAATACCGTACACATTTTCATTTCTTGCTCTGCTTTCACTAGTGCTCAACACACAACCTATATTTGCAAACAATATAACAGTGCTGTAGTGTATTTACTGAAATGTAATAACAAGCAGTCATATTTACGTTGCTGCAAATTTTTGCAATATATTTACTAATTTTGCAAAAATAAAAAACTGATGTTGATCCCAAAAAACTTATATCCACACCGAGCTTTCAGAGGCACAGCTTTTCTATACTTCATTGAGGCGAATATCATGCTATGATCCTTTTACACTTGGTCCCTTCCAGAAGTTCAGAACAAAATGCCAAGCTGCCTACCATTGGTGGTTTGGAATGTCACCCTTTGCCAACTCGAAGGCAACACTTACTTACACTTGTCTTTTGCTTCTTCATGTTTCCCATATGTTTAATATACCACTGATATTGTTGCTTGTAAGCACCATCACAAGCTTTTACATTCCTCAATGATCAAGTGCCTGCATGTTCCTGTTCCACAGCCGCAATACAAAGGGGCCTCTGAACCACTTCTCGTGTGGGTTTGATCAGAGAGCGCATTCCATGGGTAAATGATGTAGCTGGGAACATGCCAGCTGAATTTTTCAACTGAGTGGGCCACATGAAGTTAACAGACGAAGTGAAATCCTTCTTATGGAACAAATGCCTGCTCCTTGCAGATTAGCAGTGACCATGCCAAGATGACGTCAAATAGCATGTAGCATGTTTGGATCAGTGCACCCCTTCTCATGAATATGCATTCAATATTGTCGGGCACACTTAATTAAACAAGCTGCAGAAGTACAAAATTTTGTTTTACTTTCGAGAGCAACCAACTGCTACTTGCTCATGCTCGGCCAAGATAGCACTTGCTATGTAAGTGCTTGTCCTTTTTTTAAAGTCATGCCAGCGATAGATCGCTGGCAGCAAGTTCACTCATTCCACAGTTTTTTGGTACTGCAACAAAAGGTGGTTCAGGGTCTCTTTAAGCAAACGCCAATGAATTCCAATGAAATATGCTTTAATACTGTGGTCAAGTGTTGAGCTAACACATAACCCAAAGTAACATATACTTACACATTTATGTGAAGTACTTAGCTATGTGCATAGCAATTGCACAAAGTTCACCAGCAATCTCAATTGTTACTTTCGTTACTGACTTTGTTTATATCAACTGTGATGCACATTTTTCCGCTTGTTTTTTATCATAACAATGTTGCTTGCCTGTTGTTTTATTGTTGCCAATTGCTGAACACCCCTATTCCAAATAAGTGTACAGTGGCATACTTGTGCATGCTCAAAACATACATGTTCTGTGCAATAAACTAATTTTTTCGTGATTTCACTCTGCCACATCGTGTCTTTCTTCAGCTTGTTTGAACATTTCACACTATGGCGAATGCAATTTGATGTGTACAACTGTAGCCTCAAGTAAAGCTTCGTATACAGGAACATACTCTGGTCAAATCCTGGTATTGCTGAGAAGCCATTTGAACGAGTATAGATGTTCCCTGTACTGGTGCTGACCAGTTGTGGGCGTTATCTTGCAAGTGTTCCCACACAGCGATTGCGAGGTGAACCACGGCACTGCACAACAGGTGTCTGTGTGAACATAGCTGTTAAAAAAAACCATGGTCTTTTCTCTTTAGACAACAAACCGTGATGCAGCCATTTGCAAAATGTTTACACGTGAATGCTTTTATACGCATTAAATTGCACCTTAAAGCAAAGCAGCACCTATCATCATGCCAGTCCAAATCACCACTCGTGCATTTCTAAAAACTCAAGAGTGCACCTGTGCTGTACAGCAGCAAATATATTTACTAGATGACTTTGATGGTGTGGAAGTGCTATTTTTGCGAAACTTTTGCATAGCAGAATGACAGATTGCAGCACTGACACAGCTATACGCCTCTAAACCTTCTAGTGAGATGAAACGCAAATGCCAACCAGCAAAGCAATATACACACCACATCTTGGTACTGTTGAATGACTGGTGCTCCATGCAGCTAGACTATTTCACCAAATACAATAGGCAGTTACCTGGCTACAGAAAAAGCACGAACTGCAAGAGGAGGTTCAATTAAACATCTGCCACACGACCCTGCCCAAAAAGGTAGGTGACAGAGCCAGGTGGAGTAAAAAAATATACTAAGTGCACACTCATCGTCCGGTCACAGTCTTCCTGCAGGAGACACACATACACATTAGAAATCGCAAACAGATGTTAGAAGCAAGCAGGAAAGTAGACGTGGAAGTTGGCCAGGAATTACGAGGCTCATTTAATTAGGACAGGATAAAACGGCGTGTCTCGTTATAGTTCTATTGAAAACACCACTCCTGCCATCGACACTGTTTTCCAATACTCTTTAATAGCCTTTCATTATTAAAGTGTATTTTGCACGTCTTCTGTGCTGACTGCATGCCAACTGGATACATACTTGTTATTCCAACTTCTCAAAGTAAAGGATAAATCGGCAAGGCATGGTGAACTTAAGCTTGCTCAAACGCTACTGTGACATATTATCTGCTACTAACAAATCTCTGCACACTCATGAGAAGTCCGCAGTAGAATATCGGACATACAGCCTCTCATACCCTGTCAATGTAGGAATGCTTTATGATCACACGAAACCATGACATGGCTGCCAATACGCAAAGACGGAGAGAATGAATGAAGTAATTGTGTGAGAAACCTGAGCAAGAAAGCTGCAAGACTATCGGTGCCACCTGTCACATAAACCATGAATTAACGAAAGCAACCAGCATAAGTGCCGCAGCGGGAGAACTTACAGGGACGATAAACTGCTGCTACGCCATCTCGTTTATTAGCACTACAGACAGCTGGGTCAGTTATGTCGTGTATGGCCATGGCTTGCAGCCTCGTGAAAATAAAACTAGGCTCATGGTTAGCGCAGTTACATCTACTTGTTTTAAAGTGAAAGCGAGCACGAGCTCTAAGAAAAACCAATCTGCCTCAAAACTAGTAAATAACTTGTTTTACCAATTTATTTCAAGAATGATTTTGCTCCACTGAATTTTGTGCCAGGTGAGTATCAATAATTTGAGTTGACAACACTGAACTCTGTGGGTGCCAGTAGGGAAACCGCAATTTTTTTAGTGACATCGAGAACTTCCTAAAAACAGTTTTTGTTAGGTCAAGTTTAAACTGCAGCTTTTTTTTTTTTGCAAGAGAACAGTATGACCAGCATGCAAGATTGTCTTTGCAGAATGTATTAGTGTCTAAGAATTACAATTCATAATTGGGTTTCTCAAGATTAGTAACCAGGTACATTCCATGAATACTAAACAGTTGCCAATACTTTTTAATGGCAATGTGGTGCTCCCGGCGAATCACATGTGTATATAATCACAAGAAAGTCAACATACCTATATATTTAAAAATTCTGTGTCACCATTTCATTCAAGTCTGAGTCAACGAACAACAGGAAAATAAAGGGCATTTCGAGAAATGTAGTTGAAAATCATCAGAAATAAGAAAAATTGTATAGTTTTGAGCTGCCTTTATAATTCTCTTTTCTGTGGTGGCAGGCATATTAAGATGAATAGAGTCGTCAGTTATGGTAGTAATTACCTCCTTAACTGCTCATTTTTTAAAAAATTTCCGGTCAAAAAGTGCTTATTTTTTTCTACTGCTGATTTTAGATCCCATTATACTAAAATGTAGCTAGTTGATGTTGAAAAAATATTTTCCCCACATACTTAGTCAAATGGACAGAATAAAGTTTATTTCTGACCAATACATGGGAAACCATCAACCTGCTGCTAATAAAATTAAAAACCTTATAAACAAAACAGTTACAGACACCACATTTTTCTTCACTTGTATAAGCACCCTTGTGCGATTTTACTCGCTTTGAGGCTGTGAGTAAAATATTAAAACTCTAAATAATGCAAAGCGGCTTCACTGGCGAGCATTCGCACTGTTCGTGTGCGAGCTGTCTTCATGATCACCGGAGGAGCTACTCAATTCACCGTCATTGCTGTCTTCCCTTACGGACACAAGATAATTACACAAGACTCTAATTATCATCACTCGAAAATGCCTGAAATGAATAGCTTTTTTTTTTCGTGTTTGCGCACCAGCTATGCATGGGTGGCCAACACCGAACGCTGTTTTTCCATACAATAACCATGCTCCTGCCACAGGAAAAAACAAAATTCTCAAGCAAATGCTGCCACCTAGTACACGACACGCTATGTAAGCCACAAATGCACGCTTTTCCGCCTAATGCTAGAGAAGAGTACCTATTCCACTTGGACGAGTTCTGCTCCTCCAAAGCATATCAGGGGCTAAAAAAGCTTATGCGTAATCTTTTATTTGTAGAGACAGGCAGTTGAGTCAAATGAGAAAATTGCAGCCCGATGTGTGATGAGCCTGTTGCTGCTTTAGATTTGACAAGAGCAGCAGATCGAAATTATTAGCAAGTAATAAAATTTGATCAATTTTGCTTGCGAAACGGGAACAGAGACCTGAAAGAACGTAACTCCCATACTTTTTCAAGACATTCAGAATGAGTGAGCATCGTCGTACCAATCATTGATGAACTTTGCTTCTTGGTTGTACGGCGTTCGTTTCCAATTAGAGCAAATATGGTGCACATACATTAACAGATGCAGAAGAACACTGCATTTTTCTTGACTGCACATTGAAAAACATTCGAAATGAGGGTGCTGGTGCTTTCAACTTTGTACGCGACACTGCTTTAGTCCACTTGAACTGACATGTGAAGTGCCTACTGATGGAACCATAAAATGCAAGCTTCAAGTTGCAAGCAACAAGGCTTCAGGAGGCTGGCTACCCAAGTTATGTCCTAGTTTAAGTAACAGAAAGCATGCTCAAGCAGGTACATTAGGCTGAAGACATGTCCTCGACGAGGGAGGAGGCTTATCGCAACAAGATCGCTGTAGTACCGTACATTTCTACTTCTCTCACAACCTGAAGAAACATTTCTTGACATCAACTTTGTGCTTACTGACAACCACACGTGCTGGTCATATCATTCTAGAGCTAACAAGCCACTTTTCATTCAAAAACATTTCAAACTCTTAAAAAGGGAAGCGGCAAATCATTTTTTGTAAGAACGCTTGGCAGATTTCATGCCCACATACAATGAATGCAAGCTTCAGGTTGCAAGTAACAAGGCTTCAAGAGGCTGTCTACACAAGTCATGTCCTCGTTTCAGTAACACAAAGTATGCTCAAGCAGGTACACTAACAGATACAAGGATTGTTGTACAAACATTGCATACCACATTCCGCTAAGTTGTGGAAAAAATTATAGGGTAGATGGGCAGGTTATAGAGGACAGGCTGCATGAGCATAGCAACAAAATGAACAAGACACCAGCAGATGAATTCCTGTCCCTGCACTGCAAGAAATGCAAATGTAATCCAAGCTTTCAAGGTGCCGTCATCTTAGGCAGGAGTCCATGTGAAGTAACACGCTTAATTGTAGAAATGGAATAGATAGATAGAACTGGTGGTGCATGTGTCAGCAGTCCGTCAACTGTGCTGTTAAGAAAGGAGTTGCTACACCTTTGCACAAACTGAAAAATGTGAGGAATGAATTTTGCTTCTCCTTAAGCGATATAGTTCACTTGCAAGATTATCGGACCAAAAAAAAATGCTGAAGAAGACTTGCTTGTTAGTTGCAGCTGTGCGCAAAAAAGTGTCTAAGAACCACTGTGTGCCCAGAAATAAATCATTTGTTGTAAGTGTAGCACTGTGTGCATCTCCACGTTCTTCTTGTGTCCCATTTGCCTTGTGCTACCATTGTTATTCAAATATGCCGTACCAACAAGCCCGCCTTGCAGCTTTACTTTACAAGAATTCTGGGAAAACAATCCTGTTGTTCTCGATGCATGCTCCGATGCAAGTAACAAGTCTGTGTGATACTGACTAAAACAGGTCAACAACATCTATAAAACACTGATACTAAATAGCGAAGTAATCTTTCTAGATTAACCTCTAGCATGTTCTTCATGAAAAACGAATCTTCAAAGTGATGCTAGTGAAGATCTCAAAGCAGGTATCACCAACTATTGCTGCCACATTTCACGTACACTTGGAACAGAACAGCGCTAGCTTGCAAGTCTTGACTACAAGAAACACTGCTAGAGCAGTACCTCTGTAGTCACCAACAGCTTTGAGCAGCTTAAGTTTTTTTCTTTTTTTATTTGCACTTTTCCTGTTCATTTATGGCAGGGATTAATAGGGTTCACTCTATTTCTGTGGTACATACTTGCCAAGGGTTTCTGGTTGGGCAGGGTTACTTTTAACTGCATTACTAATGGTCCAGTTATGCTATAAACCCTTGCTAGAAAACTACTTTAGTCACACTGAATATATCTCAAACCTAAACCACTGACACAATTCTCTAAGTAAACATGGCAGTTCTAAGTTTTCCAGACGTCTGTTTCTACAGATCTCTCAATTAAAATTTTGTTTCATGGAAGACATCTCCACGATTAATGAATATCGAATGAGCTCAGTTCCATGTGCACGCACCTCTTACATATGTGAAAAAATTCCCTCACATTGATGGTATTTAGAGGTCGCTCAAGTTTGAGAGCTGCTGCAAGCAGGAGGTTCGATAAAGGTGATGCGATTTCCATGTGACTGAAAAGAGCCTTTAATGAAAATCTCATATGTAGGAACAAGAGAACAAGGAACTAACAAGCACAACAAGGGACAAACAAGCACACAGTTATTGCATACAACTGCTCTCAAGGAGCTCCTGTTCATTTGCCCAGGAAAATCTCAGTCAACACTCAAAAGGAACAAAAGAAGTAAACTAGTAAACTGTAGAAGCAAAAAAGCAAGGAACCACACCTATGAAATGCATTCAGCAATCCACCACATTTCAGCATGGAAGCATATTGGTGGGGCTGATAAATCCGACTCAAAAAACAAATGCCTATATTTAAACTGGGTGGCATCAAAATGTCCGTTCCAGTGCACACCGGCTTCCTGAAGACAATGTGGCTTCTGGAAATCACCGTCGCTCTCTTCTTTCGTGGTGAACAGTTGAGAAACCAATCTCTGTCGCATCACAAGGGCACTCGAAAACATGCTTCCCTCTTACCACCACAAGGACAAACTTGCAAAACACTGCTTAGTTCTGTTTGGCTCGTTCCACATATAAAGTCAAATCACTATGATGCTCCAAAGGTGTCTGTACTCAGTCCACTGGAGACCAAGAAAAAAAGAAACTGTGCCACTACTTCGGATTTGCTGCAATGCCGTCTTCATGAAAATTGTTGGGTTGCTGCTGTTGGAGTTGGTCAGCCTCAGCGCCCTGCAAAATCATACAACTTACACTGTTGTTCTGCGATAAACAGGTTGCATATCATGGTATTACAAAAACATGGCAGGGCTTGTTGTGTTGGTGAACAAAAAAGATAATAAACTCAAGCTTGTCGTTTCTCAAATATCAGGATAGTAGATAATACAAAAGGGGGGAGCTAAGGGAGCCACGGCCTCCCCTGATGGACTGAGTGTGTGTGCCATTTCGGGTGTCTGTGCTATCAGGCTCACTTTTCTCATGTCTGCCTGTATACTTGACCTCCTTTCACAATGAACATCTATTGTTAAGCTCAACTAGCTAAGCTCAATAGCCTTTCTATGCATTTGGGAGAGAGACTTATTCACTGCAGATATACATTCTTGGTATTTGATAAGACTAAAGGCAAACATTACATCATCACTGATGGTTGAAATAACGGTCCAAAAAGCTCGTAGTGCTACTTTCATGCCTAATATCTTGTTTTAGTGGTCCACACTGAATTAGCCCATTTAAAATCACTCGCTTCAACAGGCCTTGCAGCACCTTCCTTGCCTAACATGGCCCGCCTTTACTGTCCATATGGGCACATTGTAAGCATCGCCTAAGTCATGGTTAATTTCGTAAAGCTCCATACGAAAGCGCAGCGAGCACACACGCAGATTTTTTGGCTGTTCTGCATACAACTGTACCCACTTTGAGCGTAGGGGTTCGTTTTGTGGCACCCAGTGGAAGGTCGCGCTTGTTACTTAGCTGCAGCTCAAGCGGTATCAACAATTGGGCATCGGGCAACATCACATGCATGCGCATTTTGTCAAGCTTTCTATCGCAGCGACTTCCATGCGCCAGCAAAGTACATGCAGCACCAAGAAGCAGCGAAACTACCACTGAGATGCAACAGCGAGGGTGAGGATCCGTTCACAGAAAATGAAACCTTTGAATCACTCGTGCCCCATTGTAATGCCAAGCGCTTCTTTTTTCAGGAACTAAACAGAAACAGACAAATAGCATCTTTATTATGTGTTGTATTGCAAATACGGTTCTTTTTTATTGTAACTGATTTGATTACTAGTGAATTATTGTACTCGGGATTCCTGACGTCATTGAGACCATTCCAAAATGTCCCACTCGTGGCACATATGGTGTCGCATGTTTACCTTAATTTGTTTAGTTGAACACTACTGTTAATAATATGTACTGATATTTTAGACATTCTCAAACATTGATCTTTCACTCTGACATAAATTCCTATTAGCCTTCGGTGTCCCTTTATACCAGGCCCATATTCTTTCACAATATTGTAGCATTAGCTTGTATTGTGACAAAAAGGAGCAACCATCAGTTAAAAACTAGCCCTGTCATTGGATCATGTTCTGAGACCCACATGTCTGCAATGCTTGTGGTTTTTATGATGAACCAATTATTAGCACAACACACAGTTACATGGGCATCATAGATGTTGACGTGTTATTGTCTCCATAAAGTGTGATTGCCAACCACAATGGCAAGTAAGGAGATATCCTTCGTAATTTCTGCAACCTAACATAAGACTGCCATGCCGTTCTGTGCACTTCCTTTGTCTGGCTAATATATAAAATTCTATCACTGAGTTCACATTAAGTACTTTATGGTATTACAACTTGCTATGTTCATCCCCTAATATGTTCAACACTACGATATTGAATGAAAATGCACAAAATCCTTACGTGGCTTTTGTCATAACCTGAAAACATTTTTTAGGTTAGTGCGAGAAAAAGCACAAGTTTAGAGGTAAAAATCACATAGTGTAATATTTGCCCCAACACATGTGATGTCATCTTTCCTTGGAGCAGAAAATTTTATAATGCTGTGCAACGAGACATTCACTCACCAGCTGTATCACAAGTCCACACATAGTCAAGGTTGCAACACCTTATGTTGTCCGACGCTCATATGCTGGCCCAATTAGCATATTATCACTTAGTGCAAATACACAACATTTACAAAATGACAGAGAAGTATAAAAAATCCTTGTAGCAGTGAGCAGAAATCGAAAGCATCAAGAAAAAGAGACTTTGCCACAACTTAAGGCATCATACATATAATATTGACTCATTTTATCACTTGTATTCATGGGGCAGGTGTCCTAAGGCAGCACATTGAAGCGGAAAAGCATGCCTGGTATGCCCCACTCTAGCTCATACAACAACCACATCATTTCATTCCTTCTTACATGCCTGGTCCCAATTAGAAAAGTGTTGGCTCAACACCTCTGAAGTTTGAGTGTATGTGGCCTACTGCAGAGGAGGCTTGAATTAGAGAGTGTGTTTTAAGTGACGATGAAATTGACCGTAATCAGTGATGCCAACACTGATTATATCTTATGTTAAAGCAGTTAAAATGAGACTATTATTATGGGACACAGGCCTACTCATAAAAGTACATGTCACAAACAAAAATTTGGCCATTGGTGAGCCTTTAAAACAAAGGCTTCTCTGCATCTACACATTATGCCTATTGCTAGTTAGTTGTTAGACTACGTGAGAGGCTTGTAAATAAGGAACTATTACTTTTACTAATATTAATTTTTAGGCAATGGCATAAAAACTATGACAAGAAGCATAAGAAAGGTATCACTTGTCATTCATGTACATGCATGTTCTGTTGCACCATCGCAAAGTTGTACTATTATTTTCAATTGTCTGTACACAATGATAGTGCCGTAAATGAATATTTGACAATTTTGAACAGTGAATTTCTAGACCAAATATTATTGGTAAAGAGCTAGTTATTTAATTTGTATTTACATTTTTGGATTCACATATCTACACACCTCCAGTTAACAGCGATTTCTATTTCATGTGACACACTGTACCGCAGGAATGATCTTACATATGAAAGGGAATTAAGAGCTTCAAAAGGTGTGCATGCCAACCACTGGCACATGGAAAAAAAGAAAAGTTGGAAGGCAAGCAGGAGGAGCCTGCAAATACTGTGTCAGTGGAGCCCAGTACAAGCCTCATAAGGTCAAAAGGATGCCTTGCACTGCAAGGAAGCAGCATTAAAAAAAAACAAACAGCTGTTGACACAAGTATTGAAAAAAATAAGACACAGCCAGGTTGGGCTCAACAACAGATGCAAGCAGTGTGCCAGATCTTTTAAGTACATGTGGAAAAGGTTGTTAGGGTCAGTGGAATGAAGGAAACAATATAATGATTAGACGAGGAGAACAGCAAAGTAAAAGATGGGTCCAAAGACCATGCAATAAGAAAAGCAAGGAGGTGTATGCCAGCATTCTGCCGTGCCAGTGGAAGCTACAAGCTTCATCACCTGGTCATCGAAATCGGCAGCATCTGGCATTGGTTTTCCTCTTCCCAAATCTGCACCAAATGGACCATCATCTTCTTGGTCTTCTGCTGCATCATCTTTCTTGACAACTGTTTTGGCCAAGCAAGCAACTCGGTAAGAGAGTCTTAGTCCTCAGCCATTTCTATATGTGATGGTGCCTAACCTCAATAACGTCCAGGGCATATCAAAACACCAAAGAAACATAGAATACCTTCAAGGATACGGGAACTGCCATACCAGTACAAGAATGACTAACACCGCCTCTATGCTACATCATCACACCTAGATTGCAAAACGTCTGAGTGCAATTCCGTTTTAGCTGCAACTGGTTCTCTTACATAGGTAAACCAGCAATGAATGCACACACTACGTTCAACATGAAATGTACAGTTTTTCCTGACAGTTTTATAATATACAAGAGCCAGTAAAAATGCCCCACATAGAATTCACACTGATTGATAGATCTGGCGATTTCAGTCTCAGATTAACAACATAACGAGAATGCATTTCTTATGGCTGTGCAACAGATAATTCAGAGCAAAGAAAGCAAGCACCATTTTTCTGTGACATTTTGGCTGCTTTATGCTGGGGCTCCAGCAATGAATAGGGTCACTAGGACAATGCTGCATCCCCCCCTCTCTTCTGTCATCTTAGGTTGCTTGAAATGTGTACTTAACCTGAGGCTTCCTACTGATTTAAATTATCTGACAAGTACTTCCAGAGAGTACTGTGTCAGTGCATGAACTTAAATGTGACAAATTGTCATATCAGTTGTGTAATGGCATCACAGTAGTCATGTTCAGTCAACTGACAGAAATCCTAAGATTGTGGGATTGCAAGGAGGGGGGGGGGGGAGGAAGCAGAAACCTAGCATTATAGGTATGCCACTGCCTTGCTTCAGTAGGTATGCGATTACCTTGCTTCAGCTGAAGGATTCCAACAACAAATCGAAATGTCAAATAGTAATAGCATGCAGTTCATGCTGCATCAATTTGGAAGTCAAATTGGGACAAGTTGACTTCAAGCTACCCACGAAATTTCAATGACAGTGTCAACAGAACTCTTGAAGGTATATATTGGACTCTGATGCAAAGGACATTATGACATAAGGTCAGTGGGGGACATATCAACTTCATGGGGAGGTGAGGGCGACAGCTCCACATAAACCGACTTCCATCGGTGCCCCACTGATAATGTTGCATAATGCTATACCCATTTTAATAGCAAAACTACATTGTTTTACTTTTACTTTTATTTCGATCCAATGTCCCTTAAACACGATGCATTTTGATGGATTTCATCCAATCAAAATATCGCCTAGAACTGGATAACAAAACTGCAAAAGTGGATCTTGACAGATATATTGTTGTGACTTTTGTTCGTCGCCGGTATGCTGTCCATGAGAAGCATAGCCGGGGCAAGTTCCCACAACCTGAAACTCCGTGACTTTTCTTTAGAATGAGTTTCAAGCAGTGGTAAGCAACAAAAGAATAAGAATGTGGCATCTTCGACGGTTCGTAAGCCAACGTTCCTACAAGCATTTTCTCTATGATGGCTTGTTTAGGGATGCAGCATGGCATACTGACCTCACAAGTCATGACTAAGCGATTCAATCGCTAATCCTTTGCTACTCTTCTACGGAAAGACGGCAGTAAGCACTTATCCACCAACTTGCTTCGTGAAGGCCTCCCCTTCACCCCTCTTCAGTGAAACTGACCAGAGGAACATTGTGTCAGCAGGTGCAATGACTATTCGGTGACCGTGTGTTATTGGTTGATGCCACTGTGGGTGGTGTCATGAGTGTGATTGGTGTTTCAATCAAGGAGGAGGAGCCTGACACGGCTTAAAACAACGCTGCAAAGTGCAGGAGGTCGCTCTGAGCCATGGTTTAACGATTCAACTGCCACACTTGTGGTTTGCTGAAATCTAACCTGCTATGTTGTGACATCAAACTGCCAGTAAATCTGTTTTTCGTTTCCCCAACTTGTCAACATCGTTTCCTCCACCCGGAGTTTCTCCACGCTATCACAGGAGTCCAGGTCTGGCATAACCCTGACATCTCGGCAACCCACGTCAGCGGGAATGCGCCAGGTGAGGCTCTGGTCCACATCAATATATAGAAACGCTACGTTCACTCTTTGGTATACTAGCTCAAGCAATGACGACAATACATTAGAAGCCAGAGAGACATGGCAACCAGTGTTTGACAGCAAGAGACGCACTCGAACATGTAGACACACCTTGTAGCTTTGTCACAAATGCAGAGCTGAGTAAGCAAACTGCACTTTTCAGGCTAATTTACTTCTAGACATTGAACAGAAAAAAGTACGGCACAAATGGACACGCTACTTCAATGTTGCTCAATAAAATTGAGTTGCTGACGAAGTTTACGTGGTTTCCTTCTCTTTTTTTCAACCAGTTTGATTAATGCTATATTTGCATGTTTTACTTTTCAATTACCGTGAAAAATGTGTCAACGATATTGTACTGCATATTGCAATTTTTGCCTTTCAGTCTGATTTTACTGCCTCATTTTGATACCAATGTTTTTTGCCCATGGTGGTATCATTTTGACAACAGGTTTATCAATATGATGCCACCATGGGTAAAATGAACCTTGTACTTGACAACACGCAACCATAACTCAGCTACCACGACTAGCAGTGCCTTAAACAGGACCTCAGTTGATTATAGTGTCCTGACATGCCAATCTAACACTCAGCCGGCCCATAGGTGACACATTACACACTATAAGAGATATTCCTGAGAAATACAGACCAGGAGCACACAGAGCTGGAGTTACCAACTTTGCTTATTGCTTGAGCTCCTCTTCCTTTCATTTCGTTTTCATGCAAAGTTCACCTACCATCCTGTCGCTTTCTTTCTCTTTTTTCCCCTTTTATAACAAAAACTTACCACATTCTGCATGACCTATACACTGGCATATTTTTTTCTCTTTACTCTTACTATTTAAAAACATGAACAATAGCTCCAACTAATTAATACATTTTCATCACTTTAGAACATGCTGACCGAGGGGAATATGCAATAGAGGCTGTATGAAGAGGAATTCCCTTTTTATGTTATTGTTTGACAGATTGTAGACACTGACAGCAATATTGCATGAATCAACGTCAATGACTAACCCTCTTTAATGCTAACATGCCCAAGACAACAAAGTGCCTTTGACCAAAATAGGTTCAACAATCGAAATGACAACCAGCCTGTCCGAGATTCCCATTCATATAGCCTCTACGGCGTGTTGAGTTTCCATCTGTAGGCTCCCACCTTCACTTTGGATTGCCTGAAAAGAAGCCTTGCAATTGATTTTGCACTTTAGAGAAGCCAGCCATACAGCGAGCATTTCTCCCAATGTCAGTGGGAAATTTCTGCAAGGGATCAGAAGACAAACTTACCAGCATTGCCATAGTCCATGTCATCTTCACCACCTCCAATTCCTCCCGCAGCCAGTTGCTGCTGCGGCTGGTTGGGGCGGGCCAACTTAACTCGTGGTGCCTTTCCAACTTGACCAGCGATCAGCAAATCATCACCATTGTTCAGCCCTTTGTTCAACAGCACCTTCTCTGCACCAAGCTCCATTTCGTTTCCTTCCTCGAAGCCCATGCCATCTGCAGCTTTCTTGAAAGCCCCAGCTATGCCTCCTGCTCCTCCTCGAGAACCTGCAGCCTTGGCTGGCGCAGGCCTGTCACCTGCTGGCTTCTTTTCCAGGCCAGCCATATTGTCCGGCTGTCAATGATGTATTGTGTCATACAACCAGGATACGTAAGGACTCCGGGAGAATAACTTCCCATCAATTCAAACACAAATTAGTAACACCAAATATAAGACTTAAAGAGGTTGACAGTGGTTTTGCAATGATTAATAATAGTAATAATAACTAGGATTTTATATGCCAAAACCACAATATAATTTTGAGGCATGCAGTAGTGGAGAGCTCCGGAAATTTCATTTATATGGTGTTTTTTTTTTTATGTGTACTTACGCTGAACAGTAGACGGGGCTCTAGCATCTTGCCTCCATCGAAAATGTGACCACCGCAGTCAGGATCGTTCATTATAGTTAAAGCAACGCAAGCAACATGGATGAAGAAAGAAGGCACATGAGCATTTACTCGAAACTGAAAGGTTTATTAGAGAAAGCATAAAGAAATATGAAGAAAAGTGAAGTCAAACTGTGCAGTCGCTGCCACATAGAAACCCTACCAACTTGCAAAAGGGCCTGCGGGCTTGTATACATAGGGCAGACCCCACACTTGGTAAACACCTGGATAGGTTGATTAATAGGTGCAGCTGAACGTCCCAAAACCACCATATGATAATGAGAGATGCCGTAGTGGAGGGCTCCAGAAATTTCGACCACCTTGGGTTCTTTAACGTCCACCCAAATCTGAGCACACAGGCTTACAGCATTTTCGCCTCCATCAAAAATGCAGCCGCCGCAGCCGGGATTTGATTGTGCGACCTGCGGGTCAGTAGCCAAGTACCTTAACCACTAGACCACCGGGGCAGAGCAAGACACTTAGAGAACATAGGAATACTCTGAATGCCAATTATGGCTTGCTGCGATCTGCCAACTCCAAGCATTGCAAGTGCACACCTTTTTTCATTAGAGAATAATTACGTATAAACACAGGAATGACACAGCACATAAAATCACGGAATCCACTGCATTAGCAATGCTTGTGAAAGCTATCTTGCAGTGGCATTATCCCTAAGCGAACTCACAGTAGGTACATACCTAGTGGTTGTTTGGAATTTTGAAGGTTTTCGACGATATGTAGTCATACCTACCTATGTGCAAAATCTCCGATTTTAAGACGTGATATTTGTTTTTTGGTAGACTTTTTATTTTCTTGCCTTTTTGCAAGTTCACACAAATTTTCTACGTAGCAGTGACTGCACAGTCTATTAGAGTTCACTCCTTTTCATGTTTCTCTTTATGGTTCTAATAATAAACATTTAAGTTGTGAGTAAGCGCTTGTAGTGATTCCTTTCTTCGTCCATGTTGTATGTACTGTTTTAACTGTAATGGAACCTCGTCAACTAGCCCAGCCCAATTGGCAACCTTACGAAATTTCTTATGTCAGTGAAACCAATGTTCTGACATGTGGACTTGTCACTCGTGTAACAACTGCGTTTGTTAGTTGCCACTTAAAATGATGACGAGGCTATTCTGTGAAGTATTAGCCCACGGGTATTCTACCACTGTTATTTAAAATCGTGCAGTAGTTTAGCAAATGCTTATCTAACCGGTGCGTATGCACATGTGAAATTGCTGGAAATTTTACACACACATAAAATTCCTGGCAAGCCCCCCCCCCCCCCTTCCCCAGCCTCAGCAAGTGAACATTACCAGCAAAATGGAGGAGGATGGTTTCTTGGAACTGTCCCCAAATTCAACATGACAGTGACAAAGTCCTCTTGATAAAAAAAGTAAGACAGAATGCTTATGAACTTCCTCAAACATTTTCCAGCTCTCGCACATAACTCACAAAAATGGGTCACAACAAATGTTGCGGCTACCCTGTTCAAATTACAAATCCAGACTACAAAGGCCACGCTATTGTTTGCGGGATCCAGAAAATTTTCAGGCAGCAATCAAAATGCAGAAAGAAAATAAAATCAAATTTACATGACAATTTTCAGGTGCAAGTGCTTAGAAATTAGGCTGTTCAGCTGGACTGGATTCTAGCATGGACACGATGTTGGCTAGTAAAAATATATGTAAGGGTACAAAGTAAAGAGGGAACACTTTTCCGAAATGGTGTGTAAATTTGATATTAAGCATGAAATTGGAGGGAATGCTTACTCTGAATATTATGGCACACACGCACACACCTCATGCAGAATGCTCGCCAACTATCACTACAATCAACATGGAGGCTGTTAAAAACAATCAACAGGACTATTCAGCCACATACACAAGTCCCCAGCAAAAGTGAGAAACATGCAAGTGAACTGCTTTGGTTTGATTTGAAGAACATCACCAATCAGCAGCCATCAATCTGTGCCAAACTTATTGCAGCTACTGATTAACAGTGTAGATCGGCAAGCATCATACGCTCAAGTGTTTCTTTCAACATTTAACCACTGCTTCAAACGAATTTGGTACGCCCAGTTAAGACTCAAAGTTGGGCTAGTTGGTGATACATTATGGGCAGAGACAGACAAACTCACGGTACGAAGAGAAGAGACACAAACAAGCGCTGTCAACTTTTTTTCTTTCAAAGACTCAGCAAGAGGTAAAAGAAAAGCATGTGGTTACTGCCTCTTGCTGAGTCCTTGAAAGAAAAAAAAAAAAAGTTGACAGCGCTTGTTTGTGTCTCTTCTCTTCGTCCCGTGAGTTTGTGCGCTGTTTCTGCCCATAACGCCCAGTTAACCTGATCATGAGCTATTTTGTGATGTTATACTGAGAAACAGCACACAAATACATGAGCCAACAAAAGCGACACTGAACATGAATTACTGTCTAAAGCACTGTGCATTACCAAGATGGCCCTCTAAGATCCATATGTTGGTATTCAGAAATTTGTCAACCCAACTTCGAGCAATTGTGTACTTACAAGTTCCCCTAAGCTATCAGGCAAACCAGGTTGTGCAATACCCTGGTTCTTGGCACCCACCTGAAGATAAAAGAATAGTAATTATGCTGCTGATGACAAAGAGATGGCATAGCCTGTAAGAAAGAAAGCTTTCAACATACAGTACACATTACATTGCCGATAAGTGAAGATTAAAAAGAGATTTACTGCTTCTACAGTTTACCTGGCTGAACTCATAAACAATGTGCATTAATGCCGAAACAAATCTGTGCAACACAAAAATTCTTGAGGTCAACGATAGGCACTTGTTAGAAACCAAGCTGATGTTCCAATTGAGGAATCAGATGGCTGTTAAAATGCACAAGTGAAAACTTAATACATGTATAAGCAAAATTTATACCCCGGCTGCTGGTGGCGATGATTTTGCAATGCTGGGAGCTGGCAAGACTGGAGGTGCCTGGTTTCCAATAGGAGGTTGTTCACCAGGCTTGAAACCATGCTCCGCGGCAGCAGGCTGGTCCACATTCAGCTGTGAAAGCTGACCCTTGATCTGGGACAGGGGATCTGCATTTACTCCGAGCGGTGCCGGCTGCTGCAGAGGCTTATGCAGAAAGTTCTGCTCTTCCTGGACTGCAGGCTGCGGGACAGGCCGTGCCAAAGGCTGAGCAGGTGGCCTCTGCGAAGGCTCTACTTGAGCTGAAGGCTGCAAAGCAACTTGGGGTACTCCTGGCTGTGACACAACTGGAGGTTTCTGGCCAACTGGCTGCTGGCCTTGGTTTTTTGGCAACCCAGACAGTTCATTGTTTCCATGGTTGGCCTTGCCTTCCTGCTGAAGAGGTGACAGGATGGCATCCGGAACAGCACTTCCCGGCGTGGAAGACATCTTGCCCTTGGCTTGGGAGACTTCTGGGCTCGCTTTGGCAGCCTGCTGAAGGGCCAAGTCATTGAGAGGTGCCAATACTTGCGCAGCAGGCACTGGATTCTTGGCACTGTTGGCGATGGGTCT
Organism: Rhipicephalus annulatus; assembly: GCA_013436015.1. Lineage (NCBI taxonomy): Eukaryota > Metazoa > Arthropoda > Arachnida > Ixodida > Ixodidae > Rhipicephalus > Rhipicephalus annulatus. Next base: position 209,958 of record WOVY01010296.1, on the reverse strand, counting down.
CAAACCATCACTTGACTCCACATCAACAACCTTTAGATAAAAAAAAGTAGGGAGAGAGCCAACACAGATTATGGCAGCTAGGTCCACAATGCATTAGCACAGCTGAAATTTCTGTCTAGGAAAGATTGAAATGCTATCTAAACGGGGGGGGGGGTAGGGGGAGCAGGCTCCTTGCATAATATCCTACTTCTCTGCTCCAACCAGAGGAATACAGCATTGAATAAAATGCCATATAATAATATCATGTGGTCCACGCTCCTTTGGTTTAGGAGCAAATACACAACATTTCTAGGGTCAATTAGAAAATTCGATTTCAAGCCACCTCTTGAGTTACTATAACAATGACAGAACCCTTAAAAAATATACATAGGGCTCTCAGTAACGAGTAGTAAGTGGCGGGGAATTAAATTGGACTCATCGGTAGTTAACGGTGGTATCCTCCCCCCTCAACAGTGTTTGTAAGGTCACACAGACAATCTACAAGACTTCTGCTATTGCTGTGAATACATGCAATTCAAGCTTGCTTTGCCCATTTGCCAAGCAAGAGAAATGATGTCACAAAACTACTGCTGGCACACTAACAGTAAGCAGCACACTGAATGCACTTCGTGAGACTATGATGTCACCATGGAAAACATTTTTAAGCAAAGCTTGCACTGCACCATGTCTCATTGATGCAGTAGGTCAGCGGGCAATAAAAAAAAGCCTGGCGCCTGTTTCACCCCACATTTCACAGCTGGCAATATGCTCCGATTGCGAACTTCTCATCTGCAGGCAGCTGCATATGAATGCCACGATGTGGGGATGCCTGCCATATGCGCCCCAACCCATCTTTTTTTTGTGTGTGTGAATTTCCTTTACACGAGTATGCCCCCCAGTAACTGACCTAGGTATGCATATTCCAGCACCAACTTCATAGATTGGCTGCCAATAGTGAATGCTCCATTTGCTAAGATATTCAGTAGGCTTGTACGAATACTCGCAAGCTTCGAACATTTGAAAGAATATTACTGTATTCAAATTCACTACAATTTGAATAAAAAGTTATTGAAAGTTTCAAAGTATCTCTCTCTCTCTCTCTCTTGGAATAAACGAATAGAGGTATAATAGCCCGCATGTAACTCTCTGTAAAAGTGGTTTTACTGCAGTAAAGGGCTGCTAAGCTGTGAAAGCACTTAAGCTGTATATTAATTCGCATAAAACCCCCTGTAAAAGTGGTTTCAATGCATTGAAGTGGTGCTAAGCCATGAAAACTACCATCCAGGAGAAATCTGCACTGCGGCGAAGCTTCTTCTTAGGGTGAAATGAGCGTAATACCCTCTCATCGATTAGTCATATTTAACATTTTTAAGTTTAAAAGTTTGTCATACCACTTTAAAAGCTCTAGGCAAAGTAAACTTTAAAACATATTTTACAGGTTATCAGTACCATTCTCCTGAAAGTCAAATTCTGCTTATAATCAATATTGTTTCCACTTCCTTCAAACAAAAAAAAAAGCATTTGCACAGGTCATCTTTTAACTTTTAAAAAATATTGTACAGGTTAGTTGGGTCATGACAAATATACCAATTTTTTTCATAACATGTGATACGTATTATATTCGAATTCGATTTGAGATTATTGGACCAAAATCACTACATTCTCTTCAAATTAGCTTCAAACCTAAAATTCGCCATTTGAACAAGTCTAATATTCAGCATTACCTTAGTGTTAAGTGCAATCATAATTGGCCTTCGGATAATTATTCTGCATTTTAGGTTTTAAGTCATTACCATTTTATTCTTGTCTTCAAACACCTGAAATAATAACACTTGCCAATCAGTGTACAGCTTCCCTACAGCACCCATTCAGTAAAACTTTGTTATGTAAATTTATTGTTCTTTATTTATTATCATATAATTTATACATTTATGTGAACAAGAGACCCAAGCAAGGTTAATAAGGCCCTGCAGCACTTTTTCAGCAGGGTCAGAAGAACGCTGTCGACCAGTAGTCGATGCCGAGATCATGCAAGCCAAGCATTCTGGCACAGCAAAAACCCTGGAATTTACCATTACCTTTAAAGCCGGCTAGAAATCGCTTTCTCCTTTCTCCACAAATGACGCTACAGGCTCTAGATCACTACGTCCCAGGTCAAGTGTCAGCACATAGTGATCTGAGCACTGTGCGCTCGAGCTAAATTTATTGCGAATGAGTCTGCGGAAACCCGCGAGGTGGCGGAAGGGTTAAGAAAGAGAAAAAGACAACCATCCATTTGTAGCACGAAGCCACAAGGAAACCCGTTATGATTTATCAAAAGGAAAGCCTCTTAGTTGCCCAAAAATTTGTCCTGGTCCAGAGTTCGGACCGGGACGATTGCCTTTCCGGCGCAATTGCTCTAGCAATTGAGCTAACCAGCAAGCTAGCAAAGGTAGTCGTATTCTTTACCTTTCTTGGCTACAAATTTCCCCCTCCACTCGTATTTAACGGATTCTAAAAAATTTTGTGGTGGTTGATTCATAAAGCAAAAACTCCTTTAGTGAAGCCATTAGATGGTTACTTAAAGAAGGGTTGCATGCAGAACCCCTTTAAAACCAAAGGCTTTCGCATCTGTGCACAGACTATTCATGCTAGTACTTTCATTACCACTCAGTGGTTATTCTAATCACTGGACTACTTAGAGTAGGTTTACATTTTATTGCTACTGCATAATTCAGATCATTTAGAGGTTTATTCACAATCATTTATTGGACAAAAGTGCAACAGTCACGTTCTGCTTCATTTAAAAAAAAAAAGCATGTCACTTTATTACGATAAAATAACCATTCATTTTTATGCACAAGAGGACAGCCAGCAAGTAAAGCATCAAATAGTGTTGCCCACTCAACTATCTGACAATGCTGAGCAGTGATAGTTGCCCAACAGCGATGCTGGCTGTTCACTGGTGGTCCTTGGTTTTGAGAGCTGGTGAGTTTATTCCTCAAAAGAACATTTCTGAGGGTCTGCCACACATCCAACTTATAGACCTGGCATTATTTAGCTACATTCCTGGAGTTTCATTTTTTCTTGTAAAATCTGAGCATAGGGAGATACTTGCTGTAAGTATGGGAGCAAGAGTCGTTCTTTTGACAATGCAACATGCCACCGTGTTGTAAAGAAAGTCCATTCAGAAATATGCTGCTCATTAGCCATGAGGCACCTGCTTTTCACATGCTAGTTTAGAGATATTTAAATACAACTTCGAAAGCTTCACTCACTATCTTCACAGAGAATAATTGATTTAATCTGACAGCTCAAAAGATGGCCAAGTTGAGCATAGGTAAAACTGCAGAAGTCTCACCAAACTGTGGAAAAGATTAAATTGGACAAACAGGTCACTGCAGCAACGATCGAGTATGGAAAACACTACCAGTATGCTAATAATAATTTACCTGTCAACTGTAGAAACTGTGCCCCTGAGACGATGCTGACTAGTATTTGAATTATGGGCAGAAGTGCGATTGCACTTGCCAGAGACACAGAAATAAAGAGAGCAACTGTATTAGACACACATCTGTTGCACTGTGCAACAACAAAAAAAAGTCTTTGGAATGATGGTTATAAATCTGAACTCTTCATAATCTGCCATACTGGACGGCTGCTATGGTCACATTATGGACGTCCATCTGCATGTACCTACACGACTGCATATGCACATGGGGATGCATTTCATGACAAAATGTAGCTGTTACACTTGTCCTGTGTGTACGTTATCCCTGTGCCCTATGTTAAGTTTTATTTATTTATTTATCAAATGCTGCAGGCACATAGTCCGAGCAGGAAGGGCAATAAAATGGTACAAGAGTGAACATGTTAAAAAAGAAAGAACAAACAAAACAAGGACAGTAATACAAAAATAGTCAATATGTTTGGTGAAACGCTATACAAATTACTAATAATCAGCATTATGGTGTCGATCCAATTATGCGATTCCATTCGGTTATTGTACGAGAAAAAAAAATAATTCTTACATGTGTTTGTTCTCGCGCAGTAGGGTGGGCACTACACGAAGCTTATAAGAACTGCATTCGACACTAGAACATTGCTGGACCACCTACTTTTATCGACTTTCCTACCAGTAAGAGCACACCCTACAGATATTCCAAAAGAAATCAAATATCATTCACAAAGACGAGCTAAAAATAAATGTTTTGGCCATGTCCCTCATAAAAACAGGAGAATGTTTCATTACACGGCAAGAGCAGTGAAGGAATTCTTAGTTTACAGTCTTTCTGTAACAGTTTCATTCTTTATAAAATAATGGCAGTATACTGAGCCTTTATATTTTCTGATGCCATTCCTCGACTTTCTTTAAACTTTCATCCCAATTTTTTTTTCTTCGACTGGCCACATTACCAAGAATTTCTTTTCAAGTTTTGCAGCATACATAGTGCTTGAAAACAGTATTTGGGGTTTTCTACAATTTGCTGTGCTGCAATGTGTGCTTGGATAATATTTATAGTGGCAAAAATGTTGATTTTCAATCTATAAGGAAAACATAGAACAACCTTTTTCAGTAACAAAAATACAAGAATGCAGCACTATTTGTAAGCATATGCTTACAGGTTCCTCTCCTGCCTTAACAGGCAAGAAAAGAATAGCAAGGCACAAGACAAGAAGTGGTGCTTGCATGTCTCCTCCCAACTGCTAGTATTTGTTTTAGAATAATCATTAAAACTTCTGGGGCTTTCAGTTCCAGAACCATGTTGTGAGAAAAGCTGTCGTGGATAACTTGACAAATTTGACCACCTGGGGTTAAATTGCACGTGTATTAAAGTGCATGGGTGGCTTTGCATTTCATCACCATTAAAATGCAGATGCCATGGCCATGCATCTAACTTGCATCATCAAGCCAAGCAGTGCAACACTTTAGCTGTTAGGCTATGATATTGGGTGCTACTGCCGATACTGTGCCCCAGAATAAGATACACTGCATTAGCAGCAATACGGCAAATAGGGCCAGTCCATTTGGATTCATCTTAAAGTACAAAAAGAAGTAAAATGTATTGTCACACTTTGGTTGATATTGTCACACTTTTGCCCAGGTTTTTATGCACTGTTTTATATACCTAGCACTGCACTGTTAAGCATGAGCTGCCAGTCGCAATAAGTTTGGAACCCTTATATTTATGTTCTCACACTCATTGAATACTATTTGAATTCACACATTTTGTGTGCACCATAAAAAATCCTTAGCAGGATCTTTCTAGAGCAACAACAACAGTTTCACCAAGTGGACTTGTCTTCAGCAAGCGTGGAAGTTAAGGCAGTTCACCGAAGTTCAAGGCAAATCATCAAACTTCATTGATACAGTAACTAAAGACATCAGCATCAAGGCAGTTGATGCCTAGTTGAAGACAAGTAGACTTGCAAAATTTTGGCTCTACCAACATCCCCTGTCCAAAGATTTTTCTCACCTCTTCAAGCCTCTAACATCCCTTGATGCTATCCTGTGTAGACCATGTAGTGATCACGCAATCTTGACCACTCCTAAATGCTGTCAGAGCCTTATGTAGCACTTTCGTTCACATTTGATCATGTTGCAGAGCAATATGTTCAGAACCAGCCACCATGCCAGTGGCCCATATGGAATGCAACAAGGTTTTCGACCGGGCTTGTCGGTGAAGATCCATAATAGCTTTCAGTGCACTCAGAGACATCGACAAGAGACACATGAAGACAAGCGCTTGTCTTCATGTCTCCGAGTGTACTGTATATTATGGCGCATTTGAACACCAGGCAAAGCGCCTATGCCTCATGTTCCTCCGGTTCACCTTCATAAGGTGTGCGCTGTATTTGCTTCACGATAAACTACTAACTACCCCAAGGTGTGTCATTCAAGTTCGTCACTAGGACAAGACCTTCTCTGTGTTCTGCCACCTCAAATTGATGTAGCATTACCTTAAGCCAGTGCCATCTACCTCCCCTAGACCGTAACTTACCTGAATCGCTCAAGTTTCATAATTAAGCAAGCTTCGGTCAGCAGATGTGGCCACACCATTTAAAAAATAACTGTACAGAATGCAATGACCAGCTGTGGCTCAAAGAGATCCATAGTGAGAAATACGCACAAAATACTGGACAACACTTCGTGCAACTATAGTTGCTCTCATTTACGACTATCGTGCAGGGGTCTCGAACGTGTTGTGGATGTTTAGCCTGCGGCCCACAGCATCATCACACAGCATCACCTTTCAGACATAATGGAGATCAGTATTGATATGTATCTCAAATACCGATGCCACATCCTATTCAGAAATTATCCGCATATCGGATATGAAAAATTTGTCCTTTCCAGCAATGTTAGGTGAAGTTTTCTCTAAGTCCCCTTTCTCTTCAACCGTTCTGACTGCCCCGGCCCCTTTGAGACAAGATTTCCAGACTGAGGCCTGCTAGCAGAGCTGAGTTTGAGAGCCCTGCTATAGTGTGTACAGTAACCCGCAGTGTTTGTAGATTCTACTGAATTCATCACTAGGACTGCACTATTTTACTGGGGGCAAATAACTGCCTCCAATGCTCATACATAAAGCAGCCATCAGCCGATTACTACTAAAGCAGCTGGAGCTTGGTGTGGGTGAGTTCATGTAAAATAATGAATAAGCTGCAAAAAAAAATAAACACAAGAGCAAAAAGTTAACAACAGACCAGCACAATCTGTTGTAAGTGCTTCCTTCAGGTTATGCTTTTTGCTCATCGTATTGACCAGGCAATTACTACTACATTTCAAAGCTCGGATGATGCAATGTTATTCTTCATTCCACACATCAGGTGCAATGCTATGGAGGCTAGAGTGCCTTCTTGCAGTAGATGCATCCACACCGAGAAATTGTCTAATGCTTTTACCACCCATAATATGATTCCTTTATGCCTTTAGGCCCAGTAACAAACGAAGATGCTTTGTACCTCAGATACAAGTAAATCCAATTATATGGCTATCAATAAATGCTCTGGACTGCCTGGCAGCTCCTTTGTCTCGGTTTCCGGTATTGCAATTGCAGCCCGCCACGGTACATTCCATGCTGGCTCTTGCTTGGCTCACACGGGCGTCTACAACGACGAAAGCCGAGCACGAGACACACACACAATTTGCTTGCCAAACTTCACGCACAGCTTATGCACCATTGCACTTGACGTATGAAACATAGTATAGAGGGGCCCACAAACATCCAAACATCATATAAGGTTATCGCAGAATGGCTCTGCTGGTGGACTATAGCACCTTATGAACATCTCAATGCAATTTTTTTTCATCAGTGAAGTTTAAGCAATGCTACCACACAACGTCTACCAATACAGTAAAAACGACATCAGATTTTTTTTTACTATAAATACGGTATGCGCAATTTCTCGAGATAGCCATGTTATGTCGGGACAGATCTGGTTTCTAAAGAAAACGATGGCTGTGACCATTGCGTCTGAGTCAGAATTACTTTAACATGACCTAGAAATGCAAGTACTATGTGCATTACTTAGCCAGTAATTGTCCTGTTTAAATCTGTGAGTACCGTACGCTGCATACTACCTGGGAGAAAATGGCAATATGGGCCACCCTAAAGTTGCATTTATAGTTACTGTACATTACAGCCCAGAACGTTTTCTTTTTTTTTTCTTTTACCCTATTGGCTACTAATCTCTTGTTTTATATGTTCATGATGTTGCCATAAGGTGACACACCATAATCTACATATACCGTGTGTTTCCATACCCTAAAGAGTGCACCAGTGGCACTTCTAGTTGCCGTTACATGCAGGAAAGGAGCACGACCCGGGAAGAAATGTCATTAATAAAATCATACCTCAGCAACAATTAGAATGAGATGGAAAAGTTCTGCCTGGCACTGCATGAATATCACTTTTTTGCCATGTAGTGGTTGGCCCCTGTTGTTGGGAGGCTGGTAACCTAAGCCGTGCTACTTTGCGGTTCTTACTATTTTGCTGGAATCCCTATTGCCAGAACCAGAGTTGACAGCGATGTCCCACACTACCAATTGCATCACATGACATTTCTGCTCGGGTCATAAGACTCATCTGCTTGAGACAGTGAGCCGAATCTCCACCACTGTGCTCTTTAAGGTAAATGCACCAATGAGGCACGTGACCCGAAAGATAATCCACCGGTGCGCCATTCATGAGACCAGCCAATGCCTGTAAGCACAATCGCTATGATTTGGCTGCACAGTTGTAAACAACACTGCCAGAAAGAAAGCAAGTTATTCTTAAAAGTTTTGAACACAAAATTGCAAGTTCCCCAATGCATAAAGTGTGACACTATACTTATGTTCGTGGGAGCTCGACTACAGATCAACAAAGTTTTTTTACTATGTTCAAAACATACTGCAGTTCCCTTTTAAGCTCTGCCAATAAAAGTAACACCACTCTATGTACAGGCCTGGAGATGTTCATGCAGATTTGTATTGTGCCCCAAAATATTGTCCAGGGGCATTACAGATATCTAAATGTCATGAAAAATAACATTTTCTTCAATAAGTGACTGTTCAAGGCCTACTGTAGGCTAGAAAAAGAAAACACCAGAACCAAAGAAAAACAAAAAGGCCAAAAGACGTGCAGAGTGGCATGGAACATCCATATAAGCATGCATATTATACCAAAATCGTTAAAGTCTCCACAGCACCATAAACTCAAGGATGTTAGTGAAATGCAAGCCACACAAATGGACATTATCAGTGATTGTGACTGCAACCAATAATATCACATTAATGTGGCCAGAAAACAAACTGTAGGGAAATCAGATTTGACCCAATCCAACAAACAGACCATGCCACATGCTAGCATCAACTACGCCAGACTGTAGATGGGGAAAAAAAAGCTCTATCTCTAGAAAATCACATTAGTTGGGATTTTATTGGCAACTGGACTACGATAATAATAGTAGAAGAAAGCATCTGCACAAAACGTGTACATGTAGTCAAGCATAATTGCCTGAAACCAGGACACTTCTATGTAGCGCTCGGTTAAACCTCCAGTCAGGGGCGGCGCCAGCAGCAAACATGGAGGAGGGAGGGAGCAGTTCTCCTCTTCAAACCGCTGAACCAAAGACAGTCAACAATTAAGTGCAACTTTTCTGCCTTCCCTTCCTCCCTTTACCTGAAGAGACTCTATTGTCCTGATAACCTGAGCCTAACCCCCTTGTGAAAATATTCTGACGCCACCCCTGCGACCCTGCCTTGCCTAAACGGCAAAAAAAGTGTAAAAGGTATGTCTATAACGCAAGTATGAAAGTCAGCCAAGCCAAACGCAGATTTTTTTTTAAAGAGTTGTTTACCTTTGGCAGCCAATTTTCTGCCCCAGACACCTGATATCGGGGACCCAATTTTCCAGCTCCTTTGTCCTCCTGAACAACACCAATAAGTAGGAAATCTGTTACTACCTTGTTATCACTTCATCAAGTGGGAAAGAGAAAGCTCCAGCAAAAACAGAAAATACTTCTGGGTTAGTCGTGACAAGAGAAGAAAGCTTGCAAAAGGAGAGCATGGTAAACAAGGCACACACACACACCCAGGAAAATTTGACCACCGCATGCAAAGGCATAAGAATCGACCATTATATACAGCTGCATTACACCAGGGCAGACCGTGACGCTGCAAAATAAGTGTGTGCTACAGTGAAAACGGAAAGATGCTGTGACGACAAAATAAAAAGTAATCATTGAGAAAGGAAACTAAGAAAAAATATCTTTATTCTTGTTTACTTATTTTGAGCAACAGGTATACAATGGACACATTTTAAAAAAGCTGCATCATTCACTCACAAACCAGAAAAAGTGAGAGTGCCAATCCAAAAAAGTCTCACAACATGTGCCACACTAGTTTTGAAACAAAGACACGGCTGCAACCACTCCGACATGAAAAATCACCAACTAGTCCAGACACAAGCCATTCTAATTCTAACTTTATTATTAGCCGAGTAATCAATAACCTTTACTAGCAACCACCACCTTTGCATTCAACACAATGAAGGCACAGGGAAAATAATACATATTCAAGGTACAACATGATAGCAGATGCCGACATAAAAAGTAACGCGAGAAAACATTAAAAAATGAAGTTTATAGCTCGTCTTCTGATAAACTGATCCTTAAATACAAAGTAACAATGTATGGGCATGTCATTTGCTTTACCCTTAGTATAAAAGGCCTCCCGCTTTGCCAAGAACACAATAAAGTACAATGAATCCTCGAAAAAATAGCCTATCTTTTAAGTTTAAATGTGAATCTAAATAGTATATATATCTATTTCAGATTCTATAGCTATCAAAGGTATAAAACTGTGCTTTATACAAGATGATGAACACATTCTCAAAAGATGACTCTCACACAAAGACTGCATTTTAAATAAAAGTAAATCACATTATTAAGAAGACAGTGTGCAAAAGCAGCAAACAACCCCTGCCATTTCAGCCCTTTCTCGATGTCAACTGAAGAGTAAAAAAAGAATATGCATTGCCTTAAATAAGCAGCTATAACATAACACACAACCCATTGAAAGACACAGGAACAAATTAATGCCATAAGAGTAAAAGATAATCTTAGAAATGGTGTAAGAAAGTGCTCACGATTAGGGGCAGATCACAACACTAATTTATGTATACAAAGCTAAGAATCTGACAAATGAAGATTAACCATAAACTTTTAGCCCCACCAGCGCACAAGTTGCCATGTACTTCTTCATAGTGAAAGCATAAAAGGTATAAAAATTTCTCAATGATTTTTCCAGAAATATGGCATGCCAGCAGTCATCTTTTCAAAGATAGGCATTCAAGCATCCCATGATAAAGAAAAAGCTATTCCAATGCCGCTAACACTAACATCTTGAATAAAAACTTCAATCATAAGCTGGCTGATGGATACACTCAAAATATACGGCAAGGTATTTTTGCACATGAAAACTAGGCCCATTATCAGATTAAATTCCAGATTCCAGTAAAGACTATATTTGTTATTGGAAGAAAAAGTGTTTTAAAAGATTGTGTTACCTCTCAAGTAATTTGCACTCAATCCTGCACTGTTCTTCGGAGCTTACCTATCAAAATTGCTGACAGTGTAAATCATAAGACTATAGTATGTCAAATGATTAATGCTATAACAGCCACTAAACACAATCCTGCCTTTAAAGCTGCCACTGAAGCTCTCAAGATAACATAGCAGTTCCAACAGTCTGCAACCAATAAACCATGTATTTCTTACAAATTCTGGCGCTAATTTTACATTTTATGATGTAGATTAGAAATGTCTAACACAAGACAATGCACTTTTGTAGCACATGAACATACAAAAACAAACAAAAAAGACTGTGATAAGAGTGGTAATAATTCTCAAATTTACTAACATAAGAATAATGTAAAAACACATCCTCCATGAAATATCTAAATCTAAAATGAATACATTATAAACAAGTGTATCTTTAAAATAAATAGTGTGAAGTGAGAACACACGTCTTTCACCCTTCAAAAGGAAAAAGAAACAGCTAAAATTTCTATGCATGCAGCACCTAAAGCATTAATGCCGACTTTTTAAAAATTGATTTGACTTAGACTTCTCAGGTAGTGTCAAGAATTTTACTTTATAAATTTACTATTATTTTAGGGTGACTCAATACAAGATTTTACATTTTGAACTGGTCTGCCTTTGCAACACAAATGACTACATACCAGCAAAGTATTAAGAGACAAAAATATTACTCAGAAGATCGAAAACAAGCATTACACACCAGCTAACTCAGATTTATTTGATAAATGATATATGTAGTCATGCATCAGCATGTTTATAGCAGATAAACTGAGGCTGCTAGAATAAGTCATAAAAGTATAAGTGCAAACAGACAGCAAAGCACCATTTACTGTGAGGCAATGTTTCCAGTCACCTCTATGTGACTTTTTGTGGTATACTTTTCGAGCAGTTACGAACACTTTTTCTATGCCTTTTATGATGAAGAAGAGGCATGTCCAACACAAAGCTTTATCAGTCATATAAAAAATTCTGTAAGATATGGGTAGTTGGCTTTGCAGTGTAAACAATAATAAGTTTACCCTTGTAAAGAAGTTCCAAAAAATCACAACACAGTGAGCAACAATGAAGAGTACTACAATATGTTTAAAAGCAATAACATGAGTGTCCTCAACTATAGCTTGCTGCACAAAAACGTTGCACAGCTTTCTGTTGTTACTACCAATCCTTGCTTTTTTTTTCTTCTTCCAGTTTACCTTTATTCACTCAAAATATCAAATTATGCTTCAAAGTGGATAAACAGAAACTTCCGTCTCAGACAGCAATCGCTTTCATTTATTTCAAGCACACACGGCCAAACAAAATATGCAGCTGTCCATCAAGAACTGGCATTTAATTAGCAACCTCCGCTGTATAACTACCTCATACTGATTCCATCCAAGAGCTGGATGCTCCAATCATCAAACAGTCTGTATGCACAAATGGGCTATTTAATTAATCTACGATGCAGACTGGGACATGCTGATGGGCATAATGTTCAAGCATGACCTATCTTTCTCAGGAGGCAGCTATAACGAGTGCTGCCCGGTTAGGGCAGTTGTGACAGTGTCCGTTGTACAAGGTAACTATAAACAGCACTGCTGAGAGAAATGCTGGGTATGCAGGGGATGCAATCACATTCCCAAAATGCCTCAATGAATAATTCCTAACAATGGTGTTCAGCAAATAAGTATTATTTTAAGCAGTTAAAACCCTGAAAGCATTGTAAAAGCTTGCCAGTTTAAAGGGGTTAACAAATATTTCGGTATAAAAAAACTTAACGTTTCTTTTCTGACAGAGTAATATAAATAGTGCACACTTTGCTGTAACTGCAGTGCTAGAAATTAAGAGATACTTTGCAAATAAGAAAAGTGCTAGTAGCACTGCCAATTTTTCAGCAAGTGCTTAGAATGCAAGCCATTGTGTGTCAGAAGCATAGGATGCAGCTGGTGCAACAATATTTTGCAGCCACAAACCCAGCACCATTAAAACGCTTAACTTGGGCTCAGTCATCTGCACCTATCTAAATTCACAAGAGGAAAAAAATGGAGAGGCATAATAGTAGTGACAAAAGCCACAAATGATGCTGGCAGCCTGAACTATCATCCATTTTACACATATGCTGTATTTCATGCAAAGACACGAGTGCATATGAAAGAACAGCAAAGAGCAAGTGGAAAAATATGAAATATCGTTGCTTCTTTCCCATGGCACCAATGTTCCTTTGCTCTATGCTGTCTCCCCTTATCAAGGGTGTCCAGACTGTGGTAGGGTATGAACAACCAGTAGAGAGAACGTGCTGGAAGTGGCCAAAGCTTGCAGTACTCAAGAAACACAGGCAGAATAAAAGGCCACAAGGAATCAACTGAGAAGCAGCCACAATGAAATATGAGTATCCCGCTCACTTCACGCTTCGCATCTGCTTGCCTAAGCCACACGTAAGTTTCAAAGGCATCACAAGCTCCAGTGCACACTATGCAGCATAGCCAACCATAGCATTTGAACACGCTATAGCAGCTCGCATGAGTGCCTATGCTCAGTACTTGTGCATCACACGCCTCCTTTCCTGGAAGTTCTGCAAAACTTATGCCTGTAGTGCCCTTTGAGAGATTAAGTTGAATCTCAAGTTCGACATTAAGAAAGGTGACAAACGCTAGATAACCTGGGGCAAACGTTTTTGAAGTCAATGAATGTATAACACAAGACCGTGCATAATTCAAGGCACTGACTGTGATGGCAGCAGACACGATCCGAGCTTCCTTTTGGCTGAAACAACCACAGCTGCGGTGGCCCTCAACAAAGCAATTTAATACGAGGTTACTATCAATGCTATAATCAGCAGACGTGCCGAATACATCTTGACCAGTGAATGTATGCACCTTGTTTTCTTCATCCAAATCCTTGTTCGAAGTCTATTATAGTCGTAGACAACTTTCTGTCACTTCAACAGGAAAGCCCTGTAGGTGCAGCGCAAGCATGACAATGCTTGCAAAGTCTAATCCCACTGCTTAGTTGACACATATAAGCTTTAGTTGGGGAAAAAAAAAATGCACTTTTATGTTTTGTTAAATCAAAAGGTGTTTCACATAGCAAGCTGCTACACCTGAATAGGAATCAATGGGAAATGAACTCAGTACTAACACATGCACATTGCAAAAGCAGCCAGATAGAAAGGTGGGCAAGTCAGAAAGGATGCATGCTAATTGATCAGCGTAAAATAATGCAAGATGCACGAAACAAAAATATACAGGACAGGCCCATCATGCAAAACTTTACCCTGATAACTCTCCCTACACTGTCACACAAAGTAGTCTGCGCCATATGAAATCTATAGCTATCCTGAGTATCCCTCTCATAGCACTTCAATACACTGCCATCAGTGCTCGCGTCGCCAACCATCAGCAGCAGCGAGCACATGTTGTAAAGCTGCATGGCTGCCATCACGCTGTTGCAGATTTGGTGCTGCTAGCTGATACTCTTCCGGGTGATGTTGGTGGTCTTGCTGCTGTTGCTGCTGCTGCAGTGGATGGTGCTGTCCTGCTTCCAGAAAAGCCCGCACTAGGTGGTCCCCACTCCGGGGATCAAAGTGGGAGATCGCATTGTGTGGCTCAAACCTGGCTACCGCCCCGCTATGTGGAATGTGCAGCCTGTGCAACTGAGCACCCCATTGTGGAGCACTCATCTGCTGAGGTCTCATCAGAGGTGGTGCCACCTGTTGACGAAGGTTGGAACCTCCAACCATTCGCTCTGACTGCGTAGGCGGCTGAGGGAGCCAAAGGGGGTAAGAAGGGTGGGGTGGTACACCATACACTTTGTTCAGAATTAATATGTACAGTGGCAACAATAGCCCCTGTCATCTGGCCTACCCCGCCCCCCCCCCGCTAATATTCAAGTCACTCAAGATAACAGCACATGCCAATTTAAGTGCCAGAGAAATAGTTCACAGGCTTCATTCATCACGAACACTGTAAAAAATATGAGTACCACAATAAGAAAAGCCCACGAACAATTAAGCGGAGACACTGCTCCTTTTCATCTTGTTTAAAACTTTTACCAATGTCTATTGGAGTAGTTGAAATTATGTATATTTGTGCATTGGTATAAAACAAGCAATTATTTTCCTAATACAATATATAGCCTTTAAAATGTCAATGCCTTATGTGCATTTTGGGAGTGAGATTTTCCTCAAATGAAAGAGTTGCAAAGTATAAATCAGCATATCAAAATTATTTAGAATAGGAACTGTATGCAATAAAAGAAAAGGATGTTCTGAACTAATCTGATCAAAATTTATGACATGTTGAACATTTGCCAGTGATTCAATACTTGGCTGTAAACATGTTTGCTGCTACTCTTTCTTAATTAAATACACCAATAAATTCCCTGCTTATCTCCTTAACTGCTTCCCACACCCAGGTGCATCATAAACCAGCTAGACTTATTATAAAGCTTTGGACAATGGAATGAATCCGCCTAGACTTTGCATGATCCCCTGGTGGTGCTGTCACCTATTTTCAAGACGCACTGACGGTACAGGCTACAGCAACCTTTGGGGTGACACGACACCAAACTTTAAAAACCACAATATGGCACAAGCATCACTACCAAGACCTGGCACATACATATTGAAGTATTTCCCTTTCTTGCACAGCTCAAACTGATGCAACACCAGACAACACCAGTGGCACTGCTAAATGTGTGTACGGACTGTTTGTTTGCATGTTGACACTAAAGTGTGCAGCCTTCTGCTTCTGTAACCATCACTGCCTTGCCACTGCTTATAAAGATGCAAGATTTTGAACATATTGCATGTACATAACTGTCATTTTGTTATGTGTACAGGGGAAAAACCGATTTTCTCCTCTGTCTAGTTTTTTCGTATCACAGTGCAGTGCTTGCAGTATACAACATGAAAACTTGACGATACAGAAACCCGCTAATGTACTATAGAATGAGAACGCCACCACATTAAAAGGAACCCATACTGCAACATGCAAAAGTCCATGGGCCCATTCAGCAAATAACTAAGAAGTCTATCGTCTACGCATTCTACTTTCACACAAAACAATTTTAACTGCTTTTAATTTTTTTTTTTGAACTCCACACATTCTTGCGTTGTATATTTTAAATATCTAGACCACGAAGTTTCATACAAGTGGTCAAAGCATAAACAAGCACAAATATTTACATCTCAAACACAAAGTATATCAACCAGCTGGATATAAAACATACAAAATGTTTCTTGCTGATGTTGGTATGTAATGCATAGAATATTCTAACAAATACCTGACATAGCACAGATGTTTTATGTTGGATGCAACTTTGTTATTAAATTAGATGTGACTGCATAGGTAAGTGCTTATTTTCTTTGGATTCTCATTGAGTTTTGTTAGCTTGTGCACCCATGCTATAGAATCACTCACAAAGGGGGCAAGCATTACTTGGAATCAACATATTTGCACAGCGCAAGAAAATGAGTAGTTATGGTGTAAATATAGAAGGAAGAGACATGCACAGAAAAGAGTTTTGTGCTCTTTCCTTAATGAGTAGTTACGCCATAATTACTCATTTCCTTGCACTACGCAAATATGTTGATCCCAAATCACCAACTAGCCCATGCATCCGTCTTATCAAGCATTACTATTCACAGAGAGCTGTACGCTTCAAGTGGCAGCAAAGTTACGAGAGATTACCTTTGCATTGGCCTTTTGTTCACTGCCGCCTTGCATAAGCGAGGGTGCCGGGGCAGCAGCATGTACAGGTCCATTACCAGCCGAGAAAGCGGGAGCGTTGTTGGCGATTTGCTTGTTGCCTATGCTTGCCACTGCGTGCGGAGACTGAACCACATTCTGCTGCTGCTGCTGCTGCAGCCTTGCGTACAGCTGTGTAGTTTCAGCACGGCAGGTTTCAAGTTGTCTCTGAAAAAGCAGCACTCTATTCTAGTACATCTTGTGATACCGCAACAAGCAAGCTGGCACAGAAGCATGCTTGTGCGAAAGTGATTTGGTTTGAATAATTGAAAATAAAATTTGAATACAGTACTATATCACATATTATATAGATAAATGAGTATATTTGTCATGACCCAACTAACCAACAGATTACCGTAATTACTCGAATCTAACGCGCACCTTTTTTCCGGTTAAGCGAGTTCATAAATCGCATGCGCGTTAGAATCGAGTACGAACAAAAAAATTACGGTCAATCTATTGCCATCGCAAATCCAAAATGGCCGCCCCCTACATGCGTCGGCATGGCGCGTCGGCCATTTCTGCCTATGTGTTTCCCATGTGCGGCACTTCGTACGTGTGCTGAGGAGTTCGTCATCTAGTAGTGCATTAGCATCGACGAAGTGAAAGGGCCGACTCCAAAAACTCGAGTGCACCACGATGCCGCTTTTAAAAGAAAAGTCATCGCGTGTGCAGAAACGGACGGAAATCGGGCCGCATCGCGGTCGTTCCCGAATCGTGCGTGCGGGACCGGCGGAAACAAAAGCAGAAGATTGCCGACAGCAAAGCTTCACGCAAAGGCTTCAGTGAACCACAGCAGGGTCGGTTTCCGCAAATTAAAGAGCTGCTCCGCGAGTATGTGCTTGAGGAGCGAGTGGCACAGCGGCCCGTGACGACAGAACTGCTCCAAGTGCGGGCTATGCAATTAGTCTTAGAAAAAAGTCTAATGCGGAGCCAATTTAAAGCGAGCAGGTGCTGGCTAATTAACTATATGAAGAGGAAAGGCTCTTCCCCCCGAAGGGGAACATGCATATGCGAAAACCTTTGCGGAGAAGTACGATGAAAAGCTTTTGCAGTTTTCAGAGGTTCGTCCTAAACTTGCGGCGCAACAACGGCTTGGGCAAATCTGGGCAATTGGGCAAATCTGGAATGCCGATCAGACGCCTCTTTACTTCGACATGCCTGGCACCACAACTGTCGAGAAGAAGGAGGCGAAGCAAGTTCGCGTGCTGACATCGGTCCACGGTAAAACTACAGTGACGGCAATGCTCTGTTACACGTCAGATGGGCACAAGCTTCGCCCGTACCTCATATTTAAATGGAAGACAATCCTGAAAGGAATCGTTTTTTCTAGTGGTGTGATCGTGCGGGCCAGCGAAAAAAAATGGGTGCGCGTTGCAATCGATGTCTTACGTTTTTTTTTTTTTTCCGCGGTGGAAATCGGGTGCGCGTTACAATCGAGGGCGCGGTAGAATCGAGTAAATACGGTATTCTATTTAACTGACGCAGGACGTGTGAATATCACTTTTTTTTTGCTTCAAAGGAACTGGAAGCAACTTTGAATAGCACCAGGATTTAACTTTCGATAGAATGCAAGCGATAACCTGTAAATATACTACATTTTAAAATTTACTTTACTCAGAGCATATAAGCTGGCATTACAAGCTTTTATACTTACCATGAGAAACAAAAGAAGAATCAATGTGAAGGTTATTTGTTAATTTAACCTCGAAGTCAAGCATCACGGAAGGCCGATTTTCCCTTACAAACAAAGTGTATTCATGGTACAGCACTCTACTACTACAGTGAAACCACCTTTGTAGAGAGGTCACATGCGATTTAATATATATATATATATATATATATATATATATATATACCCCTATTCGTTTTCATTAATATTTGTTCAATATTCAAAGTGCTCAAATATTTGCACAAGTCTAATGTTTACTATAACATATGCTTAACTAGTCACATTAATTACCCAATTCACACCAAACTGCTGCTACAGAAGCACAGAACACTCGAGCAAGCCTTATCTGTTTCTTCTGATAAGCAACATGCATTTTACTTTAGTATATCGCGACCAACTTGTCAAGTTTCATAATCACTAATTGGCTCCTCATAAAATTGAGGTTCAACCCTATGTGTATAACAGACCACATAACAAAACATATGGAGTCTTATGGACGGTACATATGACAATACAGCGCACGTTTGAGACTACTAAGTAAATAACCAAACAGATTAACGTGCTCTAACGCTTGGATTTGAACTCAGTGGGGCCTCCAATACAGAAGCCTTATTTTCAAACCAACACAACATATGTGCATGCCTGAAAAAGTAGAACATCTCTAAAAAATGACCCACGTACAATCCATCGGCACATATTCAGCAATGCTAATTGTTTCCTCCAGAATTTATTTTACAGCGAAAGTTGTTAACTAGTTCACAACAACAGTAAATTTTGGTGGCACAGTTGGCCGCCGCCGCCACCAATGCCTGCAACAGGTATTGCTCACAATGGAAAAAAAAGGAGGGGGGGGGGGGGGGTCGAGCAAGATTTGAACACAGGCACTCAGTGTGGCATTAAGGTATTCCGTACTCTACAAAATTATAATGATTTATGGCATGGTGGGCACCTCACAAATGTACTTGTAGTACTTTCCTCAACAACAGATTGTAGAAAGGCTCTGGCTTTTGCTGTGACTGTGCTGTGTGTTCTGTGCAGGTCTGGTGTTTTTTGAGTGCACGAGCATGATGTGAGGTTCAGAGCAAATATATCCCAGTTAGACCTACCACACAAGGCGTATGTAGTAGCCCAAAGACATCTAGCTATCTTTACAAGTATTGCACTTGACGCGCTACCAAACCAAGAACAAAATTGTGGAGAAACTCCTAGAAGGACCGTGCTGCTCTCATCGTTCCTTTTTGCCACACTCTACAAATGACTGCGACCTCCTTTTATTGCACATCACTACGTCAGCATAAGCAAATTTCAGCAGCTCCTGTATAAGAAACATCCTGGCAGACCTAACATAGCCGTTTTTGTTTTGGCAACATTTATCTCCTCATGTTTTAGTGCAGATGTATCACTTTATTTTATAAGAACAGTAATTTTGAGGTACTTGTTTGTCAGTTATGACATTGTACAAAATTTATATTAACTAGTGCATAACAATTTTGTAATAGAATTTACCAGGGTCTTATACACATGCACTGTAATATGTTTCTCTTTTCAACAACTACACACTGTTTTGTTCTTGTAACCCGATTTCCTGATTTTGTAATCCTTTTTTTTTACCTGTAGTGTGAACCATTTGTTGTCGTTAGAATGTGAGTGCTTGTATAGACCTATCTCCCTAAGCGATGACCTTCCTAGGGGCCCTTACAAGTATCTCCAAAATAAAAAAGAAAGCTTTCGTCTTAAATTTGGCAATTGTAAAGAATGAGTGTGGTTGCACATATTTAAGGCATTCTGCGTGCTGCTTACCTGAAGCATCAGGTCCAACTGTCCTTCAGTCTTCCTGGCCTGCAGTACCTCTTCCAATTGCCCTACAATCAGGACAAGCATGTTACTACTAGCTCAAACAATGGTGGAACATAATATAAAAACTTCCTTTCAAGCTACATGCGTGCTAGCCATAAATCCAACTACCACAAGAACAGTGTGAAAAAGACAAAGAAGTGCTTTTTTATGAAAACCTCGAGCTCAATTTTATCTGCTTTTTCATTTCAGCTACTGCCCCATTCATTGCTATCGCACAAAACTGAACATTTATAATCCCACTGGGATAGACGGCAAAGAAGACTTAACTTCATCTTTTTCTCTTCAGCTGATGGACTCTTTCTTAGAGGGGCCCGGCAACAATTATATAGCAGGCCAGAAAACACTTGCCGATTAGTAGTCTAGTATGCAGACTGGAATTTGCAACTTATTTCCAAATCCAGCTAGACATCAATCCCTCCTCTCTTAACCAATGATGCATACACTTAAATTACTGTGCCATATACTCAAAGTCCATGGCCGTTCGCCGATTTGAGCATGATTATCTGCATCGTTACCATAGAATGCAACCCCATGACGGCGCGAGCGCAATTGCACTGAAAGTAGGCTGCAAATTCAAACACAAAAATTAAGAGGTACTCAAGGTCACGAAGCGTGCTGATGAAAACATGCATCTTCTTGCCCCCTTTTCATATTCCTCCCTGCATAGCTTTTCGTGTGCTCGCTGGTACAAAAGATGAAGAAAGCACTTGAAGCATGTGACAAAGCCCTGTAACTCCACTCGAACTTGACAGATTCTAAAACTTTTCTTGGCAGTCGATTCATGATGCGATAAGGTCTTTTAAGGAAGCCATTATGATTAGACAATTACTTTATAGAGTGTCACACGGCCCCTTTTAACATCTACTTAAATTTTGAGAAAGAATATATGGCCCAAGAAGGTTAAAGTAATATTTGCTCAAGTGGAGGAGGTGTGCGCCCCTCAGGTGAAACTGACACCGCCATCTTGCCATAGGCAGAATGCGTGCCCTCCATCATAATTTACCCACTCTTTGTGAGAATATAAGAATATTAATAAAGATAAGGCTGACTAGATTTGAGATGTACGCAATCCTCCGATTGGCGGTTGCTACAACAATTTTCACACATACACCACTGGCAAAGTTCTTGCCTGCAACACCTACTTCAAATTGATTTGATTGATATGTGGGGTGTAATGTCCCAAAACCACCATACGATTATGAGAGACACCGTAGGGCTCCGGAAATTTCAACCACCTGGGTTCTTTAACGTGCAAATGAATCTGAGCACACGGGCATGCGGCATTTTCGCCTCCATCGAAAATGCAGCCGCAGCAGGTGGAATTCGATCCCGTGACATGCAGGTCAGCAGCCGAGTACCTTAGCCACTAGACCACCGTGGCAGGGCGACACCTACTTCTAAAGCTCATTCAAGAACAATAAAAAAATCATGCTTTCCAGACAAAACACACAGGGAATTCCGTCACACAGGCTGCTATTAAATTCTTTATTTTATCGAAAAGAATGGGCGAATGGTACCTGAGGCTGCGAGAAGAAAGTGATCATGCTGCCCGCGTGTCGCTACCGTGTTGCAGTGAAGCATGTCCTCCTTTCTGCAGGCACACATTTTAGCTGACCACGAGACCACTTTTTTTATGTTTATCAATTTATTTTTATGCCAACAGCAGCAGGACCCACCATTTTACCTTATTTTCGGCACAACTGAAACCAGGTAATGCTGGGAAACATAACCATTTGGGCTTCAAACATGGCGGCACAGCAGACGACCACCTCTAATTACTTTCAATAACTTAAAGTTTCCTGCATCCCAATTTTCGTATGTTTCCTTAATTTGAAACTCGCTTAATTCAAAGAATTTTCACAGCCCCAGTGACTAAACTAACAAGGTTTCACTGAACTTCAAGAAATAAAATAAAAACTTGGTGGTAACAGATTTGCAAGGCAATTGGTTCTAACAATGAGGTCATTCAATGATTACTTAGCATTGGCATTACCTGAGAGTATAAAAAGCTGCGACTCACTTGCTAACTTTGCCTTGGAGTCCCTCTCCTGTTGAAGTAGAGTCACATGGTTGGCCAACTCGTTGTCAACTTTCTCTTTCTCCTGATGAAGGGTGTCAAAGCTGGTCTTGAGATTCTTGAACTCCTCTGCTTGGGAAGCCTTAAGGTAAAGATTAAAACAGCAAAAAAGTTCTGAATACAGCTCCATAACAATTTTTCGTAACACAATGTCAATCATACCACTCATTCGTGGCACAGCACAGCTCTGCACAGAAATTGAAGACCAGCACCGCCAGTGCATTAATTATAGGAGTTTGTCTACGATGTTTCAAGACAATTTCTCATATTGAAATCTCACTCTGCCTAAAAGCTGGCTTTTAAGCAAAGGCCCATCATTACACACATTGGCACCACGCCACTGTCAACAAAGAGGTTATCAACCGGTAGCTGGAAAGAAAGTAAGAATGACATTATACTAAACTAAGAACACGCAAAGCACACAAACAGATTTGGTTAAGCAGTAAACGACACCCCACACCCCAAAAAAAGAGCTAGAGACAGCGCTTTCAATGGGCAAAAATTCACAGGTATACTTTGCCTTGCACTCGGGCCACACGAGAACCACGATCTTCGAGGATGCTTCCGGGAGTTTCAAGAAACCTGCTAAAATAGTTTTACGCACTGTCCATTTGCAGTCTGTAAAGTTACCATACTTATTAGTGATAAAACTTGAGTGCTTTTGTAGAGCCTCACCCTATTACCTTCCTCTGCAGTAAATCCCAGTAAATACCAAAACTTGACGCAAAAAATGGGGCGACAAAATGAAGATAGGGTTGTGTGCTTCATGTGTTGCAATAGATGGATGTAGCAGTGATTCAAGGCTTTGCTCACGTAAGGCAACAACTGAATTGGCATCTGTCCACTTGAATAAAGATTAGAAAACCACAGTACACATTATACTACTAATGATAGGAGAATAAGTTTCACCAATCTGTTCAAGCAGAACGTTGCTTTGAGCTAGCTGGTATTGAGTCCGAATTGAGGAAAACTTCCTTAACCCTTTCGCGACTATTGGAGAGAATAGTCTTCATAAAATTTTCTGAAAAAATGATTGCTGACTAAATTCTTCATCAATGAAAATTGAACCCACACGGAACAAATTAAGACCATACTAGTCATGCCATTTTTTGGGCGTGTTGATAAGCAGAACTTGACTACATATTGAGCGCTAACAGACAGGGACATGAGAGGGATGACAACACAATACGCTGCCACTCTGCTCCTACTTCCCAGAAGCGGCCATCCAACAGACGGGAAGTAGGAGCAGAGTGGCAGTAGTGCCTTGTCTGCACAAAACTGCTCATAATCTGAAGAAAATAGCTAGTCGAGTCAACATCACAGAAGTGTTCTCAGCACCGCAAAAGCTTGGCAGGATAAGTCGCTTGACGGACCCGCTCCGCAGGCAAGCTGTCAGGTGTGCCAAGAACCATCGCGACCATTTTGTAGATTGTGTACAAGGGTTTGTTTAGGAGTTTGCACTGACATGTAGTAATATATGTATTTGTCAGACAGGTTGATGCCTTAACGATCGCCTTTGCGAATACAAGCTACATGCTAAAAACGAGAATAATTACGGCCGTTTGTCAGTACATTGCTTGGAATGCGGTTGTGCACCTATGTACTAATCCTGCAGTGCACTGGCGAAACATAATGATAAAGACGTACGAGAGATAATTAAAGCCTATGCTATCTCTCGCAATCGTGACATGCGTGTGACTGCACCGTCAGTGGACCTTTTGGATCGGAAGAGACCTTTTCTACTTGGCTAGTGGATAGACTGGTGCCACCACTGTTCACGGATATATTAGGTTGGAGTTTCCTGAAATTAAAATTTGTTGAAGTTACCGCATTGTGTTGTCGTCTTTCTCACGTCCTTGTATGTTAGCGCTCAATATGTCGTCAACTATACTACTCATACTTGTTTCTTGACGCTGGATGGCCAGCTTCCCATGTTGGGACATTTGTATCTCTGCCTTAATTTTATTGCCGTGCGTTGTTGAGTTGTCTTCCTCATAGCATTAGGTGAAATAAAGGAACCACACAGATTTAAAAGAATGGTGCCATTTCATTCATAGAAGAAAAGCTCTAGACATTGAGCAAAAAAAAAAACAGTAATCTTGGCACGCTTTTCTTGTATTTTTTTGGTGGTAAAACGACTAAATGAACAAGAACACAGAAACACAGGCAGGGCTAGCCCTTTTATTTGTGCTGCTGCCTCTCTACTCAATTTAGGCCAAAAATAAAAAGATTTCTATCTCGTCATTAGATTAATTTTATCAGTAGTTTGGAGAAAAGGCGAGCATATGGCTAGCCCTAAACAAGCCATATTTGGTTTGCTGAATCTCAAATTTCTGTGCGGGGTAGAACCAGGAAAGTTCGTGTATTAAGTGGCGCGTGCAGTGGCCTTCATCCCCACTTAAGTTCTAGTTTCGATGTGGCTGTTGAGAAGTTTTCAGGCATGGGCATGTGATAGGCCAGGACTTCATTAAGTAGAAAGTGCAGCATAAAACTGCTTTGTTAAAACACAAATATCTGTAAATGAAAAAGATATCAAATTAATAATTTCATTAAGCTGATAACCGTTACATCACGGCTTGGTTGTATACTGATTTTTATGTTCGCAAAAAGAATAACTCTTACAGAAAAAATTTCCTGATGAGCATCTATCGAGATAATTAGAAAATTTCCAAGACTCCCAAATAATGAAACATCTTTTCTATCCAAAATATACAAGCAACTCAGTTTCCAATGCAGTAAATAAGCACAGATTTTTTTCTAACACATAAGAGACTTTCGCCAGCACAGCTGGGACATTGTATTATCCTACATTACAGCTTCCTTTGCTCCCAAAAGTCCAATAATAATATGCAGTAGATAATTCTGATCACATCAAGGCCGCAGTCTACAATGTCTTGCATCAGTGGATTTCGTCTTCTCATCAGAGTCCTAGGATTCCTCAACTTTTTACTTCCTACCTCCCGGTATGGTCAGTCCCCAAACTACCAAGTATTTGTTCTATGCATTACATGACCTGCCCAATTTAAATATTTAACAGTAATTGAAACATCAGATTCATTAGTGATCTGTACTTTATAGTGTGTATATTTGTCTCTTAATAGTACAGCTTCATATTGAATTTCACTACCTACAACCCTAAGTTTCAGCCCTACATGTAAAGGGAAAAAAATTCATGATCCACCAGTACAATAACACATGATTAAATGTCATAGCAGCATCAAAATCATACAAAGCGGCTTGGTATGTGGCTAAATCCAAGTTCGACACACCGAAGTTTCATAGGTGGACAATTATGCACATTTCACCCAACACACACACACACTTTGTACACCACTCACTCAAGCACCACACCGCAGACAAAGTCTGCTCAGACTTACTGCATTTTGCGTGTCATTGTGAGTGGAATTTTTTGAGGTAGCATTCTGAAGGAGAAAATTGAAGCCACACTTTTTATTGCCACCGCCCAAGTTCTCACACAACTCGATCACATATTTAACACCCTCATCTTAAGCTAGCCAAAGCACAAGCGATGCGTTTTAGTGATAACACCACATTTGCATTTTCCGAGAAAGATGATCACATAGAACTACAAAAAGCTGGGCAGAAATTCTCACCTGGGATTTGTGATATACATGCATAGATTTCTGGGATAATTGTATCATGCAAACATTTTGCAGCATACTTGTTGAGCAGAGAGCTAGCTATTCAAGTAGATGATTTGTTGATTTACTTCCCCTTTCCACATAGAATAGTTGCCATCCAGTAAGCACATAGAGGTATCCAAGACTGGGGCTACACATAAACCAATTCAAGTGGTGTAGAATGGATAGAGTGGTGGCTCTTGTGTTACATGTAACACAAAAATTTGAGTAGAACCAGCCTAACAAAACCTCGAGATGCCAGCAACGGGACACTACACGACTACATCTCTTATGTCACTGAAGGTAAGTGTTAACATGCACATCTGTCTAAGGAGGGCCAGCTGGCCTGGCAGGCAGCCCACCATTAATGCAGAGACAGCCATGGCCTACACACTAGGCTGTTGCGAATAGTAAATTTTAGGTTTGAAGCAAATTCAAAGGGAATAGTGATTTGGTCAAATAATTGGAATCGAATTTGAACAGTATATATCACATATTATAAAAGAGATTGAACATATTTGCCATCACCCAACTAAGCTGCCCAATATTTTTCTAGATTTGAAACAAGGCATGTGCAAATATATAATTCTTTTTGGTTCAAGAGAAGTGAAAGAACTTTGAATAGGAGCAGGATTTGATTTTCAGTAGAATTCAAGTGATCACCTATAAAATATGGTGTGTTTTAAAATTTACTGTACTTACAGAAGATAAGCCGGTTTAACAGGCATTTAAACTTGAATAGTTATGAATCAATGCGAGGGTAATACCATGGTCTTTCAATACTTTTTCTGGTCATAAAATTCTCGTGTCACTCAATGAGAGAGCTTTATATATCGGCCGCACTTTCCGTGCCACGGCGCTGGCGCAGCTAGTAGGGGGATGAGGAAGCCGGCTCGGCCGGCTGCTCTGCTGGCGGCCGTTAGCGGAATGTTGGCACGGAGTGGTAATGATGGTCGTGCTGATCGCCCCCCTTTTTTGCTTTTCAGGGTCGCATCGTGTTGACAGCGATACCCAACACCTGCTGCGTGACGGGCTATCACTCTGGATACAAGGGCACCGGCGAAAAAGTTTCCCTGTTCTGTTTACCAGCCAACGCTGAACGATGCAACAAGTCGAAACGTTCGATCCCGTGACAGGGCTGCCGGATTTTCGTTCGACTCAAAAGTACGCTCGCGTAGGTGAAAAACATTTCGACGCCAGTGACATTGCACACGCGGACATTGTCATGCGGACATCGACACAGTGAACGAAGACATTGTTTAACTGCCTCGAGAATGACCGAAACTGATGGAAGACATCGTACCAAGAATTTTCGAAAGTTTGCCTTGTTACCTCTCCAAACCAAAACAGCGCTCGCGTGTAACGAAGGGCCCACCATTAAAAAGGTCGCGAGAGCTTTCTCCGGATTGTGATGCAACAGTCGCAAATGCAGACGAAGAAATCGATGGTAAAGCTGGCACAAAGTCTGGTACCGTGGACAAAATAGCCTGTGCCAGTGTTTACATGAACATTGTTGAGAACATTCTGCCGGACGACCGCACTTCTCCGATCAGTGTTGGCTGTGAAACATATTTTGTGAGCACTACAGCAGAAGTTGTGCACTTTTTT
This sequence comes from Rhipicephalus annulatus, assembly GCA_013436015.1. NCBI lineage: Eukaryota > Metazoa > Arthropoda > Arachnida > Ixodida > Ixodidae > Rhipicephalus > Rhipicephalus annulatus. The sequence goes on along the minus strand of WOVY01010296.1, from coordinate 182,334 downwards.
ATTAAATACAGTCTGCATTTTTTTATGCGTGAGCAAAACCATGGGGGAGGGGGTCGAGCGGTCGTGGCAACACAAACTGTTTCGTGCTGGCAGACATCGTCTATCCTGCCCGGCCAAAGGAGAGAGAAAACCAGGGTCACAAATTTTTTCAGCAGTTTTTGTCGTGTTGTCCGCTTTATCTCCCAACTTTCATCCACATTTTAGGAAACGCAGATTTGAATAAACTCTTATTTGCCTGAGCTAATGGCAGTTTAGAATTCTTGACGATTGCCAGTAGATTCAGCAAAAAAAATTAATCATTATGTTGACGTGTTTGCCTGCATTTGCTTGCAAAGCGTAGCATAGTTGCCAAATTTAAAATGTTACCCACTGCTGTTGCTCATAGCACGTAATGCCCATATCTATTACCTCCACAACAGTCTCATCTCATTTTTGATCTTTAAAATCAAGGACGCAAATTATGACATCCAAGAAAAAAAAAATAACACAGCTTGAGCATCCCTGTCAGTCTTTTGTCGCACGCACGCAATTGAAGCCGCAATCAGTAGGCTGCAGTGTCAAACTCCTCATCTCAATTTTTATTTACACAGAGCTGGTCTGGCTGCTTCCCCTATTTGTTAGTTTTGTGGAGTGCCTGAGACAACAAACCAATATCTATATCTTTTAAAGATGTGCCACATTGTGCAAAATTACATTAGGTGCCGCCTTTCGTCTCATCAGACTGGAGTTAAATACTCCAAATGTACTTTTTGGGGGGGCTTTGTCCCTAGGATTGAGTGATGGAAAAGTTGTCAATGCATTGCAGGAGTTTATTAATGGTTCAAAGAGATTCAGACTGTAGAACCAATTATTACTCCTGAATTACTTGTTTTCAAATTGTTTTATTTATTCATTTATCAATTGTTTCCAGAATTACCTACTTTATTTTCTATATCCGTAACTTTTTATCAACTTCTAATATATAATTTTTTTTCTTGATTCCTCTCATTCTTTTAAAAGCTGTAAGCTAACAAAAAAGTATTTTGTTAGAACTACCCGGTTCTTGGCCAATCCCCCAGTGTAGCTTTGTGCACACTTTTAAGGCTCTTCTTCTTCTTCTTCTTGTGGTGTCTTATTCTGAGCTTTTAATTTTTTAGCTATGTTTCACAAACGATATTCCTCAAGAGATACTTCAAGGCTATTAATGCCAAGCCACTCCGATATACATATTTGTTTATTGTCATGTGAACTTCTATTGGCTGCTTGGTGGTGACCTATATAATAAAGTGGCAATTGTTACAAAACTGAATGTTATGTGCAGATAGAGCATAGAAGCTCTGCAAGCTCTAGAGGAAAAATGTATTAGCCTTTCAGTTATCTAGAACCAGTCACAGTGTTTAGTTTAAGCACGAAAGTCACTATGAAGAAATGGAGAAATTTATGAACGCTACGAATGCGCGTCACTTGACAGACGTACTCAGTTAAAACATTGCCAGCAATCAAGAACTTGGGCAATTTGACAACGTGCATCATGGGCCACTTTGACAACACTAATAGCTGCTATGATTTGTTAATAAGAACATGGAGAAGGAAAATATTTGAAGAAGTAAATTCGATAAGAAACGCTTGATGACCTCCTGCCTACAGTGGCGCCTCTGGTGGCCACTTTTGTCCCCATATGAAACTTTCGTGGGAGTTTCAAGACCAGAAAAAAAAGTTTTGAAGGATCATGGTAATACGCTCGTTTGACCTTAAAGTAAGGCTTGGTGGATGCGCGAATTTTTTTTCAATAGATGCATTCACAGTACGCCACACCGCCACTGCAGTAAAACAACCTTTACAAAAGGTTACATGGGGTCTAATATACACCCACTCCGATATTGATATTTCTCTAATAATTCAAATTCTAATCAAAGCACATTCGAATACTGTAAAATATTCGAACGAATATGCAAAGTTCTCGAATATTCGCCAAAGTCTACTGCACACAGAAGTGGGATTTTCCAGAAATGTCAATACCAATCTTCTTGTATCGTAGCCCATTGAGTGAATTGGCATGTCTGCATCTCAACTAGATGCACGAATAGAATGAGGACACCGAAGAAGAAACATGTAATATCGGCGCTCACAACTGAACGAATTATTTCCACCCACACCACATATGGTGATCAGAAAAAGATTGTACATTGGACATGCATACACCAGCACATTTGGCCCTCCTTAAACATGGTGCGAGAACCACAAATGAAAGAGCCTGCCTCGCTTCCAATGCTTTGAAATTTTGATTGCACAAGTCATCAGCTTCAGTTATTTTGTGACAATAATGCTATACCATGCAATGAGTATGTACATTCTCAATGGCACAATAGCCTTTTTCAAGAGATTTGTTTCTTTTTAACCATATTGTAGCACAGAGTACTTCCCTGGCACATTTAAAAGCACACGAATTGTTTTACAAGAGTTTTCTTTTTTCAATTTCATAAAAATGTCGCACAGTTTACTGGCAATGAAATTGGAATCGGAATCAACAATCAGGAAATATTTCACAGTTGACATGATGTTTAAAACAAAGCCCCTTCTACATTTTTTAAATTATACATATTCCTTCACATATAGCCATGTTTACAATAGCCAATAAATAGTCACACAACCTCAATCTCCGGTATATTCGTTTAGAGTATTCTCGGTATTCATCCTAAGGAAATCAGCCTTGATAAGGTGAACATGCTTACTTTCAACTCGGTCAGCTCCTTATCCAAGCTCTTGATCTTATCTCGAGCATCAGCCTGCAGATATAAAAGCTTGATATGAAGAGTATGAATGCAATGTTTTATGAATGGGATATATTCTGTCCATCTTTTGTCACACTTTAGATACAAGCACACTTATGGGCTCTTTGTACTCCAGCACAACACAGTGCAAGTTAGCATGACGAAGCACAATAACTGCAGATTATGAGCCATCACTTACTGTCCCTTGTTATTATGGGATCTTGTCTAAAATAGTTACAACTTCTAAATGATAGACGCATATAATCAATCAGTAACAAATAAGGAATGGGTAACCTGCATTAGCACTGGTCCAACACAAAAGATTATCTATGCAAGCTCAGTGATGAGATGCCTCATTTATAGCTTCTGTGTTGCGATGGTTTTATTCTGGTTAATTGGCAGAAAAACATGGGTCATTCCATTCCAAGTGCATACTTGACCCAAAGTGTCTCATGGTAAAAAAATCTAATGTGTTATTGCCAATATATGAAGAAACATTTCAGCAATGTCTGTGAGTATAAACTTTGCCTTTCTGCAAGGTGGGTGAGATAGCTGAAGTAGCAGCAATCAACCTGCTGCAAGAGCTTTCACTTAATTTTGCATACACCATCTGCAAGTTCACCAACAAATGGGTTCTGGCAGATGTGTATGCAGAGCAGTTGTGTTTTGATGTCACCTACACTTAAATTTAGCACATGCCTCATGCTTAGCTATTTGCCTTTACCATAAAGCAGAAATTGTACCAAGAATCACATAGCCTCAAGTAACACATTCAGGTTAATACTAACGCTCTTTTTCACAACAAGTTTTGCTTAAAAAGATAACACAGCAGCAATGTTTACTCACAGAATTAAACGGCCAACTTATGGCTAAGTAATGAATGTACTTGCTGCTAATGTCTTTAGTTTGTGTTGCATAAAAATATTATTGGCTCTTAAAATCGCGCCAAAGCCAAATTCACTCTTTAGTGGCTAATTTATAGCACTATCACATGGTTGTCCTGTTCAATGGGCACAGGGTGTTGCAGAGACTCGCTTGCTGGATTTCGGGCCGATCGGTTGTGCGGTCGCGCGCTCCGCGCGCTTGCGATCTCCCGCGTCATCGTGGCTCTGGCCGACTGGACTCGCCCTACGTCATCTCCTGCCGCCGACGACCTTCCACCTCCGACGACAGTGCAGCTCTGACTTACTGGACTTGTTCTACGCCATCCACCGACGCCGAAAGGAGCTCTCGCAGGTGTGCCCCGTCCTCGGACTCCAGTGACCGTGCTCCATCTTTCCTATCTCTTCTATCCCCTCGGTTTGTCCTCGCTCGCTGTGGCTTACCACCACACCTCTCTTCTTCTCCTTCTTCGGCTTTCCCACATCTTTACTCCTATCCTTTTTATCCCTCCTCACCCCCATCCCCTGTGAGCTACTGTGGCGGTGTCGCTCATGAAGCAGACAATAACGGGGCTCACTTTTCTCTTCTTTTCTCTTTCAAGAACCACTTCGGGTGTTGCAGAGGTGCCCCGGAATAGGGACCTTCCCCATTTTTCTTGCATACAAATAAAAAATGTTTTGATCATCATCAAGCAAATTAATTAATCAGTCATAACACTTGTGAAGATGGGTTTGCACAAGGGTCACCCTATCAGTGGAGTCGGAAAAGAACATATTTGCGAGCCCATCCACAACTTTCTATATAGGATTTCTTGCCAATCTTCATTGCTTTTAAAGCTGGTTAACCCCTTAACGATTTTAGATGAGCATAGCTTGTCCTTGCCAAGCTGTTTTGAATGAGTGTGGCTTATCCACTTGCGATATCTCCACATAAGCATTTTCAATGATACTCTCTTGTTTTCAAGCTAGTTCTATGTCACTTCACAGATAGCAGCACTTGCTTGGCAATTTATTCAACTGCCATCACACATTTTTAGCAATTTGTGTTTAAGAAAGATTGTACAGTGAAGGCGGCGCATGCGTTGCTCTTGCATTGTCGCACAAAAGAAGCCTTTCGTTATCGCACAGCTCTTCAGGCGCCAATTGTTTAGACAGTTAAGTTAAGTGCGATGACGTGTTACATTTGTCAGTTTTTCAATGATGACAGCAAACTTCATTATGCTACTTCGACATAATACCACACTTATATTTCTTTCTTTTTTAAGTCATAACATGCTTTTCAGAACAAAATATTCAATATTAGGTTGAAAAACAATAACACTGTTTACACAGAAAAACTCCCAAAACTTAATAAGCATTAAAAAAACTAAGTGGTTAAGGAGTTAACTACTCTTGCATAATGAAATGATTATGCAGAACACAGAAAAGCACTGCCAAGTTACTCCATGCAGCCAGTCAGCATTATGCCTTAAGTAGCATCACCATAGTCAGTCAGCATTATGCCTTAAGTGGCATCGCCATAGAGTGAACTGGTACATGTTTAAATGCTGGCTAGGGTTACCTGGGATGTCCTGTATATCTAAGGTATCTCATACTTGCTTGTGCTCGTCTCTTTCTTCCTGTGTGTTGTGTTTAGTCGCACCCTCACGATGGTTTTTATGTCAAAGCACCAACTCACCCAACAGTCAACTCTTTTGTATCTAATACAAATTCCAGCCATGTAGTACCGGGCACAAGAAGTACAGTGCAATTATACCATATCCTCAAGATCTCATCCTGCATTAAATGGCTGAAATGAAGTACAAACATGCACAGATTTGTGATATTTTAAGAATTGAGGAACGTGTTTCGGGATGCACCATGATGACAGCTGTATAGGTTTTAATACCAAAAAGCAATGCCTTAAGCAATGAAAGCGCCTTACCCGGTCGCGTTCGGCCTGATCTCTGACGGTCTTTACAGCTGTGAAGGTAAAACAAGGTGTCATCAACAAATGCTGAACATGCTTTGCAAGAGTTAAAAAAGCAAACTGCTCATTAATTAACACCTAGTGGGAAATATGGTGAAAAAATAAATTACAAAAACTTTAAAAATTAGATGAGCTAAAACCACACTTTCAAGGTCCGTACCGGCCCCTTGGTTACAATAAAAGTCACCATGCTCTTTCCTTACAAGATGGTGTTCCCATGGTTCTCATTGTTATGATTACTAGCTAAGATTACTGCAAAAACACAGGTGTACATCTTTTACAACTATACAGCACACTCTAAAGCAACCCAAGGTCAAGATCACACAAAAACAATAAAATCAGTGTGTTACGGTAAAGTTCAAATGCTGGGCAGAATAAATATGACGTAGTTCATCAACACTGAGTCTACACACACATCTCTTCCACAACAGAAAAAAAAAAAAAACATTCATGGTGAACATAAATTCCCTCTGTACATAAGGTCAGATTATTCTTTGCAACTTTTAAGCTTGCAAAGCCCAAACTAAATACAAACACAAGTTATCTTGATACATAAAACATTTTGCAATGCATAGAGTATTTAAGGTAACAAGACATTACCATCTTCAGCTTTTTTTCTATCCGTTGTTTCCAGTTGTAGCGTCTTTTCCAAACGACTTTTGTGCTCGTAAACAACTGCAAAAAGAAAAAGAGTATGTTCAGGAAGCACACATTTCACATAATATCCCCTTTTCCTAACACCAGCCTGTACTCTCTGCCCCGAATCTCATGCTTCTGTTACACACATCAATTTTCTCACAGCCTGTGTGCTCCAAACTCCTCAGTTGAAATAAAGTTTTTTTCCTCCCCCTCCTAGCGCACTGATATATCTCCCAGAAGCCACGCGCTTGCCATATAGTGGTGAGCATGAGATAAAGGACATTTTTACACTGCTGTTCAATTTAAAGGAAATGATTGTAACAGCAGTCAGTAGGAAATGTGTTAAACACAGTATTCTGAGCCTAGAAGCTGCTTTTGTATCGCCATTGGCTCCAAAGCACTGTGCTCAAGTGCTCCAGGCATGCACATGGCTGCCAGCACATAAGCAAGCTATATGAAATCTCAAAAAACTTTACACTGTAGCTTTTTAGGCAAAGTATATGCAGAAATGCACAATTTGTTAACCAAGTGTACTAGAAAGCTCATCAGCATGAGCCAATAAAAGAATTTCAGGGGATCTTGACAAGGGACCAATTTTTCATTCGTGTTCCAAGTTACACAACTAGAAATCCAGTCTTGTTGCAGTGCTTGACAATTGAAGGAAATAAATGAATACAACAGATAGGCCATCCAAGATTCAGACACTACAGTCATAAAGGAAATGAAATGTAACTATGCTATAGCAGAAGCGATTTACCGATGACAAATGCCCTTGTTATAAGCGCACGCAATGAACCCGGCGAAGGTTGTGTAATTGCAGCATCAAAAAATATCCGCTTGATAGAGTGCTTCCTGCTTGGATCACACCACAATCAGCTAACTGAAAAGGCAAGACTCCTCTAATAACAGATCAAGATTTGAGGTATTCTTACAATACGGTCGAAGTATCGGATGGGCAAACACGATATTTCATAGAGTAAGATAGAGTTCTACGCGCATCAGGACGTAGCAATAAAGTAGCAGCTAGCAACTGCAGGTAAACGGTTTATGCGTTTCCGTCAGCATAGGCGCGAATGCAGCAACCACGCTCGTACGCGCGCGTTGAATAAAGAAAGCACACAAAAACACGCCCAGCAGACGTGGCGGAACAAGGTGAGGTATTTTGATTGATTTGTGGGGTTTAACGGGAACAAGGTGAGGTTTGGCATTCAGAACTCGGCAAAGTGAGAATCAAACATCGTGCATATCCACCTTGTAGCTGGGCAGACAGCGAGTCCCTCTGCTGCTGGCACTTGTCGTTCGATTCCTGCGAATCTTTTAACTTGGTGTGCGTGGAAGACAAGAGGAACACGGTGAACAACATACAGCAGCCTAAAAGCACGTACAAAAATGTACGGACTTTCGAATTCCTCATGATGACGGCCGTGTTCATGTTGCCCGAACTTCACTGCAAGTGGAGCGCAAAAACAGGGGAAAGGAATAAGTGAACTGAGCAACTACGTTACACAGCGTGTTGTCGGCAACGAATTCATCCCCGTCGAAGCGTTCTAAAACGACCAGGCAACTTTTCCTTCTTTTTTATCTCGACCACACGAGCGCGCGCTCGCGTGCACAACCGCGGTTTGCTCCGACATGAAGAGCTAATCGCTTCCGTTCTCTTCAACAGCGGGCCATTAGAAACTACAACACGAGCTCAAAAGAGTCCATGCGAAAATGTAGGGCAGCAAGGTATTAAGAAATAGAAGCACGACGAAATTTGTCATGCACGAAGAAAATACGTTTTACAAACCAACAATCTATGACGTCTAAATCAAGACAAAATAATGTTCTTCTCGGCAAATGTTCAACGCCTTCCTACGATACACGCTGACCGCTTTCGGTAGGCGTGTGTTTAGGCATGACAACACGGAGCGGCACTACAAATACCATTTCAAAGGCGGCCGCTTGCACTCCAAGGAAGACTGCATCGTTTAAAACTAGCGGCGGAATGACGGACAGCATTCGCAGATGCCTGGAGATCATCGAGTGTGGAACAGCGACGCGACTCTTTTTACAGCTGACACAACACGAATCAACGTAAACATTTGCGACGTGGACGGCGACGGCCACTGATGCATGCCGGGAGATCGGCCCGTCCGTTTCGTTTCAGAATGGGCTCTCCGCGGCTGCTCGTACCAGCTGCTCAGTAGCAGTCAAACCAGTCGACACACACGCTTCGCCACTGGCTGCGTGCAGTACCTCCGTGAGTCTCCTCGGCCTAGATGCAGGCGTTCGTTCAACGCCCGTGTCTCTGTCACAGTTTTCATCGGTCACATCGCTCTGTCGCCCATCGTTATAAAAGTGCCGAAACGCGGTTGTCTGACCCAAGCAGCCAACATTAAAAGGACGCACTGCGGACGTGCAGTGCAGTCGCCAGTTATATTCTTGTATGGCGCACGATAATTCGCCTCTGTGGTTTCGTTTGTGGCGCGCGCAGCTAATTAGTAACTTTTTAAAACATAAAGCGTCCTCTTGTCCTCGCTGTGCTTTCGCACTTTCACGGGAATTTAGCTTAACTGCGGTCACATGCGGCGACAGCTTAAACTGCGGCCTCGTGCTCGAGCGTTGGATTCGCAGGTTTCTCCTCGGCACACACGAGCCACACAGAGAAGCCATCTTGACAAGAAAAACTTAACAGCATGATTTAACTCGGGCAGGACAGCACATTTTCCCACATCAATAAACACACTCCCTCAATTTTAAAATCATCCGAAAAGGCGACGTGCTTATAACCTTTATTTTTATGTACAGAGCGACATCCATTTTGCATAAGAAGTAATACAATGGGTGTACAGATACAACTACATGACAATTATACCAGAAGGAATGCAATAGCCTAAATTAATGACAAGTGATCAATACAAGGTCACATATGCCATCAACAATTTTCTGTATTCACTTACACTCGAATAAGCAACAAAAGCACAGCAGTACCTGTTGTACAAGTGATGAATACTCCTATTAAAAGATTAAATGAAAGTTAAATTAATATTTATCTTTATTTACTTTTCTCAGCAGCACCAAAGAGTTACAGTGCATATTTAGATGGAAGACTAATGCAGCAGGAATAGACAGTGTAGAGCAGAATACTACTTGAAGATCCAAACACAACTTCAATTGTAAAAGTCTACCAACATCACCGTGTATGATCTGTCAAGAAGCAACAGATGTAAAAGTAGAAATCGCAAGGAAAAATCTGCATATCCTGTGTAATTAAACACAGCAGAAAATTTCAAGCCTCACACCACGAAATGAGTTTCTGTTAGGTGCCACCATTCTTTGATAGAAGTGAATTTATGTACGGAAAGAAATAGTTACAGTAAACTGTTTGTGTTCATGATCTACTGATACATTATCTGTATAGTTTGTAGCCAAACAAAGAGACACACAAAAAGCAAATATATGCAATGTTCTAACACACATGCACTTTTGCATTAAAACAAAAAAAGCCTGGGGTTTTGTGTGCCAAAGACATGTTATGAGTACATGTAAAACCATATATGGGGACACCAGATTAATTTTTACCACTAGGGATTCTATTACACAAGCACACTTGTGTTTTTGCATTTGGCCCCACTGACTAACACGTGAAATCTGACTCATGGGAATTCGACCCATTTGTGATAAGCAGTAGAGCAAAACTAGCCTGACTACCTTATCAGTTTTAGCCAGGTTTGTAGCAGAAAGATAGCAAAAGCTTTAGAAGACTTCGAGCTAATAACCCGAGAGCTACACAAGCTTCCTATGAATATTGTCTATGCATAGAGTGAACGGCTGTATTTTGTTGTTTCTTTAGTGCCAAGCAAAAGCCTATTTGCAGTGCGAGCAACCATAGTGCATATCATATAGTGCTGACGTGAAACACCATAAAATTTGTGCATGCAAAACACCGTGTACAATTGCACGCCAATTACGGCTTATATTTGCCATTTTGGGCCGTGTGGCCATTGCCCCATTTTCTAAGATTACAATGAGACACAAGACTACTATAGATTTCAAGCATACAAACAGCGACTGTCTGTCAACTCATCGCATGGAGTTGTCTACCTATGTCAAAACAAAGCACTCTTCAGAGTGACAATTGAAATCACTTTGCACAAACAAACCGTCAAGACAAAAATAGTACACATTTGGATGCCTATGTTATACATTTTGAATGCACTTCACTAAAGAATTGCAATTTATTAGAAATGAAAACACTTCACTTCAGTAGAATGGTTTGCTGCTACCACAGTTCACTTGCAAACAATAACTTCTTTCGCATGTTTGCCAAATAAGACTTGGAATTGAAAGCTTTGTGCAGACTTGTCTCAAACTGGTCATCCCATCCTGCCTGTGCTGTATGATTACTTATGTCATACCAACAAGTTCAAAGCATATGCCTCTGTAATAAATATAATGCCTTTGTACAAACTTCATCACTCATGGTATAGTTATTAACCGGATCATTTAATTATTTGTGCATTAACTGCCTAGGTACCACAAGTTTGGCCTAGACATATTTATTACATTGCTCCACAGAACATGGCCATTTCAGTTGAAGTGATGACAGAGAGCCATGAAGATAATGACTGCATGTAAAACAGTGTTAAATGCCACCTTAGGAAAATGCTTACTGTGGCTCCAATGTGTAGCATAGCAACTTTAGCAAATATACGAACTGAAATTTATGTTTTGCAGAAAAAAAATCATGCAGTTTGTTCAAGTGAGCTATGTTTACTTTGAGATGGTTGCTGAATGACGTGAGCTGCTGTCAAGCTGTGCCCACATCCCTTACACACTTCTTTAATGTGGAACACTAAGCATACTTGCGCACATTTACTACGCAGTATCACATGACCCCAAGTCTCGCACTGTATCTGCTAAGAGCATATTGCACTTGCAAGCTATAACATTCTCAGCAAACAATAATAACAACTACTCCACTCCAACTGCAGACTGCAGTAAATGAATCAAAGTGCTAACACAGATTATAGACTGCAGTTTGAACATCTGTGTCATTACACCACGTAGACCAGAAGAACACTCCCTGGTACAGTGCGAGCCTCCCTATGTTCCGAGTACAGAATACCTAAGAAATACCAAGAAAAGAACATTATTGGTGCCTCAATTATCCTACAATGCAAATGAATGCAACTACCAGATCTCCTTAAAACCAGCCATTTGTTCCTAGCTTTTACAAATTACCAAGCCCTACTTGAGGCAAGTAAATGTTAGGGTCAAAACAAGAAGCCATGTTAGCACCAATCAGGCATCAATGATGACTATGAGCAAAGTGCAGGGATGCTTGCACAGATTCTTTGTGATGTGTGAATAGTGTTTAGTTCCTTATGCAGTCGGACCGCTAGAAATTTCCACAGTCAAGTCATAATATAAAGATTATTTTCAGTGTACTCTATCTAAGCACATAAGCAATGAGCAAGTAGGCCTTCTTTTTTTTTCATGATTAGCTCGGAATCTGTACACCAAAAATAATGCACGAAAAACATTCATTCAAACCTCTTCTATACAGGCTCAAGGTACAACAAAACACTATAATTGGTGCATTATATATGCAGTATACGTTAACATCAGTAGAACAAGAAAACTGCTTTCATACGCAAAAGTCTACAGTCAGTACACCCACATGATTTGTTAATGTGCTTATCTGCACATGTCGGACAAGATTTTTGTAAGGCACAGCACATCATGTGTTTCTCTTTTGCGAAGAATCTCGAAATCATATTGCTACAATGACTTGGAGAAGGAATTTGTACACCTCCAGAAATGAAGTCATGAAAAGGGCAAGTAGACATAACAATGATAAGCAGTGGAGGCACTGGAAACAGTGGGGTGTAATGTTTCAGAAACAAAGCAGAGGAATTGCACAAGGCGTTTCGAGGTAGTGACAGCTAATGACTGCAGAGGCAATGAAAGGCACATCTACTCTGTATTATGCTCAACTGGTAATTTATCTTTAATTAAATTCCAAACCATTTAAACCATAGAATGAATGATTGGAAGACTCACTGCCATCAAAGTTCCTTAAATGACTAATCTCTCCAGTACCAATACCACCAAGCATCACAGTACAGCGAGCTAACTTTGCCCAATAATGCAATGTCAACACCAGAGAGTAGTAACACAACACAATAAATTCCACAATAGCTGTGTGATGTCATCAAATATTAATGCATAATGATGTCATTATGTTAATGATGCTTGGCATATCATTTGGAAATCAACTTTAGTGTCAGAATAAATAATGTGTACGCCATCATCTTTTGTGCAATGATCTTGTAGCACCTTCTGCAAATTAAAGATATTGCTACGTGAACGCACACGGGAAACTAGGCGTTTGAAGATATATTTACACAGCGCCAACGCGCAAGCCAAGATGGAAAACAAGAGCTGTGCCCTACACCAAAATCACGTCGTCTTTTTCGGTGCCCATCTAACCTCCTTCATGTAACAATATGTCCGCATTTTTGAACGCAAGTTCTTTGTTCTTTCTGTAAGTTCAAATGCTTCTGCGAATCTGACAAACAAATATTTTAAGTGTACTGGAAATGCAGCTGGTGCATTTGCTTCATTTGGCAAATTGTTTAATAAGCAACTCTGATATGGCACGCCTCTTTCTTATACTTAAAAGAGACGCTGAAGAGAGGAATGCATTTTTTCAGAGAAGGCACAGGCATAGAGGGAAAGTCGCCAACCTGATCTATGCAAGTAAAAACTGAGGGAACCAACACAGCAACAAAATTTTGTGATGGCAATGGCTATGATCATTGAATTAGATAAATTACTGTGCCAGAGAGGTATTGATACCAAGCATGATAACCTTTTCCGGAATGTAAGTGTGCAAAATGTCCCCATCGTGATGCGTGCTGTTAGTGGTGAAACACAGATGATCAGCGCAAAAAAAGGTGTCCTTGCAAGAGATTCTGCCATTTTATTGAATTACAAACATCCATGGCCAGAAACCCAAATTAAATGAATAAACTGTAGATGAGTGGGAACTAGTAATTTAAAGAGCTTCAGTTTAAGCACATCACTGGATGCGGAGAAAGTAAAGCACATAATGAGTAAGTTGTAACTTTTGCTACTGTAATTGAAGTGCCTTGTGAAAAGCTAATATTATTACCATGAATTCAGCAAAAAATACAGGAGGAAAATCAGGCATCCTGAATAAAAAAGACCAGTCATATTCAGAGAAAATTACAATGCCAGGTCTTTCCTTGGATTGCAATACGTCTGTTACAATGTGTGCAACACAGAAACACCCGTCGGCCTATTTATCTTTCATTTCGACATCAAAAAGGCAGTCAAGTTCGGTACGAAAATTGGGGGACCCTTAGGCTCCACCTTAAGAGTTGAACATGATTCCGATACCCTGTGTGTACTCAACGCATTCTGTGTAATGGGTACCATTACATAGAATTAATCTATTCGAACTTGCTATGCACCTGCTAGGTGGCCTTCAATTAATAGGTGCCGTAATGTGTGTGACTTTGTAGTGGGAGGCCAGCTTTGAACCATGCAGTTAATATGATAATCACATGTTCTGATGCCCGATAGCAATGTATGTTTGTACCACGCATTATTACTGCGATAATTATTGTTGTGTTGTGAAGCATGTATATAGGACATGTGTGTTTGTATTGCATGAAAACTTACTTTGCCTGCATTTACAAGCAGAGGAATTTTTTTTCACTGCATTTCCAAGCCGACGCATGGCTGTGTGGTAGAACACCTGTTTGCCTCGCAAACTACCTGGGTTCGATCTTCACTGGGACACGTAATTTTTTACTATTTACATTATTTGCACCTTCATCGGTTTTTAGGTCACGCACAAGATGATTTTTGGCTCATAGCCAATGTTGCCGACACCGGGATTTCAGCAAAGTGAGCTTTTTAAAAAAATGCTATCGTGTTAAAATTTGAAACTGAAGCTTTGAAATCTATTTTCTTCTACTAATGTAACTATGACGGCAAGATCAACTAGAAATAACCTTTCAGTATAAAGTGATTAAGGGGCTACACATTGGTGTCCCTTCAAGCGGAAAGCAGTACCTAAATGGGGAAAAAAAAAAGAGCAAACCTTTGTGAAATCGCTATCACTTGCTAACATTTCTTGCCAGAAAAACATTTTTCTAAGGAAAACTCTGTATCACCAAACTGATTTATACAAATGCCCCATACATTCCATAGCAGCACATCCACCATAGGTTCAGAAGCGTTACACCACTAGACCAGCAAATGAGGGTCCAAAAAGTATCCCTCAACAGCTAACAGACATTGCAATGTAGTTGGGGAAGTACTGCTTGGCCACATAGCAATCAACATATAGCCACCCCAAATACATCCTTAAGTTTAACAGTTCAAAAATATACATAGTAGAAAACAGAGCCATCTTCATTCAGCACCATTAATGTTGGCGGCGAGAAGTGGTTTTCAGCACTCTGCCAGAAATTTTGCGCTGCGCTATATCCTTGGATGAAGTGGGCTTGTTTCTTGGCCTCCTCTTGCCTCGACTACACTTCCTGATTGCACGAGCTGCCTTCGTTTTGTTTTGAGGGCTGCTTTGCGAAGGCTTCTTTTCAAGAAGGCTCGAAGAATCATCATCATCATCATCATCATCATCATCAGGAAGACTGTCTAGCTCAGCTAGAGTTATGATGCAGTCTTGGTCTTCACTCTGGAGCTCCTCCTGAACTGAGCTCTCCACAACTTCACAGTCTTGTGTATCTATAAGAATACTGTTGATGCACTTCCCTGTCTCTACTGCAGGTGCAGTCCCCTGGTCAGTTTGTGCCGCACTAGCAAAACTGTGTCTCGCTGTGGCTGCTGACGATGCTTCTTTTTCAGCTGCTTCATCAGGCACATCTCTTTTCTCTGACGGCTCGTCTGTTTGAAGCTTGTGTGAAAGACGGTGCTGCAGCATTTTGACGTAGGAGAGGAAAATCTTGTGGCACACTGTGCACGAGAAAGTCATGAAATTCGGTGGCGATTGGTTGGTGGCCCCACTGGGTTGATCTTTGGCTGCAGCCACCTGGGTTCGAATCAGTTCGGCCTGTTTTGACTGGTTTCTAAGCATGTTGATGACTGAATTCTCAACCGGCTCTTTAAGGGACACACTCGTTGCAGAAGAGCAATCTGCTCTTTCAAAAGAACGGCAATCATCTGCGCCAGGTGTCCTTGTGCTAATCACCGATTCGTTGCAGTCTCCCATTCGCTTGTTCTTCTTCTTCTTCAAGAGGCATGCTTCGCGGATGTGCTTTCGGTAGTTGGAGAGGTGGACAAACGGGTGAAGGCAGTACGGACAGGTGTGCTCCTGCGCGTTGCGCTTGATCTCGTGGCCAAGGCGACCACTGCGCGCAGGGACTTGAGATGGTTTTTGTCCTTCGGGTTTGTCACGTGCTGCCGCAGCTATATTCTGACTTTCGAGTTCGATCACTGGCTCATTCGAAGTACCACCGCTAGCCTTTCCACTGAGAGATGCTTGTTCCATGCTGAAAGTGTGAATTAAAAGACCAGTCGTACGTGTTTCGTAAAGCAAGAACTCCCCACGTGTGTTTGTTTCACGTCTGAGTCATCCCTGAGAGACTCCTTCAGAGCTCGCGCTTCAAGTCTCTAAAACAAATATGCAGCTTTTAGATCGCTTGAAGTCTTCTGTCCAGTTTGCGTTTCTGACGTCAATTTACGCTGGCTGATTACGTTATGCCACCACCAAAGAGCCAAGTCACCCAGCCTTACAGTACATCACTACTGCCGACGATCAGCACCACGTTAAACTGAGAGGCGTTGACGTGTGCCTGTTCTAGCCACTCGATGTTTGGTCACAGTAGCAACGTAGCAGAACACACTTCGGGGCGCGAGGCCGATGCAATCGTGTTTTTAACTTCTGAAGGTGAAACGATGTCAACGAACTGACAGCAAAAGGGGTGCGAGGACCGTTGTCCTTGGAGCGCAATCGCTACTTTCGAACAGTTCACCGAAAGATCACACACAGCACGCATGGGAGCATAGCCTCCTATATACTTTCTGTGCTCACTCGAAGAAGGCATAGCCTCCGTCCGCGCTCTCTCACCGGCTGACGCCGTTCCCCAAGAGATGGCGCCACCAGCCCTGGGAAGCGTGAAGGCAGTTCGTTTTGGATCGCCGCTGTCGATGTGCGCGTTGTGTTCCCGCGACTGAAGAACTTGTGCGTGTTCTCGTGATGCCATGACCTACTGCTGTGTTCCAAAGTGCAAATCTGATGCGAAACGTAAGGTACCGCGCATTTCGTTTCATGAAATTCCTAGTGACAGTGAAGCAAGGGCAGCCTGGTTGAAAGCCATCGCTAGGAAAGACTGGATGCCGAACACGACATCACGCTACTCCGTTGTGTGCCGACATTTTCTCCTGACGGACTACAAAGAAGGATGTAAAACTCGAAAACTTGAGAGGAGTGCAACTCCCAGCGTGTTCGATGACTACCCGGAGTACATGCAGCCGAAGCCGAAGAAACTGCGGAGTAATGCGGCTGCGAGGAAACGAGCGCTTGCTACTGACAACGCTGCTTCGCGGCCTCTCAAGACAAGGACTGCAACAGGCCTTTTTGTTGGAGCCGATGAAGACACCGTGCCTGCTGATGGACTTACTTGAAGTTTTGGCTATCCGGGTCTCGCAGAAGTTCCGTGCTTCACCGTACCACTACAAGTTTAGGTGGATGCTCCTTCTGAACCTACCTCAAAGCACAAAGCCACCCAGGCACTTGCTATGGTGGGAGGCTTCGTGGCCCGTGTCATACAAGAAAAGATTGCTTGCAGCTCCTGCATTTCAGTTGTCACAAAGCCAGCGTCCTCAGCCCCCATTGACAGTCTGATTAGGCACCAAGACAGAGGTGGGCTACTGTACCACTCAAGTCAGCTTGTTCATGTTTTGTACGCGCTAAAAAAGTACACTGAACTCATTTTCAGCATGCGCAGAGCAATACCAAGACCACTGCAGGAAACAGTCAGCAATGCTGTTTCTGCTATGGCAAACAGTGAAGTTTTTAAGCATGTTTGCATTGAGCACCGCTTGCAGTTTCTGGAGCTTGTTTGCATGAAATTTTGCAAGCCTGTGTTCATGAACTATGCCCTGGGCGTGACTGACAAACACGATGTGAGGAAGGCACTTCACCACAAGCCCTTGTCGAGAAAAGTTCTAAAACTGTGAATTGTGTTTTTGCAGCTGCTTGACTGACTGTACTATTTTTCTTTCATTGATGTTAGGAATTTCCTATGCAACATATGCATCTTCAGAATACCAACAAAATAAAAGTTGATGTCCAGAACAAACAAGTGTTGTCACTTGAGTTTCGGGTTTTACTGCAAAACCGCAATGAAAATGCGAGGCATGCCGTAATATAGGACTATGGATTAATTTTGATCAGATGCGACTCTTCACCGTGGCCGTCAAGACCGCGCTGGCAGGAAACCTGCCGGTGCCGGCGAAAAAAAAGGCCATGTTTTAACGCACACGTACGCAGCATATTTGCATTTCATATTCGTCAAAATGCGACTTTGAGGCTGCGAAACCAACCCGCAGCTTTGTGCTTCGCAACGTCATCCCGCTAAAGTTAGGAGCCGTCAAGTGGTGCTGTCATGTCGCTTTCTTATATCTTTTTAAAGCGGCGAGGCAGCTACAAGTATTGTGGATTCACCTATGAACCTCTTGGGTAGCGGGGACTTAATATCCTTGGGGTAAGTATGAGTTTAGCGCATCAGTTTATCGTGAACACGACGCAGCGCGTGCACAGAGAACGCGATACGCAATCCGCATTCATACGCTTATGTTTACTTGTATGATGCATTTCTACTGACGGTAATGCTTGATGACGATGGTAATGTTGTCCAGGATGAATATAATAGTGCGTTTTTACATTTGCGTCGAAGATATTTATGCTTTCTGGGATGCTCACTGAGTAAGCAGAGAGACTACGCATCGTCTGCACTTCCCAGGGCTGCCGGCGCCCCCTATCGGCTTGGTTCGAACTAGACGCGACGGTGCAATAGAATGGAAAGCGCGGGGATCAAGTGGGCACAGAAAGTATATAGGAGGCTATGATGGGAGGTGCCAACGGTCTGTGCAGTGAAACAAGCAACAGATAAACAACCGGCTGGCGCACGCAATGAACTCCGCGGTAATCCTTCAATACAGTGGAAGAAATATTTTTGCGGCTAATCAATCAACTATTTTTTTATAAACTAACTATTGCTATATTTGAAAGTGTAAGAAACTGTGCGTACGCGACTGCGGTGCGTAACAGCTGTTTAATGGCTGCTTGTGGCAGAGTAGTAGACGAACCGCGACCTCCTCTAAGTTTAGTTTTATGAACTTGAAAACTTCTCCCTTGCGAAATGCTTGGGCATGGCTAAAAACGGGAGGTGGCTTGGGTTAGAGAGAACTTACAGTAGAGTACTTGGTTCTATCTATGAAAAAAGAAAATTATAGTCTCACGTGCGTTTGTATGCACGGAAAACATTTGATCGCGATCATAGAGTGGCCGCAGCCGGTTTGCTGTTTTGACGCATCATTTGTGCAAGATGACAAAAATCAGAAGTTTAGACAGCGTGGAAACGTGGGCGTGTTGGTGATGCATTGCAAAACTATAAAGCGTTTTTCTTTTTTTTTTTTTAAGTGGAGGGGAGAATGGTAGAGGCACATTTCACCTTTAGTGGGGGCTAAGCAGGCAGATGTGCCTCAGTGTTGGTTTTCCGTTGCCCGTGGCAGAAATAAATTTAAAATTTCGGGAGGGGGGCGGGAGGACGAATGTGCGGTGTGCTCATATGAGTTGTGCGGGGCATGGGGGCGGCCGCCTCCCACATCTCGTACGTAATAGGGGGACCAAGCTTCATTGGGGCGCTGCTTCCCCCCCCCCCCCCCCCGAAATGGAAACTATGACCCTGTCTACGCCACTGGCGATTCGTGATTAACCATAGCGCAACAAAATCTACTTTGATGACATTTTCTATAATAATGCCGAGCACCTAGCTACCGAGCAAATGTTAAGCACTACTATATCATCGGCTACACCTGCAAGAAACGTTGCGACGAAAGTATTGCAAAAAAAGGAGAGTGGCATGCCCTTATCTCGACTGGTCTTTTCCCTCTGCATTCCAGATATTGCACCCACATTTACTGCAGAATTTTTAGCAGTACACCCACATCTGGTGACTCGTAGGTATTGAAAGAGTTCATATTCACAGTACCTGATTGAATATGGGTACCTGGACATATATAGAGGCCTATCTCTAAATGAAACTGTTGATGCAGTGGTAAAAGCGTCGTTAGATAGACTAGCTAATATTATCTCTACAACAGTTTTTATCGTAGTGGCTAGATTTCGGAGGCAAATGATATGAAAGTTCTGTGTACTGTCTCTAAGAAATTTCCCAGATTTTTAATCACCTAATAATGCAGTAGAAAAGTTTGTCATACGAGAGAATTCGAAATTATAATTACTAGGCTATGCTGTCGTATACCATCACTGAATTTTAACATACAGATCTGGTTTGGCACCCTTCCACTTTCTTCTTATTGAAGGGAAGATAAAACAATAGCGCATATGTTTTGTTTTTTTCTCATGCTCCATCCTTTTGTGCTGAAAATTGTACAAGATAGCATGACCACTAAGGTTTACATAATAACTATGGTTCCAAATCTTCATGGTTATACCTTTTATAATATTATTACCATTCTTGCTTTATAAAAATGAATAGACTCATTTTTTGTTTTTAAGATAACAGCTATGATTTAAAAGAATTCTTATTAAACAAAACGACAACTTATTCTTTTTCTGTATTATAGATATTTTTCTAAGCTCCCCGACTCTTGCAAAACCCCCAATGGTGGGTGTAAGCCAAAATTTTGGGATCAACATTTATGAAATATATCTCTGGGCAGACGTGCTTTGCCCAGACGGGGGTCCATATGGCCTGTACTTGCTTGCAACTGCTGTAGTGTGGCTGCTCCGCTGTGTTGTAGGTCCCAGTGAGTGAGTGAGGGTAGAGGCGTCTGTTCATTCTGCACAACTGCATAACGTCGTCGTAGCTTGTGATGAAATACTCTTCAGCTTCGGGTCGTTCCGGCTTCGAGGAATGTGTAGACGAAGACCCGCGACTACTTAGCATGTGTGTCTCCATCTGCCTTCTTGTTACGTTCGGGCCCACGTCCAGCTCCCCAGCATGCGCAGGGAAGCACTTGACAATAATGTTGGCTTCCAGTTTCGTTATCGTTGTAAAATATGCCAACACTAAAAGAAGGCACGAGCCACACAGAGACACTTTTTCTGGGAGTGTGCGCCACCGCCGGGTAATCAAGAAGCAATGTCAACTAACATCAGCAGCAAAACCGTGAGCCAAGAGCCAGGCAACTAAAGAGAAGTGGTCCAGCGCGTACTTGGAATTCTGGAATGCCAGCGACCGAAAGCGGCGCCCCCACGGGTTTGACGTGAGTATGTTGCTGCTCCAGGACGTCCGAGCATACTACAGTCTTGCTTTAATTTCCCTGCCTCTTCCCCCTTTATGCCAGATCAACAATAAAGTTTCACTCATCAAGATCTACTGAGACAAGGACAAAAGAAAGAATGAACAACCTTCCTTTCGTCCTTGTCACGGTAGTCTCGCTGTCGTTCATCATCCAGGAGTTTGGCCGGACCTGGCCAGCGCTGATGAGACTCCAACCTAATGAACGCTGGCCAGGTCTCCGCCAGTGAGAAAATGCGCAAAATGAAAATGTGGTTGGTGATGCCAGCTCGAAGTTCTCACATCAGCTCACCACAATGTCATACACTTTCGCAGTGACTGCAAGGGCCTACATAATAGCTTATAGATAAAGAGCATGTACATTGTGATCTAAAGAACATGAAATCTTCACATAGCAAGTTTCAGGAATTTCCAATGAACCAATATGGCCAAATTATGCAAAAAGACCTTGAAATTACCGACTTCACACAAACGTTCACATGCTGAAGTTACTGCACAAAATTCGAACATAAAAAATTAGCCTTCATTTCCTTTTCTAATTCCAGCTATTTTTAACCAGTGACATAATTCATGACAACAGCATTTGCAAAGTGCAGTAGACTCGTAATAATTCCAACTCTTATAATTTGTAATTCTGGTTAATTCAAACAAAATTCAAAATTTTGGTTTGCCCGCTATTCTTTCAGTGTATTCAAAAGCTGATTAGTTCAAACTCCATCATTCGTTTAATGCGCACTTTTTGTGAGTCAATACCTGAACATATATCTCCTGCTTTTCCTCTACTATTTGAAAATTTGCATGTTTATATAATCATAACAGCAGAAAAATTAAAAATAAGCACCTTGTGCCTTCAAGGAAAAAGGCTTTGCTAGTAAATAAATGTTTGAAACAAAGCACAAGCGTGGTAGACCATGATGCTTATCAACTGGCACAGAGAGCTCCGTGTTGAAGGCACATATGGGCTGTGCAAGGATACATGAAAGAAGTAGTGGCCAGCGTGCGGTTTTTGTGTGTTCGTTTTTCAACTGACTACCTGTGGTCTGTTGGAAAGAAAAAAAATGTACAAAGATTTATGTGACACGATGCTCCCAGCAAATAAGCAGCTGATTCACGTTTTTTTTTTTTTCAATAGATAAGCAGTAAACGATCAATAACCCTGTGGACCTTATGCCCCCACTTTCTGCTTATATTGAGCAGTTAGGGCTTGAGAATGCTTAAAAATTTAGAAATTTGATAAAAAATAACACCTAATCATAATGTGTCCTGTCACCTTGCCCAAAGTCATATAGTCACACACACTCATGCACACACACACACATATATATATATATATATACACACACAAGAACTTCTGATCATTCAAACGAAATCCAAGGGTACCTTCAAGTTTGAATTAACGAGAGTTGGCTCTATGACTCATCTGTTCAAACAGATTTAATATTTCACTTTTAGTACATCTTTAGGATCTCTCTTGAATGGCTCAGCATACAGCTATAAAGTGATTCAGTTTTACTGAGCAGCCGCTGGTCATTCTTAAGAGGTGTGCTAAAGCAAAATCAAATATGAGTAATGCCACACATATGAATCACCAGTGAAAGTTTCCTCATCACATACGTCGAGGTTGACAAGGCAAGGGTTGACAGTTAAAGCTGCACTACCACTGAAACAGGCTGCACCTGAAGGCCAGCCAAGGTCAGTCTCAAAAATAAGCGAGTGCAGAAAGATCAAAACCAGCAGAATTTGGAAGGAGCCTATGCCCTTTCATAGGGCCAGCAACAGAACTCTGCCAAAAAGAATAAACAAGTCTTAATGGCTTACATGTGAGCCATGTCCTTGTTCTCAGTAGAGCGCCTTACTTATTAAGCTGGGTATCCTAAAGTGTGTAGACAAGATACATAATAAAGGCAGAAATGTCTGTCCTGGTACTCTGTACAGGGGAGGATGGTAGGAAGTGTATAAAGTGAGCCAGTTGCACAAAAGGTTGAAGAGGCTCACTTCCTTGTTAGACGTGACTTAATGTGCTTGGCTGAACAGTCTGTGTGTACCATGTATATTGCTGTGCTGCAGGAACAACAGCTAGAGATGCTTTGCATGAGGAGCACATGTTTTACAAAACCAAGTATAATTCTAGTGGAACAATAAACAAGCTCTTACCCACTGACTTTTGCTGCCTTTATCATCAAAATCAGTGTGAAACAGATGATTACTTGCTTGAGGTTAAACTGCATCTCTCCTAATTATATGGTGGTTTTGAGACATTAAACCCCACTTATGTATCAAGTCAAATAAATCATGACCGTGCATATAACCAGTGAAAAAAAATGCGTGGAAATTACCGAAATTGCTCCCTCCAGTTACCCTCATACTTCTTTCTATTTCCAAAATGTGTGCAACTCACTCAAAATAGGGAGGAGGCTCAGAGTCGGCACTATTTTTAACCCTAGATGACGTCAGCCAAATAGTTTGGCAGACTGGTATTGTGCAGAAAGGTTGCATTGTTTCCAAGAACTTTTGCCTCAAGCATTAAGTGCTATGTAATATTAGTGAATTATCCATCTAATCAATAAATTTGAATGAGATTCTTACTGAAGCTATTGTTGAATGTTGGCAACCCAAGCAAAACAAGCCGCCTTGAACACACTTGCCTGCTTTTCTTAGGAGAAGGGGCAGCTTTCTTTCAATGCACTTAAAGCATGCAGAAAAGCTACCTCAACAGGAGTTATTCCTAGGAGAAGGAGCAGCTTTCTTTCAATGCACTTAAAGCATGCAGAAAAGCTACCTCAACAGGAGTTACAAAAAAAAAAAAACGTTAGGCCTGCTTTTAATGCACAGCACAGTCACAGGAAAAGCTAGAAGAGAGGCCTTTAAGAGCCCTGTTTTAACACTCTTTGGGTAGCTACTGCAAGTACACTTGCAGGTACCCACTAAGCCATTGATCATTGTGTAATAGGCAAGTATTCACTGTGCTGTCTTTCGAAGAAGTGTGGTATCGCTAAACACTTGCAACGAATTGCGTGCCAATTATGTTTTTCATGCAGTGGCTGATGATGGTTAAGAATTATGCCTGAAGTGGGTATGTGCCACAGTTACTACGTGATAACAAGCTTTTGTAACAGCTTGGAGCATTGGACGACCAACTCGTTACGGCATTTGCATTGTGTCACACCTGTTGTTCCTTTGCTATTCTAAAACGTTTTATTATTCATATTAACGCAATTTCTTTCCTGACATCAAGTCTGCTTAAGGCAAGTTTGCGAACAATCCCAAGCACCGGCGTGGCTCGCACGCAGTGGATCGGTGGTCAAGTGGTCAAATCCCACTATAGCCTCTTTCCTTGGTTTTTTTTTTCCCCCTATTTCGTGCTATAGTGGTTGCGTACACCGGCGGCGGCAGCAGCGGCGGCTAAGGTGCTACACACGACCCAGGTTGTGATCTCATAACAGCTTTCACTGTAAAACACAGGCCAAAGAAAAACCATACACAATAGGTATTCAGACAGGAAAATGTCATTTATTATACATTGCAAAATATTTTCCCCTAATTTGCCAAACAACATCAATAATTGTGGCATCATATAAAACATTCATTTGTAATACCACTTTTTTTTACTTTTCATGATTACAATAAAATATTCGCTGACTTTTTCAAGGCACATTCGTGGGTACAGCTAGTACAAAAATGTACACTTGGACTCGCAAAAATATGAGAATTCTGCTGACATGCACAATATGATCAGTTAATAATAGCAAGGCACAGATGCAAGTTCATTCAACAATTGTTATACAAATTATTACCTTTGCAGTCTGCAATTAATCAACACTGATAGACAACAATAAGGCACATGATTACACTATGAAGTCAACAATTATCTCGATCATCGTTCACACAAAAAGCTTATAAACACACTTTCTCACAATTAAATAAACGTATGTCATGCATAGCACAATAAAGACACTTATACATTCAACATAAATAAAGATGTTTCTATTTACAAGCATTTGTCAATATTAAATCCTTTTCAGCTTGTAAACATAACAGCACCAACTAATGTATACATAACTGCTCCATAAATTCTCTGAGCTACATGTGACACACCACATTTGAGCAGCCTTAAAATTATTTAGCATATAAGGTACACAATGACCAAATGTGTCGACTTCACAAATGTTTTCTTGAGCACAAGCTTTCTCACTCTAAAAAAAAGACAGATCCTGTGTCATAATCTTGGGAAGTTCCAACGTGTGATGCAGAGCTGCATCAGATGCAGCCATGAATCTGGGGTAAAAAAAAAAGAAAAGATGATTGAGCACGGCTTGGTTCCCTTTCACACAATTATTGCTTGTCCCGGCTTGTCTTTGATGTCCTGCCAGATTGTCTTCGCATTCCCCGCCGCACCTTGTCTTTGACAGATGCCTTACTGACGTTTGAAGCGCTCTTTTTGCCGGCACCAGTTTTCTTTGCTGCCTTGGTTGTTTCAGCAGTGGCTTCTGAAGGTGCCACCACTTCAACAGGAGACTCTTTGGTTGTTTCTGCTTCAACCACATCGTCGCCATCATCTTCATCGGGAAGACTGTCCAGCTCAGCAAGAGAAACTGCATAGTTGTGCTCTTCCCTCTTGAGTTCCTCCTGAAGGGCTTCACTTAAAACACAGTCACTGCCCCGTGCACCAGTAAGAATCTCATCAAAGCGCTGATCTTCGTCCGTTTTCATAATGGAAGTGGATGCTGGAGAGTGAGAGCAGTCTGCTCGTTGAACACCCTCCAAAACCTGTCCTGCGTCGTCGGCAGACGTTTCCCCATCATGAACGTCTGATGCTTCAGCAGTGTCTGCCTTCTCTTCCTTTACCAATGGCTCATCTGTTTGGAGCTTGTGTGATAGGCGATGTTGTAACATCTTGACATAGGAGAGGAAGATCTTGTGGCACACTGGGCACGAAAAAGTCATAAAATTAGGCGAGGAATGATTGGCTCCACCCGGCCGGTCTTTTACTGCAGCTGCCTGGGCTCCGATGAGTTCTACTTGCTTCGACTGATTCCTAAGCAGATTGATGACTGAATTTTCAATGCGCCCTTTGAAAGACATGGTAACCGTTGAAGGGCCATCAGCTCTGTCCACAAGAGAACGAGACTCATCTGATGCCTTGGCACTGAACAGGGGAGGCTCATCTCCACTCTCCTTTGCTTTCTTCTTTAGAAGACACACTTCGCGGAGGTGCTTTCGGTAGTTTGAAAGGTAGGCAAATGAGTGAAGGCAGTAAGGGCACGTATGCTCCTGCGAGTGGGGTCTGATGTCCGGCTTATGGTCGACGTTGTCTTCATCTGCGCGCTCTTTCCCTCTAAGCCTGCGGGCTGGTGCAGCCAGCACTTTACTTTCAACTTCTTTGGTCTGCACAGTGTTTGTTGGCTGGTTCACAGGACAGCTGCTGGAAGACCAAGATGTCCCATCGGAGCAATTGGGCACTGCCATACTGGAAGCATTGGCAAGAAGTTCAAGGCCACTTGTATCTGCTTCTTCAGGAAAGGTTACAGAACTTGACAAGCAGGCACTAGCAGTTTCAGAGGTTTCTTTCTTAACTTCTAAGCTGTCCTGCACAGGCTCTGTGCATACCTGAGTCTCACTTGACACGTCTTCCTTTTTGGAGAACTTCCCAGCCTTTTTTCGTTTTACAACTTTTTGTCCAGCCACTTTCTTGTTGGGACAAATATCTCGGAGGTGCTTTTTTAAGCTGGCCAGATAAGTGAAGCTCCTCTTGCAGGTGCTGCATGTGTGAGAATTGACAAGAGCAGATGAAGCACCACCAGTGGCACTACTGGCTGCTGCAGTCTTGCTTCTCAGGACTCTTCTGCCCTCGCCAAATATGGGTGATGGCGCCTGCTCAATCTCTGCAAATTCAAATTGATCACTTTCAACCTTAACTTCTTCGCACGAGTCTTCTTGAGCCTGCGGCGAGACATCTTTAAGAGATGATTCAGGTACACTAGGAGGCATGCCATCCATTTTTTCTGCATCTAACGAAGCGTCATGTGTGTTGTTGCTGGTTACAATGCCAACCAATTCTTCAGGACTAGATTGTTGCTTATCATCCGGGCTTCGCACAATAGATTCATCCAAATGTACACCGGTGTCCAATTCTTCTTTTTTCTCTTCAGTGTCTGCACTTTCAACAGTCGTGCCAAGCGCAGTTGCATCATGTTCATCTCCTGTATCGTGCGAAACAGGAACGTAGTCATCTGTGTTTTCTGTGTGCTCTAAAATTTCAACTTGCTCGACTGCCTCTTCGTTCTCTTCAATAACTGCCTCAGCAACTGGTTCGGCAGGAATGCTTTCAGAATGCACTTTCAAATCTAGGGCCTGCTCTTCATCCTGCGGCGAGGAGACCCTGGCCTTGGCCCGTTTAGCCTCGGCTAAGGGACTCTCAGATATGTGTGGTCTCTTTTTTCCTTTCACATGGCATTCCCTGCTAGTCATGCTGAGCTGCCTTGCAGAGCATCCGAGGCGGCTATGCACACTGTAACCTCTGGTTAGCTGCTTCTGGAAACCCGAGTTGGTACCACAATCCAAAATGTGCTGGTGGAGGTCAACGCGACAGGTGAAGCTTGAGCTGCACTTGGTGCACACCAGGTTTGCCTGTGCTGGTGCTGAATCAACTCTTGTCGTAGCAGTGCTGCTCTGAAAGAACCCAATGGGACTTGTGAAGGTCCAACACAATTCAGGGGGCACTTCTTTTTCTCCTTCTATTTCCACATGAGTGCAGACAACATTTGGGTGATTGTTAATCTTATGCTCATCAATAGCCTTCCTTGAACTAAATTTTGATGCGCATACTGAGCATATAAAGGTCACCGGGATATTGTGTCCTATCACATTCTCACCAGCATTCTGGGACCTAAAATTAGCAACACCGTTGCTTTTGTGAGGCGAAGTGTGATCCTGCTGCGATCCTCCGACGAAGATGCACTCTGTTTCTTCACTGTTGTCTGAGCCATCATTGGATATTCCTTGGTTGTTGGATGGAACTCGGTTTGAGTAAATCTGCATCATTTGAGTGATATCAAAAGCAGCAGGGAAGTTATGAATGCTGTATTGAACATTCGCCCTCTCACTCTTCTCCTCGGGAAAGGCACAGGTGTCCTGCTTTATGTTGAGTTGTGTAGACGTACCATCCAGGTGGTAGAGCAGGTTTTCAGAGATGCGATGAGCGATGGTCATGTAGAATTGTTCCTCAGACATTTCCTTTGCAGCCGGTTTCGCTGAACGAGATCGGACAGATATTTGCTCCTTTCGAGGCTGCAGAGAGCGCGTCTTTTTTTCTTGCTGCACTGTACCATGGGTAGATTTCTTATGTTGGCGTAAACTTATAAATGTAGGGAACCTGCGCTTACAGACACTGCAGAGGTACTTGTTTTCAGGCTCAAAGCCTTTTGCACGCTTCCGCCCAAAGACGTGTGCATCGGGTGGCTTGCCTCCCTTTGATGGTGTTCCCTCAACAGAAGCCCTATGCGTGGCCCTGTGTTTCTTCAACTGCCCTTCCTCTAGAAAAAACTTGGAACACAACTCACATGGGTAGTAGCACTCGGGGTGGTGATTCCTGAGATGCTTCCGAAGGTGCACATCATGCGCAAATGAAGCTGCACAAAATGAACAGGGCAAGTCCGAGCCCTCGTGAATCTTTTCATGGCGCCGTCGGTTTGCTAAAGTCGGGAAGCTCTTGTCGCAATGCTTGCAGATGAACTGCTTCTCTCCTGAATGGACGGACTGGTGGCGAACAAGGTTCTGACGGTGAGAGAACGTCATTTCACACTGGCTACAACTGAAACCTTTCTGGCCATTGTCATCAACATGGCTGCTCACATGTGCTTTCAGTTCATCTCTCAAATCAAAAAGGGTGGAACACAGGTGGCAACGATACAACCCTAAGAACTTGGATTCACCGGAGGTCAAAGATTCACTTTCTTTACGAAGCTGACGCACAAGATTAAGATTGATGTTACAGTTTGTGATGTCTGCTTCCGACAGGTACTTGTAGTTAACGTGCGTCCTGAGAAAGTGTCTCTTGAGGCTGAAAGCATGCTGGTAGGTTCCTGTGCAGACGTCGCACTTGTACTGCTTCTTCCCTTGACGGGCATTCACAGTCACTATATGGAAGCTCTGAACATGGAACTGGAACTCACCATCACGGATCTCACTCCCTGGCTCTTGTCCATCGTCAACATCTGTGTTGTCATCCGTGTTGTCCTGGGAGATTCCACCAATTTCCTCATCAAGCTTAGGAGATCCTGCGCTGCTGGAACGGCCAGAGGGCGACTGGTCAGTAACTTCCTCACTCTCAGTGCTGTGTCCAGATCCGCTGTCCTGCTGCGGGTCGTCTACGTCTTCTTCCTCCTCGTGGTCCATCTTGATGGGCTCCAGTCGTAGTTTTATGGCTTCCACCCAGCTGCGTGCTTCATCAAACAGCCTGCATAGATAAGAATTATAACTATTGAAAGCAGCGGAATTTACTTCGACATTAACGCAGCCTGCAAATCAAATAGAAGGATCATCACTATCTAAAGCAGCGACTTTACTTCAACATTAGCGCAGCCTGCAAAGAGAATAATTATCACTCTCTAGAGTAGCGAATTGACTTCAGCATTACCACCGTGAAACGCTAAATACGCTATTATGCGCGAAACTAGCGCGGTGCCACGTAAGTAGGGTGGTTTAGGCTGTTTCTACGCCACCGACCTCGGCATCTTGATCGTACTGACCCTACTTGGCAAGATATGGGTGCCTTGTATAACCGTTCGCGCACTAAGAAATCGAATAACTAGTAATGCCGGGCGCGGACAAGCTTGACTAAGGCATTCCGCAACGCATATGATAACATGGCCGCGCGGAGCAGGAAACTCCGAGAGCAACACCGAAAGCTGCGTCCGCCACCGGAGAAAAAAGCACGGGGCATTCAAAATTCACGCCACGTGCCTGCAAGGATGAGCTAAGCTTTTTCCACCGACGACGCTGGAGCGGAGAAGCACAAGAGGACAGCACTAGGCTTTGCAGACACCTTCTCCTTTATCAGCAATTGAATCGCCGACCAAACATCAGCAGTTCGCAAAAGCGCAAAATGGTTGCTAGACCAGAACGAGGCGCCACAAAACGTAAGCTACACTATCACCAAATACAACGTGCCAGACGTGAAATCGTCTACTCTCTGCAGCGCGCGAATGTGCTACACGGCCCCTAAATTACCCTACTTACGATAAGTCACGTAGGCGTCACCAAAGGTTGTCGCTAGTAGTCGCGAGTACACAGTTTGTATGTTTGGACAAGCTGCCGTTGCGCAAGTTCCAATGATAAACATTCAACTAGAAAAGCCATTTGTGCAGTTTAGGAGTGAAACACTAGCGGCCGCGCTAAGCAGCGCGAACGCGTTTATCCACCGACACGTTCAAGCTCCAAAATCGGCCATTATAGTGAGACGGAGTGTTTCCTTTAGAACCGAGGGCCACTCTCGACTGAAGATTCCGCGCAGCCTGAAGCTACACATTCCTTCATTCGGCAGCCAGAAAAAGTCGATCTCCACGAAATCAAACATGATGTCGGCAAGGCATGCGGCGCACCGATCACAAACAGACGTGCCACTTGTTGCAGAGGAAAAGCAGCGACGGTAAGTTGGGCTTCACGGCACCACCTTTGGAATGATACTCACCAAGGCAGTCGCAGGTCTCGCCGAAAATCCCTCCGAGCATGCTTCACAGGCGTCCCGTCGCGCCTGCGTTGGTCTCACGATGCTGGAGCGATAGTTTTCGATGTCGGACGGGGTGATTTTGCATGAAACAGCCCGTTTCCGAAGCGGGACCGACCTCGGCCCGCGGCGTTCCAGCACATACAACCAGGAGAACTCTCGTCATCCAATGAGATGGCGCCGTCCGCAAGCCGGACCAGGTCCATTGGTGGCGCTCGGGGTGGGGAAGCCGCTACTGCCGCTGCTGCGCCTGCTGCTGAGCTTGCTCCACTGCGCGGCCATCTCCTCCGTGCGACTTCGCGGTGCGCGTGTTAGCCACCGCCTGAAACCGGGCTAAAAGGAAATCATTTCGGCCGCGAATAAAAGCCGATGCGCAGCCTAGATTCCGTGGCGGCGGCGTTGCCTTTCGCGCCGAAGTCGCGTGTCGTGTAGCCGCTGCGCGTATCAGTGCGCACACGCTCTACCGCCGCGTGCGCATTTCACAAACAGCTGTGACAGCCAAGGTGGCTGCATCCCGTGCGAATCAGCGACCGCTCATCGCCACCCGTTATTGCGCGCTTCGAACAAACTGCGGGAAGCGCTGCTCCGCGCGAGGCGAAAACAGGTGCACTCACGCAGGGCCACGCGCCGATCACATTAGGAGGTCAGGTTTTTGAATTCGCTGTGAAAGAGAAAGCCGTGCGATTGCCTCTCACTTTTTGGGCGTTGTGCATTAATTAGCGCCAGACTGCACAAAATCATTCTGTCTATTCTTAGTCGACGGAGAGTGTAATTAAATGGGCCCTATGATTGCAAGACCATTTTGCCACCAGTAACTAACCGGATGAAAATGCACCGTTAGTGGGGCAAGGAAATCAGGTGCGATTGTGAGTACGCTTATATATGTGTGTATACAGAAAGAAAGAGAGGATATATTTGGGGGAGAGAGGTTAGAACTCCGGACCCAAAGCATATGGGCCCATCACCCCCCCACCCCATTTTATCCCATTGCGTCACATACTATCATCTGCGACCATGACTCCAATCCGCGGTAGCTTCCCTATCGCTTTCACGTGCGACTGTGCGGATTGCGTATTTTCGCCTTTCAGAAGTTCACCTCGAAAAGAGCGAAAATACGCATATAAATACGTGGAGAAAATGCTGCTTGTCAAGGCGGCAATGAAGCGAAACTATTTACAGGTAGTCCCAGTGAAGCGAAAAACAAGAAATTCCGCTAGTGCATGCCTGTATTTTTACGGGGAAAAATAACAGTTATATAAAGAAACACTGGCGCACATAATAACCAACGAGTTCCGCGCCGCGCACACCATCATATTTCGTCGTTTCCAACAATCTCGCCATGTAGCGATAAGCCTCAGACAAAGGGCACGTGTTATCTTATCTTTCATTCACTCGACAGGCCCATTACCGATCCTTCTTTTTGTGATTCGCGTTTTGAAATGAAACACCACATTATATATGACCGCATGATCCACCCGCGTTTTTTTGTTGTTGTTGTTGTTGTTGTTGTTGTTGTTGTTGTTCCTGTACAAAAATATTGATAGCATCATAAATCTGTTTTTGCAATGGTCTAGCTGCACAGTATATTACATAAGCATTTGCGTGGATAGAGACAGTGCTCACGGCTATGGGGAATTTCTCACGTGGCTGCATTACTCATTGTTCTAATTGCGTTATGCGCGATTGCGTAGTGAATTAACATAATAAATTTTCTAGGCATGGCTAGGTAATAACGCGGAAACTCACACTGCGAATGCGAAATGTCTTATTCACTGTAAGTAATAATTTAAATAAAAGTGGGGGTGGGCGAAGTGTGTACGCCTCCGCGCTTGCAGAATGTGAATATACATACCATATAAAACGCACTTCTACCCACAACGCGATTCAAATGATTGCAAGAAAAGAACACTGTCCGTGAAAGATTAGTTGAGTTTTGCGGAAAGCCCTCTTACAGGGGAACATGCAAAGCCTGCATGGAGGATTGTGCACATCAGCGAAAATTACACCAGGAGTTAGTCCGGAAAAGCGACGCGCAGGCGTAAGTTAACGGTTGTAAGGGTGGCAGGCGGTGGGCGGCAGGCATTTTTTTTTTGTACTTTCGTATCCATCATTACATTAAATTTTTTTGTGTCATTGCTGGGCTGCCCGTTGGTGTGTCCTTGAAACTTGTAGCACGCACACTTTTCTTTAGGGAACGAGTTCAGAATAAATCTTTAAGATACGTGCGATAAATTATTTCTAAGTAAATAAGAAAGTGATAAAAAGCGAATAATGTGTGAAGCTAATATTAAAATTAGATAAAAAGGCACAGTACGAAATATTTCTCTTATATGTGTGCCGTTCTGCTATCACCCATAATGTAGACTGCGCAGTATTCGTAAATGTACAAATTACCGCACAAATAATATACGAAGCGAAGCAATTGCAAGGCAACAACATCAAAAACAAAACAATAAACCAAGGCGTAGGAAGGATGCAGAATGTTTTCCGACCGACATACACTGGAGCGCGCAATAAATTTTATACATATGTGTGTGTATATATATATATATATATATATATATATATATATATATATATATATATATATATATATATATATATATATATATATATATATATGTGTGTGTGTGTGTGTGTGTGTGTGTGTGTGTGTGTGTGTGTGTGTGTGTGTGTGTGTGTGTGTGTGTGTGTGTGTGTGCTCTTTATCACAGTGCGGAGTAGCTGGCCTTCCTCTGAGTTGCATCTAACAAACAAACAACATTGTCTGCGTCATGAGATACTGGCAAGCGAATGTTCTGCGGATGTGCACATTGTGCCGTGTCGTGCCGTGAAATCGCTTTGCGCTTGGTGTCGCGCTATCCCGCCGTAGACGAACTGGGCGTGTCTCTTCACTTTTTCCTTGGTTGACTTTCCCTCTTCATGGACGGAGATAAAGACGACAATTTCATTGGAGGGTCCTGGACTCGATTGTTTTCCCTTGCAGGAAATCTTGCGAGGACTCAGGCTGTAAAACGTGAGCGCGCAGATGCTCAGGGATGCTTCGTTTTTTTTTTTTCATGTAGTATGACGCTACTGTATGAACATACTGTAAATAAACGTTTCTATTACCAGCTTCGGCTCTTCTACTCGTCTTAATTCTCCTGAGACTCGGATGGCTCCGGTTCGGACCGCGTTACCCAAAGTCGCAACCGTGATGGAAGAGACGGGATGCGGCGGCACTCGTTTCGCAACACTGGTACCAGCGGCGGGACGCCCCAACTCCCGTTTTGCAACACCCCTGTTCCTCTCTTTTTTCCCCTTCGAAGCGAGCTGCTTTTCACGGAGGATACAAATATAGGACTGCACAGACGCAGGTGCGTACATTGCTGAACTGAATAGCCTATTCCCTCACGGGGTGTGCTCATCATTCAAGTACGCGCCACCTGTTAGTTCAACCGGATTAAGGCGCGATTCACCCATTTGTACATGCTTCTTCGCCGGTGGGCAATTTTGCGTAACACCATGTTCGACGAGTGCCGCATTTCGACAGACACGGCAATATAATTCAAGTTAATATTTTGATATTTTTCTTGACACACACACACACGCACACACACACACACACACACACACGCACACACACACACACACACACACACACACACACACACACACACACACACACACACACACAAATAATAATGCGGAACGAAAAAAATGTGCAATATGCATGCATTTGAAAGAGAGAGAGAGAGAGAGAGAGAGAGGATTTATTAAAGGCAGAGA
Source organism: Rhipicephalus annulatus (assembly GCA_013436015.1). Taxonomy (NCBI): domain Eukaryota; kingdom Metazoa; phylum Arthropoda; class Arachnida; order Ixodida; family Ixodidae; genus Rhipicephalus; species Rhipicephalus annulatus. The sequence goes on along the minus strand of WOVY01010296.1, from coordinate 148,072 downwards.
GGTCGGCCTGAGCTAGTGCGCTCTAGCTTGCTACTTTACACAGGGGATAAGGGAAAGGGGAAGGAAAGAGGAATGAAGGATGATGATGGGGACAGGAAAAGGTGGTGCGTAGGTACAGTAGCCGCTTAGGATAGCACCTTACAGCTTAGTATCTGGTTCAGTGCCTTTTATATAGTCTAAAACAGCCCTTGTAACAGTTTCTGACACTGTTTGGTGGCACATTGCTGACAAAATGTAGCTCTCATTGAGTGGTTTCGTCCGACGCTTGCCATCGATGACGTTAACATCTTCCTTTTCGTCACGTGTCACGGGAGTCACAAAATATGTTAGCTATATGCACGCATTTGTGTTAACAAATACCACTTTATTTAGGTTGTACGCTTTGAGGTATTTTTTTCTGCTTTTACAAAAAATGAACATACTTCTACGCGCACAAAAACACAAAAAATACTTTAAAAGAGTAAAAAACTTGAACTTGTTCGCATGAATCAATCATGAAAAAACAGCGTGGTTATACGACAGAAGAGCGAAAGGAGGACAGAGCGACAAAAGAAACATAGCGAATATGTTAATTCTATTTTTGAAATGAAATAAAGACAAATAAAAACCATATAAATTCATGTGAACTGAGAAAGGAGAAGCGTACAATATTCTACTGCGGTAAGCTATTGAATAGACAGAACAATCTTTATGTTGTATCAAGTTGTTTCAATGTAGTATCAATCTTATGTTGTATCAAGTTGTTTTTTTTTTTCAGAAGTTTTGACAGTTCGTCATAATTTTTGTTTGTCCGAAGTAGATGCAACGAAAAAAAAATTGCGTGCATATTGAGATCTATATTTTCGTTATTTTTGTGCAAAACTAAAAGCATGACTCACCACGGCATAAAAATATTTAATTACGCTAATTACGACTAATTAGGTGAACTTGCGCAAATCAAGATGTTACCTCGCTTTCCTTCCTTGAAATATGGCATAGAGCACCTCGGATATAACGCGTGCACGAGTGCCACGAGCTGCCGGTCGGCATGCGCGGTTCCTCCCGCCGTGCGGCCGGCTGCGCCCAATGACGGATCTTGGCAGTGATCGAATAGCAATAATCAAATTTCAATAATCAAATAACAATGATCAATTTAATGCGTATAGGTATATCTTCTCAGAGTGTCTGTATGATATGTTTGTTTTCATGAAGAGTTTTCATGTAATATGTCCACCTGTAATGTTTTATTTGCAGTGACAATTATGTACATGCATGTTTTGATTTTTCTGGTTGCTCTATTGTTTGTATACTCGCATCGCATGCAAACATGTACACGCATGCCGAATGCGCATGGGAGTAGGAGCCTCTGTCAGGCAATACGGCCTTTTTACTCTTACTCCTCTTTCTGTATCAGAAAGAAATAAAATAAACTTCAAACTGCATTTTCAGTTTCAGTTTCAGTTTATTTAGCAATCCTTTTCAGCAATCATGTTAAAGTACAGTGATTCAATGTTGTCATACAATGGCAATGGTCAACAATGAGTAATGCAATGAGTAATGTACGTAACGTAAATCAATTCAAGTGAGCAATTTCAAGAAAATAATACGCCTTACTTTTCTAATTACTCTGGAGTGAAACAGCGAATTCACTTCTCATGTGGTAAAAATATTGATTAAAAATAAAAGAATAAAAGCGCAAGCTAATTGAGTGCCATATTTCGAGCGGGGAAACGATGCAGGCCCTCAGAGAGGCCACATAGCATCTGAACATGAGAAGAACCAATGGATCACCAGCGGCGCTCGACACTGTAGTGCCTCGCACAAATGCCACATTGTCCTTCGAACAGCGATGGATATGGAGCATCGTGGAGTCTTCGCCCTTCCGGTTTCTTCCGACGACACCGGTTGTCGTTCACCCGCCCTTCTCAGAGACTGAGACCAACATTCCAGAGTGGAATAATGCAGGGGAAAGACAATAGCGCGCCTGAAGTGTCAACACGCCGCTGCCGTGCTGAATTTGGTCTTTTCTTTCTAGATGCATCTTAAACGAGCTGCCGATTCTCCTAAAAAAAAGCTCATCTGGGCACAAAGACGTCCGCAGGCCGGGTTCCTCTTCAGGAAGGGGCCAATTACGGTTCCTCGTAGCGCCCCCCTTCCTATTATGTCATAGGGCTGACCGAATTCCCCCCCCCCCCCCACTCCTACAGTAGTTGCAGCACCCCCTCTCTATTATGCCAATGTATGAGGCTGATTTTTCGCTCCCCCATCTCTTTCCCCTTCCGCTCTCCTATGTATAGGTGCACCTTCAACCAACCGTCGTCAACTGACCTTTGCCCTTTGGAGGCACAGTCGTGTTCATCATTATGCTCTGGTCAGTCCATCATGCTCTGGCTAGTAGCGTCGACAGACTCTTGGCCACCGCGGGGATAGGAGAATTGGGGAAGGGGGGGGGGCACCAACCTTCCAATTATTCTAGCGCACTGAGGAGCACGCCGTGTCTGTTCATTTCGATAGCACCAAGTAAATGCTATATATAAAGTATTATTTTCTCTCGTTAACCCGCCGTGATGAATGCTCTGTGCACGACGATCCCTCAAGATGATCCTCCCACCGGTTCCCCATCGGAGGGGGGAAGGCTGAATAGGATTGTCGAGTTCGTGTCTTCAGTCACGTGAACGCAATCTTTTTTTTATTTTTTATTTTTATTTTTATTTTTTTATTTCAACATTCGTGATGCTGAGGGCCGTGGTCGAAAAGCCTCCAATGGGCTTGACTGGGACCACGACCCCTTACAAATGGGCAGCATTGCAGTGACAATGTACAAAAATTTGAGCAAGCATAAAGCACAAAGTATAATAAGCATAAGCATAATAAAGCATAAGCATAATAAAGCATGAAGATTGAAAAGTAGCCCCGCTGCGGTGGTCTAGTGGCTAAGGTACTCGGCTGCTGACCCGCAGGGCGCGGGTTCGAATCCCGGCTGCGGCGGCTGCATTTCCGATGGAGGCGGAAATGTTGTAGGCCCGTGTGCTCAGATTTGGGTGCACGTTAAAGAACCCCAGGTGGTCTAAATTTCCGGAGCCCTCCACTACGGCGTCTCTCATAATCATATAGTGGTTTTGGGACGTTAAACCCCACATATCAATCAAGATTGAAAAGTAATAAACTCAAAGAAATGACCGTAAATATTTCCTTACACATACGATATCAATAAGAGAGTGTAACGATGCAAGAAAAAAAGATCGCAAGATTAGCAAAAAAAAAAAATCTTTAGACGCTGATGGGTGGGCACCACCGATTACGTGCGATGTTTCTCGTCATTTCTTGTCTTGTAGCGACATATTGAATTTCCTTTGTTCGAGAAAAAGGAGAGTGAAACAGCCGTGTGCGTGGACCATGGCGCAGCATCGGCTTGGCTTCGCGTCAGCCATTTTGAACGGCGGCACGCGCACGCCAAGATTCCAAGTCACGTGGTTTTATTTCACATTTCACGTGCTTTTTTATATATAGCCGGGAAAAATCACCACAAATTGCGTGATTTGGCGCCATTAAGTTTCATACTATAGAACTCTGTTATTGTCGCAAAAAAAAAAATAGGTCAAGTGTTCCGGAATGCCCTCCTGAATGTAAAAGAATGCACTTGACATTAAATTGAATAGCGACCATCTTAAGTTATTTATTTATACACTTACATACAGTGCCATCATGCACAGCAAGATAATGCAGGAATGAGTGCAAACACACAATAAAATACGATAAATAAATCTTGCATAATTGATCTCCTTAATGAGCGCGAGATGTAGGCTATTGAACTCTCCGGGGACACCTTTTTTTATAATCCCTCCTCTGTATCCCACAAAGATGGTAAATAAACTTCTTTACTATTATTATTATTATTATTATTATTATTATTATTATTATTATTATTATTATTATTATTATTATTATTATTATTATTATTATTATTATTATTATTATTATTTTAAACTACATCTCGTTGGTTTCATTCATACTCGGTTAACCACATTTTTTAAATTCTTGGTTTTCGTTACGTGAAACACCATCTACACATTTCATTGTATTCTTAAACCGCACATTATGCTCAAAGAGCTAGAACTTGTGCCCACTTTATTTTTCTTTGTTCCTAAATGTGAACATAATTAAAAATACAATTATTAAAAATATTCATTTTTTAATAGTTTCAGTTTATTTATATTCGCCGATTTTCGCCCAAATACAATTATTAAAAATATTCATTTTTTAATAGTTTCAGTTCATTTATATTCGCCGATTTTTGCCCAACACTACTGGCCAGGGTGGTTGTAAGCCAGAAGTCTAAACATCTACGTATGCATATTTGTCAAGTGCAATCACTTTTAAACGCCCCGCGTTGTCGTATTTCACCTGGCTGAAGTCGCATAACAACCTGCGTGCATTCTTACCCGTAGCACAATGCAATTTACATGAACTGCTTCCGTAAGAGTGCTTCACACATTGCACCAAAATTGCGAGGCGAAGCCCAACCTCTGTCAGCGCTGGCATTTCACAAACGAAACTGTATGAACACGCTTCGTACCGACTCGGCAAGTGGCGATTCGTGATGCAAACTTCTTGAGTTATTTCGTGTTATGAAACTTAACGCCCATTAGCTTGTCATTTTATTATTACATTGACGTTGAAATTCACGGATGCGTCATATCACGTCACTTGACCTTCGTCACTGCTACGCACGGAGGAAGAAAAAAACATGCCTTCTTCCGTGCTGCTACTATTGTTTTGTGCCGTGGAGTCTCAGAGTCGGTGGCGCAGGCATGTCCTGGTTATACCACGGTCCACGTGTTTACTTGCGCTGCTGAGAACAATTTAACGCAATGACCTTTGAACTTTTCAAGACATTTGTTTTCCTGTGAGGCAGCGGCATTGCGTGCGTAGGCGGCTTCTCTTTTTTCATTGTCTCTGCGTAAATACCTTGTTTATCAGAGCCTGAATATTGACACCTTAGCAAAACTTGAAGTATAACAAGAACTGCTACAGAATACTGCAGATACGTAAGTAACGTAACACGTATTTCTCCTCTGTCTGCTGTTTGCTGTTATTCGAAATCTTCAGTGACATCGACAGCAAACAGAAGTGTACGAAGCCAAGATGAACGTGTGACCGAGCCAATCCAGACCAAACGAGCACAAAAATGGATGCATGTATGGATGACACAGGTTCGGTATAATTCTGTTTGTTCTGTAATATTGATGTCGGTTGATCGCGAAGCGTTATAAACTACTATAATTAAATATGGCAAGCCACATAAGCGACGTAAAGCCGCGTCCTCATCATGCTCGAAGGGATGTTTGTGGTTCGAGGCCTGCTTACCGTCAAGGTAGGAAGGCCACTGCCGTCAAAGTGTTCACAATCAACCAGGAGTCCTGCTATCTGCTGATAAGCAACGTCAGCGCCGTTGGTGCTGGCGAAGACCTCAAGGACGCTTGCCTAGAGTATGGGGACATCGATGACTTTCATGCCGTCGATGGCTACGACACTGAAGAATTCACCGAGACCTACCTGGTGAAGTTCGCCCGCGTACAGTCGGCCAGGATAGCCAAGAAGAAACTGGACGAGAGGTCTTTCTTCGGCACTGTGTTGCACGTCTGCTATGCGCCCGAGTTCGAGACGCTGGATGAGACTCGCCGCAAAATAATCGACCGTTGCAAGTATGTCGCATTCAAAACTGGGCAACACTTCAAGCCCATTACATCGCGCGGTCGCAAAAGACGCAGCGATGACTTGGGCGGCAGTAGCTTTCCTGACGAAAAGCGCGCTCCGAACGTTCCCGCACCGGTCTCTTATATTTGGGCTGGTCAAGAGTACTCGTGGACTCAGTCGACCAGCAGCCTCCCCGTTTTGTCATCGCCTTCGTGCGTGAATCCGATGTACAACGATGAACCTCTGAGCTTCAATAACGCCCCTCGCCAGAACGCCACAAGCAGCGAAAGGCCCTTGGCACCCAAGAACGAGCCGAGCTGCTCAAGTTCCCAGCTCGTCACAGACGCTTACGAGAGGACCATCTCATTGATTCGAGACAAGGTTAAAGGAGTGGCGGTTCCGAACACAGACGTACTCTTAAGGAAACGAAAGCCGTGACTGTTTCCTACTCATGTGTACTTCGCTACATCTTGGTGCTTGTGAAAGACAATTCGAGACTCTCTTCATGTTAAGTTACGAAGTTGGGATCCACGCTTGTGAAGTTGTTTATTCCATATAAATGTTGTTCTCAAAACCTCACTTTTTATTTAGTCTGTTCACTTATTACCCCCCCCCCCCCCCACCTTTTTTTGCATCAAGGCAGGAGTTGAGGGAACATTAAGTGTTACCTCACAAAGGAACTTGCCTTCATCTGGGCAAGCTGCCTTGTCAGAATGCTGGCTCAAGCAACATTTCTTTTTCAACAAATTTTCATCATAGCCTATTTTAGTTGAACATCATTAACTGATGTGTGTAGTTTTTTTTTAACAATTTCTCTGTATGAATGTAAGCTGGTTGACTTACAGGCAATTATGAGATGAACAACGTTTATGCACAGTGTTTGTTGCATGCTATTTCTAGGTGTATATTGGTACATAAGTAAACCAATATATTATTTCGGGAACTTTATATCACCAACTGCAACTTTCCACCAAGTAACTCTGCATTTGGTATTTGATACAAAAAAATAAGCACTTTTGGGTAAACACTTACAAGCTGCTGCTTATATTAAAAAATTGGTCTGCCAAAAGAAAGTTGGGTACAAAACTGCCAGTGTAATGCCACACATGCAGTTTGAATATAATGCGCCCAGATGACCATGTAATAGTCGCCATCCTTGACAAATTGCTGCTGCTTTTTCTAGGAACAGCAATGGAATGCAGTGTAGATACATTGGAACAACAGATTTGTGAACATGCTGGCATGCCTCCAAGAAAGATGCCTCGCACCGATCTCATCGAGCTGGCTCGTCAAATCGAAACAGTAAGTTGTACCAGTCATCAAGCTGAATGAAGCTGTGTGCAGTGTCTTGTCATGATAAGGAAGCGTCTGAAATCAAGACAAGCATCGCTGAAGAAATATGTACATGGCATAAACATGTTTACATTGTTCACTTAGTCCTAACAAGGTCCTTACATCATTTTGCAGTCATTATTGTCAGTACAAAATTGATCGCATAAGCAAGAATCGAGTCATCTTGTCAACATTGAAGTGACAGAATTGGCCTAGCATTAAAAGCATACTGCAAATGATGAAAACCAGTTACAATGATGACACTTCATATGAAGCTTTGCACTTGAGCAATTGTCCAGAAAGCTTTTCTGGACAGATATCCCTGTCAAGTAAATGCACGTTATGTGCAATTGTGACGCTTGTATTGCATTAGAAAGAGCTGGATCATCTAAAGATTTGTTATTCTTTTTTTACTTTCTCACCCTGAAGCAAGTTGCGTAGGGTAGACACTGCACTCTCGTGGCTGCTGCGCATCTACTGTATATGCTCTCTAGCCTAGCATACTTATTTCTATACTTTGCTTTATTATCAAAGGAATTTATTAATCTTCTTTCTAACTTTCTTGAGCCCAATACAGTTTTCCACCTGTTAGAAAATTATACTAGGTATGCTCTCTATAACCGAAGTGACTTTTTGTCAATTTGGCTATTTTGTTCCCATCTTTATTCCCAACACTGGCGAGCCGTATTTACTGTATATGCTTTGTAGCCTAGCATGTTTATTTTCATAATTTGCCTTATGAATGATGGAAATTATTAATCTTCCCGACTTTCTTGTACCTTATAAAGTTTTTCATGTGTTAGAAAAATTCAGCTTGGTTGTCTCTATAACAGAAGTGTATATTTTGATTCCCATCATTACTGCCATCACTGGCAAGCCGTAAATTCTGTGGAGGTGAAAATGCCCCGCCGCGGTGGTCTACTGGCTAAGGTACTTGGCTGCTGACCCGCAGGTCGCAGGATGGAATCCCGGCTGCGGCGGCTGCATTTCCGATGGAGGCGGAAATGTAAGCCCGTGTGCACAGATTTGGGTGCACATTAAAGAACCACAGGTGATCGAAATTTCCGGAGCCCTCCACTACGGCGTCTTTCGTAATCATATGGTGGTTTTGGGACGTTAAACCCCACATATCAATCAATGTGGAGGTGAAAATGCTTGAGGATTGTGCACTTAGATTTAGGTGCACATTAAGGAACCTCAGGTGGCTAAGATTTTCAGAACTCTCCACTACATAGAAGTGTGGCAGCTTGGGCTAGTTGGTATGGCATGACGATAGTTATAGCGCGAGAACAAAACGACACATAGACAAAAAAGACGCAAGCGAGCGCTAACTTCCAACTGAGTTTATTGCGCAGAGCGCAAAAATATATAGAGGAGACAGTAACCATGTGACAAAAACCATATGGCACAAAGAGCAGAACATGAGTAAGAGAAAAAACAAAAAACGAGCACAGAAAAATTGCAAAGAAAAATCTATAAGAAAACGAAACAGAAAGGTAGAGATAATATAACTACTTCCGCCCACCGAAACCTTGAAACCTTCGAGGAACCTTAGTTTCTTCTTGGACAGAGCCACAGAGGTCTTGCTAATACAAGGCACCTGTTCGCGTGCCAGTGGTAGGCCGCGAAGATGGCACGCGAACAGGTGCCTTGTATTAGCAAGCCCTCTATGTCAGAGAACTAAGGTTCCTCTGCGTGCAAGTAGTTATATTATCTTTACCTTTCTGTTTCGTTTTCTTATAAATTTTTCTTTGCCGTTTTTCTGTGCCCTTGTTTTTTGTTTTTTCTCTTACTCATGTTCTGCTCTTTGTGCCATATGGTTTTTGTCACATTGTTACTGTCTCCTCGACATATTTTTGCGCTCTGCGCAATAAACTCAGTTGGAAGTTAGCACTCATGTCTTTCGTGTCCTTCTTGTCTCTGTGTCGGCGTTTTGTTCTCGCGCTATAACTATCGTCTCCACTACAGCATCTCTCATAATCATATGGTGACTTTGCTATGTTAAACACCAATAAATATTACAAGCTGATTCAAAGCCAACAAATTAAAGTGACCTGTTTGCCCCTAGCCCAGCAGCTCTGCGCGTGAATGGTTGAGGTGTTTTTACTTGCAAGCTGCCAATTGGAAACAATGCACACAGATCAAAATTAGCATAACATGCCATTACAGCCTATCATAGCTGATTTTCATGTAAGTTAACAACAGGAGATAGGGAAGAATGTAATTCATAATTTAGTGCATCACATATGTCCTAAAGCAAGGTGTAGTCATTGGACCATCAACTTGATACAAGTCTGAAGAGTTGCTGAAAATTAAATGTCTACAAACGTGATGCCTGCCACTTGTTTAGCTTTGGGATCTCGGTATGACACCGCAATAACTTATAAAATGATTGTCTTCACATGTTTGTCTGGCAGGCGGATGACTTCATCAAGGCCAATGTCTCCAACAAGCTGACTGTGATAGCTGAGCAAGTACAGTTTCTCCAAAAGCAAGCCTACCGTATCCTTGAGGAGGCTCAGCTCAACACCAGGCTTCACCACGCTGCGTGTAACTTCAAGAAAGTACCTGGATCAGTGTACTACCTCTACAAAAGACCGAATGGTCAGGAGTACTTTAGCATGATCAAGCCCGAGGTGAGACCACTGGGATGAGTTCAGGGTGTGACGTCTTGCGTCGTAATGAACTTTAACCTGCTAGAAAGTAGCCGTGCCAATTTCATATGTCCGTGTGCTCAGTGGTAGGTTAGCACAATTGTTAATGAATTCATTTTGGAAGCTTCGAATTTGTTTTAGTGGTTTTGCCTAAAATTCACGGTAATGACAGAAACACTTGCATGCCAAGCTTTCATAGCACATTTTGGGAGTTGTTTAAAACTGAACTGGAGGAGTCCTCTGTGGCGCTTCCCAGCCGCTGTGCTGCTCCGAAATGATGAAATCCTTTCGTGCAGGCTTGTTCGAAATAGCAGGGTACACTGATGTTTGCCACCATTTGTTACTTGTGTTTTCATCAGATAGAATTAAACTTGAAAGCTGCCTAGGTTTATAGGCCTATATTATAACTTCAAAGCACAATTAGTAACTGAGCTACAGCTGGTATGATTGCATAGCCAGCATTTCACTCCCTTCAGAAATACAAAATTTTATTAGGCTGTGTATCAATAAAATTCTAAGCTGAAAAACGAACAGCTCCTACAGAGAAATAAAAACTACAGTGGTAATTGTTTCAATGATAATGGTAATTGGTTTGAAACAATGTCCACAGCATAATCAGCTTACCTAAATTGTGCACATATATTTGGAAATGAGTTTCTTCACTTGCCTGTTGATTACACAGGAAGGATTGCGGAAGAAAGCTGCAAGGGCGGCTCAAGTATTCCCTTGACGTCTTTAGATATCACGCTTTTTATGACAAGCTTCAACAAGACTTAGTCAGATTCCAGGGTGAAATTGTCTAATATCAATGTGCAACTTGACTCTCTCTTAATGTCATTGTCATAAAGACAAACTGCTCACTGCCAAGTTTAAAAATTGAAAAGCAAAGCAATGCACACAATTGCTGGAGAAACACAATCATTCTCACCGTTCATCATCATTTAAAAGCAGTTATATCTCTGGGCTGTTTTCTTTGCAACAATAAAGGCAAGATCTTCAAGTGTCAAGTATCTTTCTGAATCTTAACTGCTGCAAATGTGCTGAGTGAATACTGACTACAATAGCTTTGAGAAGCATACATTGAAAACAACATACTGACAAACATTAAAATTTGCTTTAATCAACCAAGATTTTGTATTGTTGGGTCTTGTACTAATGAGAAAGCTTTGTCTCTTTTGTCCGTTTATGCCAGGAGTGGGGTCCCCAGTGCCCACACGAGTTCCTAGGGGGATACAGACTGGAGTCTGACTTCACTTGGACACCCACCGAGGCCATCGAGAAGAAAAATCGGCAACTGGACGCCATCAGCCGCATTTCCCAGTTTTCATGCTGGAAGCAAGAGCCCATGGCTATCGCAGACGCATTTGTGCAAAAGTAGACAGTACCCCCTCCAAGCAATGAATACGCGGGTCATACTTAATGTGAAACTTGTGGTTCACTGAAATTTTGAAAGATGTTTTTGAGACTAGCTAAAATCCAGTGATTTTGAACTGCTAAGTGCATTCATTGCGCACAACCAGCTGCTAGGGTGCTGTATAAACACCTGAACGACAAATCAATAAATGTGCATTGTGCTTTGAGTTGCTCTTAGTTGATGACACTGGTTTAAATAATAACATATTCCAGGTGGCTTTCAAACACAACCTTTGAGACACTACTTTTTTATAAGTAGAGAATGCATTGCCAAAACAGACACACACACACGGTTTAAGTTGCTCTGTTACCACTGCAAAGCATCTCTCAAACTTTTGCAATGTCACAAGGAGAACATGTACGAACACAAAAATTTTGGTGTGACATTTTCCTGCTGCAATATATTGCTGAAAATGTACTAGTCATAACATTATGTTCTATGTGCAATGGCAAATATGACGTCATAATCCAGCAGGGCAACGTGGATCTTGGCCGCAGTGTCACGTCGTGGAAGTTTTCAGGTCCCCTTAGGTCACTTTGGATGATGTCAAAGCTGCAAGGTGCAGCATATAGTGCTGGATCAGGCACACAAACTTCTATATTGATAAAAATTACCTTCCAAGCTGTATTCACTGTTCATATTTGGCAGATGATACACGAGAATCGATCACACAGCCTACCTCTGCCGCAAAATTTTGTGTCGGTGCCCTTTTAACATGCCAGTGGTAAACAATGGTGCATCAGCTATCACAAAAACGGTAACTCAGAGATGAACTACAATATGTCTTGTCCTACGCAATGACACTGTAATAACTTACTGCACTAGTCTACAATAAAAAATTTCATACATAAGCTATATGCTCAAATTTAATATACCAGAATTGTTTTCATCAACATTCTTGTGAGTGTGTCCAGGTTCTGTGAGTATTCATCCAGTGAAATTCATAGTTTTAGCAAGGTTGCCTAGATCACACAAAATGTGGATACTTTTATTGTGTTGATTAAAAATATGACAATATGTTAATATGTCGGTGCTTCTCAATACTGCATTTTGAAAAACAACAGCTTAAAGGACACTTCAACTTTACTTTCAAGAATGGAATGCGATAAAGTTATTGGGGCTATTTGGCACACAACTGGCAAACATAGAATGCCATGAAATGCCTACAGTATCACCACAGCCTTTACCAAAAACAGGAAGTGGGTGGCAGCAATGCACCTGTGGCAATTTCGCTTTGATTCCGGCTCAAACCATGACTTTGTATTCTTTCCATCAATCCGGGTTGCCCACTCACGATCAACACCACCAGTACCGATAGCAACACCGCATTCCGTAGGCCATGAGCTCTTTAATGCTGTCGTGCTAAAAAAATACACCGGAGCTATGGCCCAAAATGTTCCAGCTGTAGTGTTTATGCACACAACTGTGTTTTTTATACTTTGTTTTAACAGTGCCTAGGTGCCTCTTAATGTTTGAACTTCGGTATACAACAAAGGACACTTCTTGTTTTGGTTCAGAAATACAATTTATTTTCGGCAGTTTTGGGCCCTTTTTTCCAGAGCCCAGCAAATGTTTTCAGGAAGAAAAACGTAAAAGGAAGCAACAGCTTCAACAAAGCTGCATAAAAATGGTCGCTTTAGCAAGCCGTCATGAGAATTCAAGAACAAAGTAAAGATCTTTCAAGGCATATTGTGACACTTTTCCTTTCACAAAAAGAACACAATTACAAAAAGAGTCATATGGCAGTAAATCAGGCCATAAATGTTTAACTTAACAACATAAAATGTTCTGGGCTCAATAAGCATATATATATTTACTCCCACACTAAATCACATACTTTTGATGACTTTTAAATAAAGAAACAAAAAGAAAAATGTAGATAAAACACATCCCGAGAAAGAAAATCTTGCTTTGCAAAGATACAAAATCAGATGCTCTGCGAAGATACAAAATCAGATGTGGCATCTCAATGCTAAAAAATCACACGACTGCAATCACCAAGTCGTGTTATATGTCTAATGATTTTTTAGCGAGATTACAAAACTGAATTTGCAGCGACTCTTTGAAAGCACAGCTGCCAGATTTTGTGAACAGAATAGTGATGCTAATTGCATAAAAGAAATGGAAATCGCTTGTCTGTGGGTGTGTTTTCTCAGTAGAGGCACTATTCACAACTTACCTGTACTGAAGCAAATACTTAACAAATAATTCAATGCACAGAACATCCATGTGTGTGTTTTTCGGTATAGATGCGATTGCAATAAAATTAATGAAGGTTTAGTCTATAGCATTAATGTTGCTAAAGCTTACCAAAGACTGCTTATTCCTAACGCCAGACCTCTGCTCGCAATCGGTAACCAAGAACTTTCGAGCAGTGGGGGTATCTACATGCATTACAAGTATTCATTATGTTTCCTTTAAATTATGTGCCTGTTATTGCAGTCTGATTGTCTTAAAACTCTTTCTTGTGCACACAACTGAACACAGTTTGCATGGACACAGCGACACAGTAGCTGCATTTTACACTAAAGGTCTCAAAGGACAGCTGAAAGGTTTCCAGAAAAGAGTTGTTAAGGTGTCCAGAATACTGGTCGTACTAAAAAAGGCTGCACGTAACGAGGATGCAAGATGCAGCAAAAATGGCTGAAGACACTCGAAGTATCTTTAGCATGACGGTACTAACAGTAGTGAGTTTTATACTGTACAGGAGTTTACAAAGTGCTCTGTCTAGCAACTGAGATCAGTGCTACTGAAGTGGCAGGATGTCCGTTAGACTACGTGGCACTACACAACATGCCCTGGCCAGTGTCCGAAATACCAATGGTACGCCTGACTGGTTCCTGACACACACTCACTTGGTTTGCAGCAATGTGGAGCCCTCTTTACACTGGTGCTGAAAGGCTGCCCACATCAAACACTTACAGAACACCGTCACTATTATGGCCAAACATAAAACAGCGCTAAAATGCTAGAAAAAAACTAGAACCACCAAGTACCCAATCTCTGGTGCACTAGCATATCTACTCCAACACATATATACTTCTACACCGGCAAAACTTCGGAGTGTAAATGCGGCCTGAAAGAATAAACGTGCGAGCGCCCTTTCTCGGGGCTAGTCTTTTAGCGCTGTTTTCTGCTCATAACAACGAACCAACCACAACCAGCCATTATGCCCACCTTTCAGCTGCTTTGGGTTCTCCAAGCTGGAGCATCATGTTCAAAATAAATCAGGTGCATGTGCGTTGAAGACATTCGACCAGTTAAGTGGAAGCTACACTGTACGAGTGCTCTAAAGCTGAATGCACCATATCAGACTAACACTACCAAATAACTCTCCATTACCTCTGGTGCTCTTGCAATGCAAGCTGCACTGTACACGTGTAACTGAAGCCACCAGGAAAGTACCAGTCACAACATTTCGAAAGAGGTAAGTCCACCAGAGAATGGTGATAGTCTCTGTTGCACGACAGAATACAACACTTTTCATAGTGCACATGCTCACCGGAACAGTGCGCCTTCTTTTTCAGTCGTCTCGCTGAGGTTTGAACAAACTATACTTGACTCTGTTTTGATGTGCTACAACATTTATGGAGTGTAATACAATTTGTCTCTTGATCAGCGCATTTTGCTTTGCACCACTCTGGCCTCGAAAGGCAGTGCTACTGCCACTCCTTTCAAGAGCACCTAAAGGCATCTTCAGTTTATCTATATGCTGGGACTACATAACGGTTACTATAGGAATGTATATGTATCTATATATGTGTACATATCTGTAATTCTTTTTTTTTTTCTTTTGTAACTGTGGGACTAGCAACAAACTGTACTAAACTAGCTCAGTTTATAAACATAAATTATGTATATGCTTGAGTTGGCCCTAGACTGATGAGCAGTATCTCACCACTTCCAAAGAAGTGCTAACAAAAAAGGAAGAAAAGAGAGGGAAAGAAAATGCTGAATGAGCATTATAAGCCAGCTGACACCATTTGTACTGCTCACTCCTTGCCCAGGCACAACAGTAAGGAGCTGCCTCTGAGCTTTGTCAAACATGCCATGATATTGCCTCTATTTGGATATGATGGACTGAGAAGATATGCTTTCAGTACTACTGATGATGAGTTCGAGTTTTGCAGCTGCCACGAACATCAGTCTAGTGCTAGAACTTAGGCTAAAGAAAAAATGCTCGAGCTTGAAATTTCGAATCACATGTGGCTCCAGTGTTTTTCCTTTTCTGGTAGCAAAAACTTCAAATAAAAAAAAAAAGCGGGATGGCACAGAGGGCTTTTTCTTTCTAACTCATAAAGACAAGTCAAAAAAGCCAGATATGGGCCGAACATTTAAGACAAAAAATAAAAATTACAAAAAACTGAAGTCTATGACAGCAGAGAACTTTTGTCCTTTATAAAAGAGCCTGCTTTTAAAAATAATCAAACAACAATGAGCACTGAAAAGACTTCTCAACTTCCTTACACTATGACCTACCAACAACCTGAACATGTGAATAAATTAAACACAGTAGTAGGTGTCACAGGGAAAGGAATGAGGCAATAAAAGTTAGAGATATGTGCCGTTGAATTTCTCCCTCAGAGCAACGTAAAATCTTGCCTGTGGCTGCGGCACAAACTGGTGACAGCAGTGTTTCTACCTCTGTAGAGAATACCTCAAATTTTCGCTTTTTCTCCAGTGTAATGATCAATTTAGCACATGAATGAAAAACAATTTTACAAAAGCGCACTTGCAAGATACAGGAGTCCCCAGAAGATGGTGCAGTCATCACTGGTTTCCTTTGCACAGCAGATATGGAAGGAATCGCAGGACGGGTCAACTTTCCCAAGTCAACTAGTGTGCAGCGAGAGCCTTGTTGAGCAGCTACTGTGTTTTGCAAGCGTCCCTCGCCTTCTTGCCTTTCTTGCCCTTTTCGAATGAGCTCGACCTCCGCTGGCCCTGGATTGGCATGTACGGTGGCACGGCCCCTTCGCCATCATCCAGGTCAACATAGCAGGCATTCGCTAACGCAGGACTGGACGTTGATCCACCTTCAAATTGAAAACGTACACCTCCCATTGTCGTTCGCATTCTATAAACAGGCAGCATGCGCAACCCTTTCTTGGGATCACAAGTGAAAACTACTGCGGCCATAATCATGATGGGCAGTGAAAAAGTTCCTGCAGTGTTGGTTTAGCATACTAATGCTGATCAAGAGCGAAGCCGAGCAGACCATGTAATTTTCAGTAGGAGGTGGTCTGCAGCAAGCAGTCGCATAATGGGCGCTAAGGAAAGAATGAGATGGGATGTTGAGTGTTAGGCTTGTGCGAGTATTCAAAGATTTGGAGTATTCGAACGAATAATAACGTATTCGAATTCGCTTTGGCTCGAAATGAACGAACAAATGCATGATAGCCAGTGTGTAACCTGCTTGTAAAGGTGGTTACACTGCAGTGAAAAGGTGCTATACTGTTAATACACCTTTACAAAAAATATCTGCACTGCCGCGAAGCCCCACTTTATAGTTAATGAATAGTGTATCCACTGTTTTGTGTTTAAAGCTAGTTATACTAGCTTATATGCTCTAAGTATAGTTAATTTTTATGCTCTAAGTATAGTTAATTTTAAAATGTAGCACATTTCACATGTTAACACATGCACTCTACCGAAAGTCAAATCCAGCCACTATTCAGTGTTGCTTCTACTTTCTTTGAACCAAGAATGATATTTGCTCATGCTTTGTCTCAAATAAAACATACACAAACACACACACAACTTGCCCACCGCAAGTTATCTTTTCACCAACATTTCTTTCTTCACATTTACATTACAATTCGGTCTTATAACTTCCCCTATACTTTTCTTGGCATTATGGTCCGTTAGATCTCATTAATATTGTGCTAAACACAGAAAAACGAGCCTTTAAGTACTTAAGTACACAAATCATTCCTTATATATATATATATATATATATATATATATATATATATATATATATATATATATATATATATATATATATTGTATAGGTTTAGTAGGGTCCTGACAAATATACTACTCATTTTCCTGTATAATATGTGATACTAACTATTTGAATTCGATTTGAAATTATCTTGGCCAAATCATAATTAACTTAAAATTTATTTAAAACCTAAAATTTACTACTCACACAAGCCTAGTATTGGCATAAGAGAATGTACTGGAAGTAGACAAGTTTACCTACTGAAAGAAGTTATTTTAGTTCTACAGTGAACTTAGGTATACTATGATTACGATAAAAACAGTGAAGAGATGTAAGTTATCAGAATGGTGGTTCAGCATGCTAATGTTACAACCTGATCATTCTCTAAGTAGGACCCTTAAATGCACCGACACTTGCTCCATCGCTCTTTTTATTGTTGCAAGCAGTGATAGAAGGGTTCTCTCAAAATATGTCAGAGCTCAGCCAGGCCCCACATCACTTATAGTGCAGCGATCACTTGCTGAGAATAACATCTCGGTTGTCCTTCAACCTTCACAATTTCTGAATTCCATCGACTTTTGAATGCTCCTAGGTCTCATGGGGACGCGTGTTGCAACTGTGGAGGACATCAAGGCGACTGAGATGGATCCCGAAAGAAGCCTTCTAATACTGCTTGTAAGAATCCCGGCTGTGGTGGCTGCATTTCCGATGGAGACGGAAATGTTGTAGGCCCGTGTACTCAGATTTGGGTGCACGTTAAAGAACCCCAGGTGGTCAAAATTTCCGGAGCTCTCCACTACGGCGTCTCTCATAATCAAATGGTGGTTTTGGGACGTTAAACCCCACATATCAATCAATACTGCTTGTAACAATGGCAGGAGCAAAGGTGTTTGCATGCTAAGGTCCTACTTTGAAGGTGATTAGATTGTTAAATGCTGAACCACCATTCTGAGAACCTTTTGAACGTTCCTAGTATTGTGCTAACTGTTTGAGTAAACACAACTTAGCCTTTTCCTACACAACTCCCCGCAGACCTTATCATAGTAACAACTTCACCGCAGAACTGAAACAATTCCGTTCAAGCAAGCTCACTTACATGCCAGTGAATTTCCTTATGTCGATTATGCATCTCATCCTTTTCTTAGCACTCATTATGCTACTGCGTGTAGGTGACCACTAGCTACTATGGACAGCATGGCATGGCCTGCTCTTCTCCACTTCCTCCTCAACTAGACTATCATGTAGTACTCATATTTGCAGGCTTGTTTGTTCTAATTTATACAGCAGCATTGTTCTCTTCTGGACATTAAAAAGAGCACTATCATAGAATTTCTCACTAGCCACTTGTGTTCCTACAACTCTAAGCCTTAAAAAAATACCACGAGGTGTGTTGATTACAATAATGTAATCACCACTAACTATCACTTAATATTTTCAGGTACATAATAAGCTGTACAATAATCACCAAGACATTCTCTTTAACCAGCCCATGAAGGGGCCCTCCCAAACTTTTTCAGCATGGTCACTAAGTGCTGCTGATCAGTTGTCGAGGTAGTTTCCCGAGAACACACGAGCTGAACATTAGAGCATACAAGCGACCTGTGATTTCCAATTAATTCTCAAAGTCAGCTATAAATCGTTCCTTTTTTTTTCTACAAATTATTTCATACACCCAAATTTATGGCCACTGGCTGATTTGGCTATCTTAAGCTGAATGGCAGTTGCAGTAGCCGTCACAGATGACAACCACAAGCCAATGCATGCACTCGCGATTACACTCAAAGTAAGCCACGCATGTAGATAAAAAGAAAAAAAAAATACCCAAGGTTATAACACGCGTGTTGCGGAACTTTTTTTCCTCCACCATCCATACATGCTTAGCTTCCAGTGCGCTCATCACGTTACAAATTTCAAAAAGCATGTTACAAATTTCTGTATTTCCACTCGTACTTGACAGGTTTTAAGATTTCTTGCGGCAGTTAATTTGTCAGGCAATGAACTCCTTGACTTAAGACATTCGATGGTTACTTTAAAAAAGTGTTGCATGGCCCCTTTATGTTCACATGAAGCCCAGGGTACGTGAAAAGCGAAAGTGACTAGTATAACGAGAAACTCAATATGACAGCAGCACTGGAGATTTATCTAGCCAGATGAGACCCTTTGAGCTTCCACAAGCATCGCTTTTCAAATGGCAACCAGTTAAAACAGATAAAATCAACTTATTCTAGTTGATGTCTACTCAGAGGAAAGCAGGAGAAAAGCATTGCAATGAAAACCACTTTCTGAAATGCAACTGCAAGATATTATGAGCTGAACACTGTTAAAAAAAAAAACAGTTGCATGCAAAACATTTCTGAAGTCTCATGTTGCCAAACCGGTCTATCAAATGAAGCGTTATGGGAATGCATAGACTTATAGGAATGAAGTTTTATGAGAATGCATGCTGCCATGTTTGAGTTCACGATCAAACGTCTACTGTTTGCCTCAGCCAGCCTCCATTTACAGAGGCAGTTCATGGTAAGGAGAAGCAGTGGCTGTTTTGGCATTTGTTGCCAACAATGACCGTGTGATGGCACAAAAATTTGCACTATTCTTCAAAAGACACTTGAATGTGCCAAAAGTTTCCTTATACAAAAAGCTGAATTCCACTGCATAGTGAAGTTGCCACGTAGTGAAGTAAACTGGCAATCTTACTGGCAGAGTCATACTGAGGTTTACTGTTTTGGGAAAGACAGAGACAGTTTGCAAAAAGAAAAGTACTCAACCTGACAGTAGCCATGAAACTACAAAACACATAAATTTCCAAGAAGTACAAACAAAACTTATGTACAATACTAGCAGATTACACGCTATCAAGCATATTGTCTTTCAAGAAAGAATAGACTCATGCTGATTGGTGTAGCATACTTCAGATCTTACAAGAGGCCAGCACTATAATGACGAGCAAGGAAAATAACTGCGCAATGTGTGTGCCTTCTGCTTCATCTGAGTAGTCTTGCGAATTCCAAACCTAAAGTCAGCTCATGTGACCAGAGTAGCCGAATGACATGGCTCTCAGCCAGCTCTTCAGGGTTTAGAACACAGGCCCACCTATGGTGCTAGTGGCACTTGCGATGGTTCCGGGAGGGGTGATGGCATTGGCAGTACCCACAAGAGGGTCCAGCGTGTCGTGAGGAGAACGTGAGCTGCTGTGTCGTCCACTGCCATGACGCTCCAGAGACGGCTTTCGACGGCTGAAAGTGGGGTCTATTTCTGTCGCAATGTTCTTCACCCCACTTGGACCGACCAGGAAGGCTGCAGCACCAGCTGGCTCTCCATCGGCCTTAGCTGCCGATGAACTACGCACAGAAAACCGAATGATGGGAGCAAATAATGACACCCTCTTTTACAAACTTCATCTTTGCAAAATGTTACCTTTACAAATATGCACTGACTAATCCAAATCCTCACTCTGTTTATAATTGTGTTAGATACCTACAATTAAAACTGGATGAATGGATGCAGAGAGCCCAACTGTAACCACCGACTAGAGATAGGATTGAATGAATTGAGTAGAAAGCAAAATTATTAGAGCACCCAGTTATCAAGGAAGCAATCTGTATTAGAGACTACAAACCACCATAAACTGATACAACTTAAGAAGGAAGGCAAGGACACACCCAATTCACCGAAGCCATTTGCCGATTACCTCCACAGCTTAGAAGTAGTGCCAGTAATAAGCAAGAAGGTATAGTCACCAGCCGTCCAGCTTATGACGTAAGTTTAGGGAGTACGGTCACTAGTGCAGCATTTATCTTTGAGGAAGAAATGCTGTTGTCTTTTAAAGTTGTACCCAACTACAGAAGTCTAAATCAGACAAGCAAATAACACTTCCAAATGTTTCTCTGGATGACACAGATTAGCAAGCACAACCTAGAAGCAAAATTTTAAGGAAAGCAAAAAAGCATGAAGCATGAATCTTAAAAAAAATTTCTTATGTAAAAATGCCAGTTACAGAGCGTTAAGACACAGCGACCAGTGCACAAGCCTCAGCCAATGTGGACTCATTTGTGCCATTCAAGGGGCATACAGTGTTGAGAACCACTGTAAACATCACACTTTGTTTTTAATCTCACTTTCAATTTTACAAGCACGTATGATCCATGTCCGTTTAAAACTAAATACTATAGCTAGTCATATCAGCGGACAGATGCATAGGCTGTGTCTAATGTGGGACTTACTTTTCGAGGGGCTCTCCGCTCAAATCGCCTGAGGGCTCATGGTGGCCACTAGAGTTTGGTTCTTCAGTAGGATTCTGTAAGGTAACCATATTCAAACTCTTATTTACATAAACTGCCTTCACACAGAGCTACAAAGTGTTTGTGAACTAGACATTTGAACATAACCTGCGAGTACTAAAAGTTAATACAAACGTGAAAAGCAGGAGGATCCAATGAAAGAGTACTTTGGTGAATAAATTGCAAGCCAGAGTCTTTCATTCTCTTCATTTTTTCATGCTGCAAGTTAAGGTGCAGAAAGCCTCCAAAAGCTTTCAGCACATGATGCAGTTTTGTACTGCCTCCAGGATTAGAGACATTGCAAGTTTTTCTGCAGCCTTACTTGGTGTTGTACTGCCTCTGTGTTTGGCCCACCTTTGACCAAGCAATGATGATGTTATGGCGTCACAGTGCCATTATGAATTATGAAGACCTAACAAATTTTGTCAATCTGTGATGTCATTAAGTGATAACTCTTTGCATTAAATGCGTAAGTGCAGCCACTGCCAGTGATCGATTTTCTTGTCGATGGAACACGTAAGGCCTTTTTTTTAATTTTGTAACTATGATAGTGAGGTAATTTTACTTTTACTTAGAAAGGTGTTGGAAAATGCTCTAAGTTTTGACCAAATCATGTTGTCCTAGATAAATACCCATATATTAATGAGGCAAAGTGGTCATTATTTAGAAAAGTGTTGAAGGTTTCCTTTAATACAAGACAGCATGCGAGTTCAAGATGCTTGCAGTGCGAAAGACACATGAATCAAAGGCCAGTATCGTGAAACATCGCTACATTAAGTGCATAGCATTTTTTTCTAATATGCAGCACCTTTTAATGGGAATGACAATATACTAAGCAGCCCATTTACACATTACTTTTCCCCGTTATGAAATGTGCTTTCTTGTAGTCTCCATGGCTTAAAATTGTGAATTTTATATATTCCTGTAAGACATCAGAACCCTATGTATAGATAAGCTACAAAAGAGAACATCTCACACTAATTTCATGTTTTTGATCTACCTTTTTGCCCACTGGGCGTGCGAGAAGTTTTCAACCATGCAAGTGAGATGACTTATCTGCTGCATGCCTGCACCGTATAACGCACCATGTGCTGTTGCTGCTGTTGGAGCAGTGCCTTCTGCCGGGCCCTTTCACGTGCCCTACGCAGTCGTGCTTTCTCCTGGTCCTGCAGCATCTTCGCCAGCTCCCTATCTTGAGCCTCCATAGCAATCTGGCGATCGTTTGCACTGGCACCCCGCCTCTGGACAAAAAATGACCGAGACAATACTCACATGTGGCACGAGCCAGAGAAGCAACCCTATTTTAGGGTGTGGCAGAGGAGCCTGACGAATAAGTGTCTGGTCAGCAGCACACGTAAGTACGTGAAATAGAAGATGACAGGGACTGAGGAAATGCAGTGTTAAAGATGAAAGCAAATGTGTCTTTTAGTTCAGAATGTACACTGGAGCACAAGGGCAGCTTCAGTGTCCCCGCTTAGCTGATTCTAATGAACACATGCAGCAACTGTTTCTATAGAAGCTATTCTCTTCCAAGTGAACATGCAACCGTAAGCTCAATTCATAAAATGTAACAAAAAAATGTCCCTTGCATCAGATTCTTAAATAATCATTGTCTGCTCGCTACCAACTGTCTCACTCTAGTCGTTCCATTCTCGCCCATGACCATGAGGCAAGAATAATCAGCTGAAACTCCTTATCAGCACAGAGCGACCAGGAAATGTCAGAAGAATAGTGTACACTGATGGAAGCCCATGCAATGGTGCCACCTTGTGGCAAAATGCTTTTTTCTCCTTGGCGACAACAATTTTTTTCCTAGCTGTCAGCATGATGGTTGCTGTGTGGTCTTGTGAACTCACTTCAAAAAGTGCAATTCCCATTAGTAAAGTTTCTTGCTTTGTGCCCGCAAGCCACCACACCGTTTGTCACCACAGCACCTGCTGTGGTGACACACGGTGTAGTGTTGTAATGAAGTAGTAGCGTCATCATCATCGCTATTCATCATCATCGTCATTTTTCTAGCCATCGCCCTGCACCTTTCGTGCAGCTCATACGAAAGCTCGTGGTGCGAGCGGTAGAGAGAACGAGCACCAGGCCTGGCGGTTCGGACGTGGCATCTGCTGCCGCTCCGCGTCGGCAATCGCCTTTGATAACAAAGTGGCGAGAGAACGACACGACCACGTTGGCTGCCGTCCCGTCTTCCTCTCTTGCTCTCTTGCCAACGTGGTCGTGTCGTTCTCTCGCCACTTTATTATCAAAGGCGATTGTCGACGCGGAGCGGCAGCAGCTGCCACGTCCGAACCACCAGGCCTGGTGCTCGTTCTCTCTACCGCTTGCGCCACGAGCTGTCGCATGAACTGCACGAGAGGTGCAGCGCGGTGGCTAGAAAAATGACGATGATGATGAATGGCGATGATGATGACGCTATAAAGTCCTTAACTTGAACCTTGTATAGCGGCTCTTTCAAATACATGAAGCAGTACACATATTCAGAGAACTTTGAACAGGTTGTGGCAATAGTGCCACTATTTGTTGTAGCCAAGAGCACATATGCAGTGCGAGCATTACGCAGCAATTTAGAATAAAAAATGTATTTTTCTTTTCAGCAACAGTACAGCGGTGCCACTTGAAAGTGCTGCAGTGAAATGTAGCTTACTGCACTGCCACCATAAGTACCACACAGTTGCACTTCATTCCATTGTAACTGGTGAGCACTGTGCTGTCATGCAACATTATACAAATAAACTTTTTCAAAGTTCCACCCCAGTGAAATTTAATAAGAAAAATCAGCACTTTGGTTCAATAAATAATCAGTGACCAGCCTCTATAACAATAGAGTGTTGAGTAAAACTTGATAAATCTCTTCTTGTAAGTAATACACTGCAAGCTGTGGAGCAGTATACGACAAACTACTTGAAAATTTAAGTGAAACCTGGCATTGCAGGGTCTATCCACCATAGCATGTATGACCGCAAACAAACCTGACATAAAAACTTACCGCCGGTGAATGAGACATCTGCAAACCATGCACATAACCATATCTTCACTTATATGATGTAGTTGAAAAGTGCAAGCCATTGTGCCAAATCAAAACACCGAAAGCAAGAATCTTGATATGTCTGACACTCGCCTTTCCAGCAAAGACTTGGCTAATGCACAAGTGCCAACCCACACTTGTTGCACACTGTCCTAATCCGCGTGAACGAAAGCAAAATCAAGGAAAAAGAATTGCTCACTTTTGTTTCCTGTTCCTGAAGAAGCCTTGCTAGCTCCTGTAATTAAAAAAAATACTAATGTTGAGCTGCTGTGGAGGTATGTGTAGCCACACAATTTTCATTGTGTGAAAATTTCATGTTACTGAAAAAGCACACAGAGCAAGCTACTTCCAGGAAAAAAGTTGCTTGCTTTGTCCAGAAAATGAAACATGAACAGCAATACACAGTGAGGTTTAGCTCAGCAATTGAGCTTTCTGGACGGCGCTTTTGGATGCATGAGGCATCAATAAAATTGAGAAAAACAAAGTCCAATTGGAGTCGAAGTTAAACTACACCACTTAACAATCTGCCATAAAACATGCAAGCACACATGTAGCGTCAGGAGTGTCGTGCACATGGTCACTGCACCACTTTCTTCTATGACACAACAAACTTTCAATGATGTGGTCAATGAATGGCTAAGCACAGATGGTGAAATACAGAACATTTGTAGAAGTTAGTAGACATCGTGGAACAATTTGTAGAATTTTAGAACAATAGTTTGTATTTGCTGAAGGAAAATAGAGTCTACTAAGTAAGTCTACGATTGACCTGTAGAAGGTCATACTTTGCTCCTTCATTTCTATAATGCAAGAACAGTCATAGAGGCAAGCAAGTAAACATGACAAAGGAAATGTCAATGAAGTCATATCTATGTCGACTCCTGATAATTCAAAGTCACTTAATTGGAATTTTCAGTTAATTTGTAGTCAACAAGCGGACCTATTAATTTTGCATTTACGTCTATAGGAAAAAATGCTCGAGAATTCAAAGTTCGAAGCCCGTAATGATGGTTAATAGAAGGTTATTTTCCAGCTGAAAGCCTTAAGACATCCCTAATTTTTCAATAAAATGGGGAATTTTTCATGTGCTGTCGGATCGCTCTTTTGTCGCCATCGCAACTGACTGCAGCTCCACGGTTCATGAAGCAGCCATCTTGTTTAGTCAACGCTGAGGCATCGCATTGATCCCACTGGCTAACTAGGTCTTTCGTTGTGATGTGTCAAGTGCTTCAGCCCCATGCTGGGTTGAAGTCTGGTGTAAATTAGAACAGTGCAGACTGGACTCTGGCGGAAAAGAACACACAAACACACAGAAAGTGCTGTGCGTGTGTTTGCGTGTACTGCTCCATTCGCAACCAGTTGCGCTGTTCAAATCTAACATGATAAACCAACTAGCCCGCCAACCCACAGTGGGTTGATTCTGCATGTGTTTTCACAGCTGGTTTTTACTGTTGTGGTGGCGACGTTTGATAATGGCAACTCGCTGCCCCTACTAAACACTTGACCTGGCGACAAGAGTCAAAAGTCTTGAAAGAAGTTGACTAGAGAGATGAACTTGGCGACGGTAGTTTTGGGGCCGTTCTTAGCAGTGTCTGTATTGAAAAATTCGTTGCCATGGACAGCAACGTCGATACATGCAGTCGACTAACGAATAGAAAAATTGTGCACATGGACTATCAATGTTGGTGCTGCTCTTGCTCTTGCGCTGTGGCTTTCACGTTTTGTTGAAGAGGGCAATCCTGAAGAAGCACTTCAACATGTGTAGTTGTTGGAAAAGTTGCTAGCCGCAGCCAGGTTTTACAAGAGAAGATGACAGACTATTTTCTTAGAGAACTGCCAGATTTGAAGCAATAAAAAGGCAGTTTCTGTGTATTTTGTTTAATTGTAAGTTTGTTTATTTCAAAGTTTCTTGCAGTTCCTGTGAAGTTCGTGTTGATGAGAGTCGACTGTAATACATACCGCGTCCTGTTCCTCTTGGAACTTTCTGAGTTCCTCCCCACTGAGTCCAGGGGGTGGCTGCAGACAGAAGTCTGAGAAGTCCTCATCCCTGCTCTCATTGTCATTGAAAAAGGCACCGGAAGTATCCTCGCCAATGGAAAGCCTCTTCAGCACTGATGGTAATGCATCATCTGCAGGGATAGTTGAAAAGAACACTGGTAGAACAATGCTGCGCTGGAAGGCAAAAAAAATTTTTTTTCACTTGCGCCGAGATTTCACAAAAGTTGACTCCTTGTCCGATGCTTGTTGTACAATATTACTTGTACATGCGAGACTTGCTATGTCAAAGCATGGTGTGGTAAAAATAGAACTGCATATACATTCAAAGAGAAACTATGAACAAGAGCATCTATGCCTTTGATTCAGATCAAGTGCTTCTACAACACATAAAAATCGCCCCCCACTGCCCTCAAGAAAAAAAAAAGAAGGAGCAGTTAAGGAAAAAAGCTAAGCACAGAGAACGAATAAAAAAAGCCCGGGAACTACTTACATGCCCATAAAAGTGTCTTCAGCGAGAAAATGTCTGTCGACAATCAGCCAAATGCGATTCATATTTAGTGATACAAAGACTAATGAATTCTACTCAGTTGCTCACTGGTATAACAATGCTCGAGTTAGTTAATGACACCTCATTATTGTGCAAGAACATAAGGACAGGGATGTAAATATGGAGAAGCAAGAATGAAAGAGTGAAACTTTAAGCATGTAATAAGTGTTACTTAATAAAATACTAGTATTTATTTGCGACTTTTGATATTTCACCTTTTATTTTCTGAGAACATGGAATGACTCGTTCTCCAATTTTGTAAAAAGTCATCGTTGTGGCTTTGCCAAAAAATGCAAAAACATTCAAGTATTTGGATACGTTGCTGCGCATTGGCAATACGAAAATGATCAGAACTAGTCTAGAGACCTCGACTATGGCATTTTTCATAGCCATGCTATCCCTGTGGCAAGTCAAAACCAAGTTAATCAGTCGATCACAAACCTCTGCGCCTCCGTTCTATCCTGTCCAGCTTCTTGGGCAGCTCTCTTTTCTGTAACTCCGCGGCAAGTCTCTGCAGCACAGTGAAAAAGGAAATATTTATAAGAAAATGCAGAAACGAAGTTGTGCGACAGTGATTTCTTAAGCACTACAAGATAAGCACAAGAGCAGAAAGAGCAGCGCCGACTACCAACCGTTTTTTGTGCCTCAGTCATCCGTACCTAATCGAATTAAGCTTCGACTCTCCCAAAAGAAAGTCCTTTTGTGAGATCAGCACGTTTTTGAAGCTGTATAAGCTGCTAGACATGCCCTACTATATTTGCTGCAGAAATGTTATTTCTCTCATAAACAGATATGGTTGTTGGGCAAAGTCCATGTAGGGGGCATGACAGTGCATCATATTCAGGACAAACATGCTTAAAAATGACAAGTAGCAGAATGTGATATGAAACACTTTGAGGTTCTCAATAAGACGGGTATTAAAGGCGCCATCGAATGACTGGATTAAAGAGATTTATTACCTCATAGGTCGACAACCGCAAAGGTTTTAGAATTCATCGAATGCGAACGGAGTAAACAGAGATTTGTCGCACGCCGTAATTAATTTCTCTCTCCTGTCGTCTCGACGAGTGTGCTGGAAGCTAAGCAAACGGGGACTCCATCGAGAAAAGGATTTACCTTGAGCACTTTCTCCTCTCTTCAAAAGCGCACCTTAATTTCAGTGTGATCCCAAGCACACACGCATGTACGAGCGGTCATGGTAAGAATATAGCTCATGATGCCCAAGTCAATTAATGGCTGTGAATTTAGGTTATATGGCATGGCCGTTGGGGTAATGGCATCATTTGCAGAAAGAACAGAGAATGACTTCTAGCTGACAAATTATTAACAGTGAATTCCAGGCCACAGGCTGCACAATAATGTTTGGCCCGCGTGTTGTTAAAAGCCTCTACCACCGATTGGCAGTGTTTTCTTTTTCTGACCATGTTGAAAAAAGTGTTGCAGGGACCCTTTAAGTGAATGTCAGGAGAGACATTCAAAACTAGGTCTCACCTGGTCTTCCTCCTGTGCAGCCGCATGTAAGGCAGCCTCCCTCTGCAGCTGTTGTTGCAACTCCAGAGCAACCTTCGCATCGTGTTCTTCTCTGAAGGAGAAAAAGAAAAATGAGACGTGACTAAAAGGTGAACGTTTAAGGAAATAACCGTATAGAGTAGTACTTGAATATTAGCACAGATGTTGAAGTATGTGTTACAATCTTGGCATATATAACAAACAAGAAGAAATGTGAACCAGTAACTTTGGGGCCCTCCCTTTTTTGTATGCTGAAAGATTGCAAATTCATGGCCTGGCTGGTACAGGGATAAAAACAAAAAACAACTGAGAGCACCACTGTTGGCTATAATGATGTCACTTTTCTAAAAGGAGCTGGCCCAATATTTTGTTTTTACATTAACATTCAGTCGTCAATACATAATAAATGAGCCCCATTTGCCATGTGAGTAAGAATGTGGCACAACAAATGTATGCTGTGTAATGTAAACATGTGCAAAAACATTTTCATACAGACTTGGAGGAGCAAGTTTTCAAGCTTTACATATTGCAAGCACTCGCATAGATAAAGTTTTTTTCGTTTCACTGGCAAAACTAACTCATGCACGGTTACACAGCATAGCCTCACTAACTTGTCAGAACACATGCAAAAACAATGTATTCATCAAAATGATGACAATTGCTTTTATGATACAGGCAATTAGGTACAATGAGTTATCTACTCATACATGTTAAAACTAGCATACCTGGAATAGCCGGAAGACGAAAATGAGTACATAAATACTTTGAGACAACAGAGTAACATACGAAACTGCAGAGTATTGCACACACATGCTATGAAATTCTCCTATGATATTTCAATGACCCAAATATGAGGACAATGACCTTGTCAGCTAATGCAGTAATGTTAGACTTAAGAACAAGTTCGGCCGCAATGATTGAAATTACACATTTGCTGATCGCGCTTTCCCACAAAAGCAGCAGGATTAGCTGGGAAACATGCTCTTCAGCACAGTGTGAAGACGAACGCATACCCTGACAAGGAGTTTTCACCGCACGGCACTCACGCGCTTTGTAAGTCAGCTTCTCCGCGGGACACGAATCAAGCCACAGCGTGGCAGCTTAAGCTAGTTGGTATGGCATGACGATAGTTAATGCGCGAGAACAAAACGGCGACACAGAGACAAGAAGGACGCGAGCCCTTCGTGTCCTTCTTGTCTTCGTGTCGACGTTTTGTTCTCGCGCTATAACTATCGTCATGCCAGATATGGCGTTGGTGTTCACGCGGTGGCGCTACCTGACGGCGAGAGAGCCGTATGGACAAAGCATGGATACGCGCGCAACGGCTTTCTCTTCGGTCGACTTTATCGCGCACGCGGTGAGGAGCACACGGGAGGCGATCCTGCCAGGGCCCGTAGCCAGGGCCCGTAGCCAGATATATTTTTCACGGGGGAAGGGAGGGATCAATCGCCCTTTATGTATGTTCGTGAGCGTGTCTGTATTTGTGCGAGCATACATACACTTGCAAAATTGAAAAAAATCCAGGGAAGGAGTTCGAATCCCTTCTCCATCCCCGATCGTTCAAGGTCTAGCTGATATAGGCGTTCGAACGTGCTAAGAAAAAAGAAATAGAAGTGAGCATCACGAAACAATATTGAGGTCGTATCAAACTTAAAGGCCCTGGTGACGTGATAGGCAAGCTCTATACTGTTGGCCGGCTCGCTTTGGTAGCGTGGGCATGATCCTACCCACGAGGCATCGCGCAATGGGCCCCAGAAGGCAGGACGGGCGGGTGGCGTGAGTGGTATACGGTGAACTAGAATGGGAGGAGATTGACAGGGTGAGGCCTGCGGGCGTTCTTTCTTTTTTTTCGTTTTGCTTACACGGCAACTGAAATTACCGCGGAAAATTTCCTTTCATAATCTTGCGCTGCTTCATCCTCTCGGACATTCGTGATGGTCGAGACTGCGCACGTGCATTGCGCTCTATCCTGTCGAGAAGCTTTTTTTTTTTCTATCAACGCAGATGGTGCGCTTGCTCTGTCAGATCACCAGAAGCTGCATGCTCACCAGAGTTCACCAGAGGTTGAATGTGCGATTGGCCGTCCGCTTGCCGGCCGTGCACATTCCAACGGAACTGTAGCGCTTATAACCATCGCCAATTATCTGCTCCGATTTGCATAGACGCACGCGAATGCCAAGCTCTCCACTCCGGCTTTCCGCTTTCCCAAGAATGGTTCGATGCCCAGGAAGCTCGTCGAGGCGATTGAACAGGAACACCATGTACGATAGCCTGGGTCAAAGGGTACATGCGTACTACTGCAGTCACGTTTACAACATCGTGCGTCGATGCATGTAAATGCACCGGCTTGACGGAGCCTCAAGGGTAACCATGCTGAAGGAGTCTGAGAAACCGTTTGGGGACAGTAATTCCGTGCTCAAGCACCCTTTGCGAAAAGAAATGATTGATTGATACGTGGGGTTTAACGTCCCAAAACCACCATATGATTATGAGAGACGCCGTAGTGGAGGGCTCCGGAAATTTAGACCACCTGGGGTTCTTTAACGTGCACCCAAATCTGAGCACACGGGCCTACAACATTTCCGCATCCATCGGAAATGCAGCCGCCGCAGCCGGGATTTGAACCCGCGACATGCGGGTTTTGCGAAAAGAAAAAGAAGGCGCACGTGGTTACAGAAGCGTTGCTAGACGCCATCTATTCGAAACACGCCGTGATCCGAACTTATCGCGACCGGCGCGCTCTCCAGTTCGAATCAACGTATACCTGTGTTTTCGCGAGCACCGACAGTTCGAGTTACACATATTGGAAAGGGAGTACAATTTTCACTAAACCGGGAATGAATAGCTTTTCTGCCTGAACCCACATCAAGAGGGGGCTTAACTCACTGCTGCCTCAGCATCTCCTCGTAGGTACGGCGGATGAATTCAGCCTCTTCTTCCTCTGTGCGCTGCACCGTCTTTGCCACAGGAAGATCGGCTCGCAGGAGCTGGTTGTTTGTCCTGTTCAGGTTGTACCGCTGGTTGACTGCAGAGTAAGTGAACACCAAAACACGAACGCTAGTTTACTTCATTTGCTTTGTTTGTCTTTGTAAATGGGTCATACCCACTACCGGCAAATCGAATAAAATAGGGTAAAAAAAGGTACATCGCGTATGCGCACTCCTGCCTTAATTTAAAGAACGTAATGTGCGGAAGAAAATGGAAACATAAACAAAAGCTTGCAAATCAAAACAGGAAGGTGTGAGGATCGACATACTCTCTTGCGACTGCAGCCGGTACGCCAGGACGCCATCTTCTCGGACGAGCCATTCTTTGCACACTGTAAACAGAGATCAGTGCAGTCTATAAGAAACGGAGCAATGAACTTCATTTCACACCATAAGCGCCCTGTGTCGAACAGCAATCGCTGTGAACTGTGAAGACACCCCCTCCGCCCCTTCGTTCATGCACCTTCCAAAATTAAACAGAAAACAGAACAGTTGCAGCCACGCAGGCCGGCATTGTTCTCAAAAGCAATCTGGCAATCACTGCCTCCAAGAGACATGGTTACGCCGAGAGGGCAGGGCGAACGAGCGTGTCGACATCTCCGGGGTGGCACGGATGACCTCCAGAATAAGACCCTACAGGAGCCAGCCTCGGAGTCTTGCGTGCGCCGCTCACGCGTTGGCGACGAATTTCGATACGCATCTCGCGGTCCCGCTCAGCCATCCAGAATGGCGGCTGTTCGTGCATGGTACATGCGCCCTTCGCCAGAAAAAGCGCCCCACACCGCCTGAGAGAGCAATGACCGAAAGCGGAGGCCTGGCCAGACGCATGCACACGCAATGCACACAGACGTCATGATGACGTCGCATACCGCCCATGAAGTAACACGACGTCATCAGATGACATCGTTGCTTCGTCAGATGGGGACCGATCCCGTACTATATAGGCAGTCTACGACCATGTCAGGCGCAGAAACAGTGCCATGCCTCCTATTCTGTGTAAGCAGTGCAAAAATAAGTCGCCGAGTGCAGAAAGCTTTCCGAGGGGGGAAGGTGTATAGGGTGATCAGCGCATCCACCGGGAAGAAAAAGATTGCGTTCACGCTACGAAGTTATCTTAGAAGAAGGGCGACCCTGAGAGTTCTGAGGGTATACACTGCTCAGCCAACGCCAGACAGCCAGCCAAACGAAGTCACCGAGCGCTTAAACCACGTCTATGGTGAATATAAGCAAACAGCGCGAATAAAACGAGGACTGAAAAGACTCGTACACTGTCTCAATTGATTTGTTTGCTTAGATTCGCCATCAA
The DNA here is from genome assembly GCA_013436015.1 of Rhipicephalus annulatus. Lineage (NCBI taxonomy): Eukaryota > Metazoa > Arthropoda > Arachnida > Ixodida > Ixodidae > Rhipicephalus > Rhipicephalus annulatus. The sequence goes on along the minus strand of WOVY01010296.1, from coordinate 115,394 downwards.
CCAATACCATCTAGCCCAGTTCTCAATCGTTCCAACCTCGTGGCTCTATGATCAGCAGGTCGAACAGACGACCTCCTCTATTGACTTGAGTGCGGCCAGCGGAGTGATCATCGACGGAAGTTTGCGCTTTTATAAGTGCTATACCAGCAATGTAGATTGCATAGCTTGAACATTCGGCATTGATCTGCCTGCCTGGGGCTTTTAGAAAAGCCTAAGCAATCTTTATTTTAATACCTAACGTTTCGGATCCCGACCGGCTTCTTTGGCGTTTGACAAACGGGATTTCAAACGCAGACCCTGAGGGCAAAATAAAGGCGGGAAGTGTACGTCGAATGATTGATGGTAGCCGCGGCATCTGTTGGATGTGCTTCCATCTAAAAGGAGCCGCCATTGGTGGTTTTCTTTCTTCAAAAAAGAAAACAGCGGGGCCGCTCCGGTATTGATAAAAAAAAAAAGGTTCCTAGAATACCACAGCATTGCGTTCTCTCGAAGGCTATTCATGAGTTGAATTCTCTCAGGAAGGTTCTGCCGATATACGCCACGGAAGGTTTGGTGCAGGAAGGTTTGTACAATGCTCCACGCCTTTTCTGCAAAGATGAGCGGGAGGAGAAAGAAATAAGGAAAACCTCAGGTGACAGCTGCCGATGTTAAGCGCGTATACGTATAAACCATGCAGCGATTCCCCATTTGAAGTGATGTTTCGAATAGCGCTGCAGCGCGTTGTGCAAAGACGAAGGCCGTACAAACGTAATCACTTCGTCCAATTAAGCATAGTCCTTCAACGTCTTGAGGGACTGTGGTCCAAGTGAGAAACATTAACCGGAAAATGAATGTAACTTTTGTAACGAACAAAGTCATGAACGAAATCGACCTTTCACTTTGTTTCCGCGTTCGTACAGCTGCGTCCGTCCGTAGCTACAGGATGGTTGTCACCATAGCTGACAATCTCCTCAAGCATACACGTTCTCGGCTGATGAGTATGACAGTAACACTAAGAAGGCTTCTTTCCGTGCTAGCGATATGTAGCAACAGGTCGTTGGACTACTATCTAAAAGGGTAGGTTACCACATCGGCCATCGCAGAACCCTGAACACAGTCCCGAGACGAAAACGCTGCAAGTCGGGCAACAAAGCCGTGAACAAGTCACCAAATGACACAAACGTAAACAGTGGGTGATCGAAGCCGGCTATACGGGACTCTATCGATCACACGGAGAAAGGTATAGTATACGACTGGCCAAACAGTTCCCAGGAAGACTAGTGCGCGAAAAGCAATAATAAAAAAAATACGCACCACCTATACGCTGCAAAGCGCGTACATCAGATCTAAACACGAAAAAGCGCATTCCCGGTTGGCATGAATTACTGATAGGCGCAGTTCTGAAGCGCATAGAAAACCCGTATAGCCCAGAGCAGTGCGCGACGGTCCGCTTGGCAACAAGGCCGCCTCGGGCGACCGACGCGGGGCACGCGTGCGCGGATAGAAAACGGCTCCACGGACGTGCATCGGACACGCGCCTTGCATCGGCACGCTAACTGCACAGAGTCACCGCACGTTACCCGGGTCACAGATCTCAGACGCACAGCGTCTGATGGTAGATGGCGATGCTATAGCATCGCACAGCAGTTAACGTAATTTGTAGTCGAATACACTTAAAAGGATACCGTTTATAACGATATATCGGATATAACGATGAACAGCGATGGTACCGTCATCTTTGTCTGCTTTCTAAGCTGAAATACACGGCTCATTTTCTAAGCTAGAATAAACCGCCTATTTCGATGCTCCAAAGCCGCGACATCGGATATGGCGATTGAATCTAGCTAAAGCGCGCACCGAAAATGGCTTTCCGCGCTGCAAAACTGTTTCAGGCGGGCGGGGGTCGTTCGACCCCGTCGCGAAAAAAAAAGTAAGCGATAAGGAAATGCCACCAGGAGATGCCTGCGAAGTGCCCCACGGCGAAGGGGAGCCGGAGTTGTGGTCTGCGCTTAGCAAAGATGCGTCGGGTCTGCACGGATGACTTTGTACATGCATGTATCATCATCATCATCCTGACTACGCCCACAGCAGGACAAAGGCGTCTCCCATGTTCCGCCAGTTAACTCGGTCCTGTGTTTGCTGCTGCCAATTTATACACGCAAACTTCTTAATCTCATCTGCCCGCCTAACCTTTTGTCTCCCCCTAACCCGCTTGCCTTCTCTGGGAATCCAGTTAGTTACCCTTAATGACCAGCGGTTATCCTGTCTACGCGCTACATGCCCGGCCCATGTAGCCCATGGCCCAGTTTTACGATGTTGTAAGGGGGCTTGAAACTCAAGCGCGAAATAGGCCTCCATATGAGCAGGTGACGCAGAGGAAAAGGACAGTTAACCAACCGTCGGTCAGTTGGAGCGACGAAACTGAGAAACCTGGAGACATAAAATGGAATAAGCTCGCGCAGCACACGCCAAATTGGACAACGTTTGGAGGCAATTGTTTTGCAGTGGACTCGTGAGGCCGGAACAGACCGAGTATTGATATAGCTTGCACGAGACGTTACGGACGCACGACAGAGCTCCAAAATGAGGGCTTAGATGACGTCAAGGCAGTATAATCCAACGGCTATTAACCTACTGCAGTGTGGTAATGACGTCGCTGGAACGTTATTGGGCCGCTGTGCATGAAAAAACGAAGGAACCAACACTCGATGTGAACTGATAACACGAACGTGACGTCACAGAGTTCCCGCCTCACCATGTTAGTGCTCCAACCTGGCTGTTTCAGTGACGTCAGTGCAAGCCATCTATATTCATGAAAGCGCATAGGTCGCCCCACCGCGGTGGTCTGTCTAGTGGCTAAGGTACTCGGCTGCTGACCCGCAGGTCGCGGTATCGAATCGCAGCTGCGGAAGCTGCATTTTCGATGGAGGCGGAAATGTTGTAGGCCCGCGCGCTCAGATTTGGGTGTACGTTAAAAAGCGAAGCTCGAAGTAATCGACAGCAGGCTCCTACACATGTGGGAAGCAAAGCAAGCCCTACTCAAGAGGTGGAAGCGCCAAAGACATAACCGGGCGTTGAGAAAACGCATAGCACGGTTAGACAGAGAAATTGAGGAACATGCGTTCCAAGTCTGTAGGTCACAATGGGAAGACCTGTGCAACGGCCTCGAGCGACAGATGCGCGGGGCGAGTGCTTGGCGCCTTTTCCGGCACCTATTGGATCCGGAAGATACTCGTGCCGCTCAAGGCCATAAAACTCGGAGACTTGTGAACGATCATAAAGGCGATGACCTTCTCGGTGCAATACGTGACCGTTACTTTAAGTCGGCAGAGAGCGTCCAACACCCAGATTATGACGGCGTTGCTAATGAGCAACTAGACGCCGAATTTAGCGAAGCGGAAATTCGGGCAGTCCTTTTTGAACTAAACACACGATCGGCGCCCGGCCTGGACCGGGTTTCGAACAAGGCTCTCCGCAACTTAGATGACGAGTCAATCTCCCGATTTGTGACTTATGTCAACGAGTGCTGGCAACGCGGTTCCCTTCCTGAAGCATGGAAAAGAGCTCGAGTTATCATGATTCCTAAACCGGGCAAGCAGGTTGCGCTTGATAATCTAAGGCCAATTTCGCTCACGTCTTGTGTAGGAAAAGTTCTGGAGCACGCAGTCCTCAAACGCGTGACTGACTTTCTCGAAGTCCGCGATGTATTTCCGCACACCATGCTAGGATTCCGCCGCAATCTCTCCGCACAAGACGCGTTGCTTCAGCTGAAGCACCACATTGTTGATGACATTACCAGCTCAACCAAGGCGATCCTTGGCCTAGATATTAAAAAGGCCTTCGACAGCGTTAAACACGAAGCAATTTTAAACAGAGTTCAAACATTAGGACTAGGACAAAAAACATATAATTACATACGTGACTTCCTTGCCGGCAGACGCGTACGCGTCGTCGTTGGAGATGTGGAACTGCAAGAATTTGAGATGGGCTCGAGGGGCACGCCACAAGGCTCCGTAATTTCGCCATTACTCTTTAATTTAGTTCTAATTGGGCTACCCGAGAAATTATTAGGCATACAAGGATTGTATCACAGTATCTACGCGGATGACATCACCCTCTGGGTTCCCGGCGGAGGTTGTGATGGTCACGTCGAGCGTACGCTCCAGGCAGGTGTAGACGAAGTTCAGGAGTACTTGCGAGGAACGGGCCTCGAATGCTCGGCAACCAAGTCGGAACTTCTAATCTACAAACCTACAAGTAGAGGTCGCAAAACCCCGCGCGACGAGGAAAGGGAGTGCTACAAAATAAGCGTTCTATTGGCAGATGGCACTCCCATTCCACACGTAGACAAAATTAGAATTCTGGGGTTACACCTGCAGGCAAACGGCCATAATGGTGAGACGGTGCGAAGACTACGTCGTTCGGTAGACGACACGATCCGACTCCTACGTCGTATCACGAACAGACGTACTGGTATGCGCGAACACTGCGCGATCCGTCTAGTGCAGGCGTACGCAATAAGCCGTATAACATACGTTGCCCCCTACCTCAAATTGCTAGGCTCAGAAAAAAACAAAATCGAATGTATAATACGAAAGGCTTTCAAGAGAGCAATTGGAGTTCCACTGAATGCGAGCACTGAAAAGTTACTAGAACTTGGACTGCACAACTCACTCGACGAGTTAATTGAGGCCCATGTCGTTTCGCAAAACGAACGCTTGTCGGGGTCTAAGACGGGTCGACACATCCTCGAGTCACTTGGCATCCGGTACCACACTCAGCAGGGAGAAAAAGCGGATGTTCCTGCCTCGGTTCGCGACCGCCTAATTGTTCCGCCGCTTCCTAAGAATATGCACCCGACGCACCACGTCGGGCGCCGTAACCAGCGAGCTAGAGACCTTCAAAAGAAGTACGGCACTAGCGACGAAGTTGTGTACGTAGATGCCGCGAGATATGGGGACGGGAGACACGCACACGCCGCTGCGGTCGTTGACCGTGCGGGCAAATGCCTCGCGAGCGCCACGGTGACCACGGGACATACGGAGGCGGCCGAAGAAGCCGCGATAGCCCTAGCAATCGCCACGGTGCCGAACGCTACGATCGTAATCAGCGACTCGCAGGCAGCAATCCGCGGCTTCGCGCGCGGCCGCGTCTCGCGGGAAGCGGCCCGCATCCTTAAGATGTGCGGTGATGGTGACTCAGCGTCGCGATCGCCACAACAAAATTTAACAGTCTTCCTCCTTTGGACCCCGGCACACACCGATGTCCCGCTTCCGGGCAACGAGGCGGCCCACGCCGCGGCTCGAGGTCTCACTCGCCGAGCCGTGGCACATTCCGTGGCCGCCGCCTCCGCTCCCGAGAACGGGGCTTCTGATCTGCCGGATCGAGACACTTCGACAGACACGCAGCGACAACACAGACCACAACGGTCGTGGGGTGATCGTCTCATCACGTTCCGAGATATTACGCAACACTACAGACTGGAAAGGCGAAAGTTCCCGCCACCGCATGACAAATTAAACAGACACGATGCCGTAAGCTATCGCTTACTACAAACCCACTCTTACCCCAGCCCGGTCGTCTTACGCCACTGCTACCCGCACTTACACATTACCGATCTATGTAAAGCATGCGGGCACAGAGCAACGCTGCGCCACATGCTCTGGGAATGCGCCGGTAACAATGGTCGAGAAACGGCCGCCGTTCGCGATGCGCCTATGGCGGCTGCCAATACCAGGCAACAGGAAGCCTCGAGCTCACTCGTTCCCGCCGCCGTCCCGTCTGCGGGAGCCGCGGGGGACCTTCTCCGTCGGCGACGCCGCCGCTGGGAGGCGGCGCTCAGAAGCTCGGAGCTCAACGACCAGCTCTGGGCTGTCCGGCAGGCCGAAGATGCCGCCCGAGTTCAGGGACTCAGCGCCGCCATCTGAGGCCACCAAGACCAAGCTGCCGGCCAAGCTCTAATAAAGTTTCCTCTCTCTCTCTCTCTGTACGTTAAAGAACCCCAGGTGGTAGGAATTTCCGGAACTTTCCACTAAGGAGCCTCTCGTAATCATATCGTGGTTCGGGGACGTTAAACCCCACATATCAATCGAAGCGCATACGTCACGCGAAGAAATGCATGGGATTTAAAGACGCAGTCTTGTTGGCGAATCTGAGAGGGAACAAAAACTGACGCAGCGGGCAAACGCAATGGCTCTTCACAGTATAGAAGAGAGGGAAGTGGCCAGTTTGCACGCTCGTTCCGTGTGGCTCGTCCGCGACCACTTGGCTGGCGCGAATGGGGGACCAGAGCAAACGCAGAAAAGGCAGCGCGCAGCCGGCTGCAGCGGACGACGCTCGGACAACGGCATTCCTTTCAGCTTCACTCACGCGCTCATTCCGACCGGTCGCAGCAGCAGCAGCACGAGGCGACACGGGCCGATCGAGTCGGGCGTCTGCGTTTCCTTGATGCAGGCGACCAACTCGCACTCACCAGGCCTCGGCGTAATATCAATAATACCTCGGGGTTTTGCCTCCCAAAGCCACGACACGAAAATGAGAGACGTCGTACCGGAGGGCTCCGACGATTGCGACCACCTTGGTGTTCTTTAGCGTGCACTGAGATCGCACGGTATACATGGGCTTCTACTACCATTTCGCCTGCACCGGAATGTGACCACCGGGATCGAACCCGCGACCTTCGGGTCACTAGCCAATTGAGCAGCCACTGATCTACGGTAGAGAACAAACATTGGCGCAGTTTTCTCGGGGGATTAGTTAACGGAATCACACGACTCGACCCCGCTACGAAATTGCTTTCGCCGTTTTCTCCATTGCTTAATGGCATGCTTTGGCCGCAGATAACACACACACAAAGTAAAGGAACACTCAACGGCCGCTTGTGCTTGTCACTGAGTGTTCCTTTACTTTGTGTGTGTGTGTTATTTGCGGCCAAAGCATGTCATTAAGCAAGTACCAACTAGGCCAACAATCAGTATTCTCCATTGCTGTTATTTCGCGAAATCACGGATGTGACTGGTGCCTTTTTTCAAGAAGGCCAACCCAGATGCAACCGCGGGCATCTTGAACTGTTTGCTTACCATATATGGTATACAGGTCTGTTCAGTGCCTTAAGTAGAGCCTACTGCATCGTACTATACAGCGAACGAGGCGCAAAATGAAATGTGTTAATGATCTAGACAGGTTTATTAGTTTTTCTGCAGCCAAACGCACTGCGTGCCTATACCTTTCACCGTCCACGCTGTGTTTCGCCTCGAAGCAAATAAAATAAAAGTCGAAATGTTCTGACGGCTACCCATTCAATCAAATATGCTTGCCAGCAATGTCATCCCCATTTAAAGGACATTCTCAGATGACCGACTCGTCGGATACGGGCCAAGAGAAAAACCTTCACTCCAAATGTCCCCCTTATTGCTCATACCACGTGCTGGCCTTCCAGTGTTTTTTTTTTTTTTGGGGTTTCCTCAGGCATTCGCCGTTTTTAACGCTCGTCATTTTTTACGCATGGGGACAAGTATAGAGATGCCTCTCTGCGAGAATTTACAAATGCCTGTCGCACAAATTCCTCGGTGGCATATGCCTCGCGGTAATAGCGAAAGTTGGGCTAGTTGGTGGTTCATGCTTGGAATGTAAAAAACAGCGCAAAAAAATATAGACAAAAACATAGGAAGAGATCAGCGCGGTGTCGTCTCTGTCTCTGTCCTTGTCTGTATTTTTTGCGCTGTTTTTACATCCGAAGGATGCCACGCGGGAAAAAAAGAAAAAAAAAACAAGAGCCCCTTGACAGGCGCAGCCCGAGGGGCGCTCCATTGGCCCGAATTTGCGCACGCCGATTAGCATCGTCGCTGGGACGCCGCGGGGACCCGTCGGGCGCAGACGCGGCACTTATCGTTTTTAAAGGCCCGACACAATAAGGCGGCCCCGAAAGGGCGTCCTCCCCCGCCGCTGCATTCATCCGAGATCGAAAGCCGGCTGGGTCGATCGGAGGCCGTGCCCAGACAATCCGGGATTCCGCTTTGAGAGAGCAGTGTGCCCGAACCTATCGGCATGCAGCACGAGCGCCCGACATTCCTTCGACGAAAAGTGCATGCAGCACCGTTTCACTCGACGCCGGACTGCGAAACACGCAGTTTGCTGGACGCCTTTGCTGAAGCGGATGAAAAATTCGTGAACACGGGGTTTCGCTGGAGCCGGCCGTATATTTGCGCACGGAGGAAGGCAGAAGGTGGAAGACCTCCTCCCCCCCACCCCTTTCCCCCAATCAGGGTGGGCTCAAAGTATGCCCCCTTGCGTTTACTCAGCTATGAACACGCTGGTTTTTGACGATAATGGCAGCCGAAGGCCCGTGATAATGCTTTCCAAGAACTGTTCACAATCTTACTATCCTCACTTCGGAAAGCCCCCGTAGCCATTGCGAGATGTACGTCATGGCCTCATTTTCATTCTTTTTTTCTTACCATCATAAAGCATGTTGACGTCTGGCCTCGACCAAAAAAGGGGGTAGGGAGACTGCGATAAATCGCCCCTCCCGTTCCCTATTGAGGAACGCCAAAAACCACGATATGAGCACGAGGGACGCCGTAGTGGAAGGCTTCGGAAATTTCGACCATATGGGGCTCTTAGACGTGCTCCTAAATTACCGTACACAGGCCTCAGGCATCTTCGCCTACACCGAAATGCGGCCGCGGGAAGGCCGGGCTTCGATCCCGCTGATACAAAATAAAGGAGGAATGAGGCGTGACACTCGAGCCCCACGAAGTTTCCTCAGTCAAGTGACTGATTACCGCACACATTTTAGGCGATTCATCGAATCGGACGGCAACATCAAACACCCACATCACAGGCTTCCGTATACGGCAAATACAAAAATGGAAAAAAAAGGTATACCTGTAATATTGGCGCAAGGAGAGAGAAGACCAGTCGCATTTTGCACGGGACAAACTGTGATAGATAAGTACACTCGTAGTTCTTGCATCTTTTGCTGGTTCACACGCAACTGTGCTCAACGCCCGGTTACCCGGAAAGCAACTATACTAAGCAGGTACACACACCTCGACCGAAAAGTACAGCGCGACGCTGATAAACGCAAGTACGGTACGACCCGAAGAAAGGGCCAGATCCTGTTCCTGGACGGAAAGTACGACGCGGAAAGGGCCACCAACATAACGGAAGTAGCGACTGCCTTCTTCGAACTTGTACTGCAGCGTCGCCCGCGGCGCGTCTCGAAAAAGGCCGCGTTATTTCCACGGAGAGGAAAACGTGGCCTTTCTTGCGCCTCAGATGCCGGGTCAGCACGGCAGTGAGTATGTACGTGCAACCAACGGGTGGTTCTCCTTTCTGCAGCACGTTTTAATCACCCACAGCGCAATGCCCGATCGAGCTTGTTTAGAGAGAGAGAGAATAAACTTTATTGGGTTCCAGCATGCGGGATTCCCTCCGGCCGCGCAGGGCGTGGGGTTCACCCTATCTCACGTTGCACTAGAAGTCCTAATGTCACGCGGGCCTAGACCTCAAGGCCTTCGTGCCCCGGCGCCGCTCGGGTTACTGAGGGTGTCCCCCTTTCGCCTTTGCAGCGCCAGTGCGACCTCGAGCTGCCGGACGGCCCTTCGCTGGTCTTCTGGGTCCGTAGACCCCACACGCTATTCTACTTGCGGCGGTAACACCGGACCGTCCGCGCTGTCTGCGTCACATCCCCAGAGTATGTGAGCCAGGGTGGCTCTCGCGCTCGCGCACACACTGCACATTTCACTCACGTAGAGTTCGGGGCACACGTGTCGCGCTAGCGATGTTTAGAGGCCACCACCTTCGCAGACGTGCAGCACTCGCGAATGCCTCGCAATGTCTTACGCGGCCATCGCTGCTAAATTTCTCTGACGGCGTACACACACACATATATGTACACAAGCCCCTCGCAGCCACCCAGCCGCGGTGGTCTAGTGGCTAAGGTATTCGGCTGCTTACCCACAGGTCGCGGGATCAAATCCCTGCTGCGGCGGCTGCATTTCCAATGGAAGCGGAAATGCTGTAGGCCCGCGTGCTCCGATTTGGGTGCGCGTTAAAGAACCCCAGGTGGTCGAAATTTCTGGAGCCCCCCACTACGGCGTCTCTCATAATCGTATGGTGGTTTTGGGACGTTAAACCCCACATATCAATTAAAGCCTCTCGCTGTCACTGGCATGCACGAACGTGCGCACTCAGCTATATATATATATTCAAAATATCTGAGAGTGCACGTGACAGAATATTCCAGGCATGACAGTGCGACCGCGCTTCGTACCCATGCAGGTATACCTATAAGCTGGGCTGTCGAGAGAAGGTAGTTCCTTTGAAAAATGCGTATCTCATTTATTACGACCTTACAAAATTTACCGAGTTATAACTACTTGGCGCCGCCCTAACGTCTAGTAGAACTAACCATACTAAATGTATTAGGCCATTTTTTTTTCATGGTGCAACACACTAAAATGCTTTTTTTTCCCTTCAACAGTAAATCTATGGAATTCCCTTCCATCCGATATTGTTTGAGCACAATCTTTGGCCATTTTCGTATCGGCACTCGAGTTGCACCCCAAGCCGTTACCAGAAACATGATTACGCTGTTATCTAGTATAATACGAAACTTTCCACGGGTGCCGTAACTGTGAGTTTTTGTGTCCTTTTCATGTATCTGCAACTTTTTTTTCCCTGCTCACCTGAGTGTATACGTATGCGCGAGTGTGGCTCATCGTGTCGTTTATTTTTCAATTTTTGTATGAAGTGGCTTTGCATGAGATGCCATATGTGGTTCTTGACCTCACTTCTGTTTTTTTTCTTTTTTACTTATACAGCGTGTCTTTTGTACTTTCTTTTCCAATGAATGCTCTGGCAGTACTCTTTGTATGAATTCCTGTATGAGTCTACGGTTCTCACAAGAATAAATACAAGGAACAAGCACATTGAGGGACTGGCTCGTCCATCGACAATGCCCACCAAGTGCGGCGCTCTCATTAACTTCGCATAATTAACGCTGACGTCAAAAAGTATAGTTCTTGAATTGTTTGCTGTACCGTCCACGATTGGTTTGTGGGGTTTAACGTCCCAAAACCACCATTTGATTATGAGAGACGCCGTAGTGGAGGGCTCCGGAAATTTTGACCACCTGGGGTTCTTTAACATGCACCCAAATCTGAGTACACGGGCCTACAACATTTCTGCCTCCATCGGAAAGGCAGCCGCCGCAGCCGGGAATCGAACCCGCGACCTGCGGGTCAGCAGCCGAGTACCTTAGCCACTAGACCACCGCGGTGGGGTGCTGTACCGTCCACTGTATGCGTTGTCACGCACCAACTACGGCCACTTGTCGCCGACAGAATCGGTCAGTAATGTGGGTGTGTTATTGACAAACATATACATGCATCTACTGGAAACCAGCCGAGACTCGTTCGTGCAAGAGCAGTGTAGCGCAGCGAAGGGCTGGTGACGTCGGACGACCAGAAGCCAACGAGACCACATACACAGCTGTGCTCCATTTGAAAGTCACAATTGTTAAAAAACTCGATCTTCGAGCAGGCGACGCTGCCAGACCGGTGGTTGTAGTCACAGTTAGTACTACATAAAAAAAAAACAAGCAGACAACGGAGCCAGGGAAGGTATAGGGGACGTTAATTGTACAGCTTCACGTGTATTCTACCAATTGTGAAGTAAAGTGGACAAAGGGACAACATGCTGTCGGCAGGGACCAAACCATTATTCTTGCACGAAATCATACGTAACCTCAACACTACCATCTTTCATTCATGTAGCCCATGTGCTAGTACTATCTTTCAATCATGTAGCTTACGTGCTACAGTAACTCATTTTCCGAAGAAGTAGCACGACCAGAAACTGTTTTGGCGTTCGTATGTGCGCGTGCACATGTACACAAGCAAAGCTGGTAATAATTTTTCGGGTGGGGGTGGGAATTACCCTTACACCCCCCCTCCCCCATCCCATAACACGGCTACGCCAGTGGCCCGAAGTTTCACGGCCCCTGACTGGGCGACGCTGGCCGGATTTAGTGCAGCAGTCAACAGCTTCCGTGCTCCGGTGGTCGACCTCGGACACCCATTAGCGATCCCGATCAAAAATAAACAGAGAAGACTCTTCCTTAGCCCCGCGGGCTGTGGGAAAACACGAGCGCCGTTCGATTTCGACACAGCCGACCTTCCCGGGGCGTTCGCCGAAAAGGGTGAGGAGGAAGACCCGATAAGCGACTGCCGGTTTCTGTGCCGTGATTGAAAACGACGGCGGCAAACCCCTCCGGCCGCCATCCACACGCAAGTCCCACATGTACGTATGCGTGCTACGCCTCTGCTCGCGATTAGAACGTAGAACGAAACAACGTGTGCCTGAATTTTTTTTCGTAAAAAAACATCGAAACCGGACCAGTCTGAAGCCAGTGCACGAATCCGCTACAACTTTCGAGCCCGCGCACACCTACAGATCGAATAAGATTGAAATCTATGGCGAAGCATCGCTACTTCGTTTCGTTTGTGATTCATCGAATACATTTGAGGCGATCCACCGATTCGTCGAGTAAGTTTGATACTCGCGAGAGCGAGGCCCAGTTGGGAGGGGGGGGGGGGGGGTATGAGTGTTCATTTTGCCATCCCCCGTTTATCGAGCACAAAATATACACAATAAAAAACAACATGGAGAGATGATATGGTTCTCACAATGCCTTTGGTCCTTGGCTAAGCGGTATCTTAATGATAGATACGGGAACACGACTACCACAACGCAAGAAATAAACTTTCAGCGGGAGGGTTCCTAGCAGCGCGCACTGCAAGGGTTGTGGGTGCTCCCCTGATCTGTACAGCTGCGCCGTTATCGGCCGGTCTCGCAATCAACTGATACGTCAAATCAAAGAAGCTGAAGCTATAGCAGAAATGGGAAACCTGTGCGTGAGTTCACCATCAATTGCGCTGGCGGATAAAGAAACGACGTTTCTTGGAATGACGCCACGTGCAAGATGAGTAGTGTTTTGACGCATGTATAGGGTGGATGTGAAGGGAATGAAATAAACAATTGAAAGTTTAGCGCCTACCTTTCTTGAAGTTTGTGCCGTATTTTCCTTTTTTTCCCTTTTCATGTGCATGTGCCGCGCTAATACAAGCTAAGTTCATGGCTAACCAACTCGCCCGTGCCACAACACTTTTGAATTTTTTTTTATTCAGATACCCTAAAGGCCCCGAAGGGCATTACATAGGGGGGGGGGGGAGAACAATGTGTTGAGTAAATTTCAATTCAAGAGCAAACACAGTCAAGGGCGGGCATGTAACAGAAAACGGTAGAAAAGCAAACAAACAAAAATAAATGGAAAATAAATACAAAGCAAGCGCACATAGTACATGGTTCATGGCTCCGATAATAAAAAAATCGCTTCAAGTGGCTTACAAACAAATCGTGGTTATGAATTGTGGCAATATCTTCTGGTAATCGATTCCAATGAAAGATGGCCAAGAACTACGGGGATTCACGAAGAAGATTAGTACGGGCAAACAAGGGGAGGACTTTGAAAGGGTGATCTAGACGCGGAAAAATGCGATGGGCAGGTTTGATATGCGATGCAGCAAATGACGACGCACTATGATAGTGCCGATGGAAGTCACATAGTAATGCTAGTATTCTTCGTTTTTCCAGGGAGGGCAGCTGTAGAGATTCTTTAATGGCAGTTATGCTAGATGTGCGGGAATAGTTCTTAGTAATAAGACGTGCTGCTTTATTTTGCAAGGCATCCAGTCTGTTCGTTAAGTATGCCTGGTTTGGGTTCCAAATAATAGACGCGTAGTCGAGTTTGGATCGAACTAATGAAGTATAAGCTAAAAGTTTAGTTGACTGACTAGCTAAATACGAATTTCGTCTGATGAAACCGAGTGTTTTACTTGCCTTGGAAATTATAGCATCAATGTGTTCATTCCACGTAAGGTTGGACGACAAATAGACACCCAGATATTTTAGCGTAGAAACGTTTTCGATAGCTGCGTTATTAATAGAATACGAATTTAGGTGCATGTTAGCAGACCTAGTAAATGTCATAGCTTTTGTTTTGAAAGCCTTTATTTGCATTTGCCAATCCTCGCACCAGTTAACAAAATTCATGCTCGAATATCGCGCCGACGTTTCAGCGCGTGAACGTCACTTGAACGTTACGAATTACTACTCGCGCGGTTCGGTCACACTGGTTCAATGAAGCTTTCTCAAGCCTTGCATATTAAGGCGGAGGTTCCATTGGTACGCGTGATAAACAATGGTTACCGATAGGCAGTTAGCTAGGCCCAAGCAGACAGCGTAATGATATATAGATGACTTCCATTTCACCGAAACAGCCACGTTGGAGCACCGATCAAGGTGGAACGCAAACATTGAGATGTCACGTCCGCATTATCAATGCAGTCGAGACAGGGGATAGTCACCTGGCGAACCACTGCCGCAGGTGCGTTTGTACTCCACAATTTAATGCGACACGTGCGCTTCGAAAAGGCGAGAACCAGGCGACGCGAGAAATTGCAGAAGCGTTAGTTATCATCCCGAACCAAAGCATCTGCGTCAGTGTTCCTTCATTTGCCCTGTCCCGGAAAAAAGAATGGCTAGTTAAATGCCCATCTTGAAAACTGAATTACTACGCTGCGCTGGTTTGCCCCTTACTCGAAAGTCGAGCGAAAATTCATCGTCTGAAGTTTCTGTATCAGTTATTGCACAATTGTTTTAAGAAAGACCCACAAGATACCAAGGCGACAAAAGAAACACGACACATGATCACACATTCCAAGAATACTCGTGCAACAACAATACATTCTAGTATTATTTTTTTTCCTAGATGCATTCGAGAATGGCATGCCCTTGACCAACTTGTAGCCGAACAGGGTACAGTTGATGAATTTAGAGAAATGTTGCGAAATACACAAAGCATTTGACAATAAGCCTGATAACATAAGTACGCACTGTACTTTCATTTTAAGTTTGCGCCTTGTATTGGGTTGATTGCCGAAATGTGTATTTACATCAACTGTTACAAGTGTGTAAACTTCTCTTAACCCATTTTCAGGATTGTGTAAAATTAATAATGCATCCGCTGTCACCTTATATATGCATGTAGTTTCCTTCTTCTTAACTTGTACTTGCTCATCAACGCTGCTCCGACCAAATTGTATTGTATTGTTAGTTTAGATGTGGCCGCTTTTTGTGCTTTTCTTTTCGCTCCAACTCCTGTAAAAACCCTGCAAAGGGTTAGCAGTATGTTGAAAATAAAAATAAAATAAAAATCTTGCGCATGCCTTTAAAGTGGTGACGTGTAAAGTACGCGAAAAAAGAAATCTCCCCGACGTGTGCTGTTGCGCATGCGCGCTGTCTAGCAGGTGTGGGCTTCGTATATTTCCTTGCAGAAAAACCAGTTGATACCTATAGCGCTCATTCTTTGTACGTGTCTTTTCGTGTGTCTGCATTTTCATTTTTTTGCGCTACCAAAATTACTGTCATGTATCAATGCATCATATGCTGCTTTTGTCGCCATTCATGCACAGTATAGGTCCAATAACGTTGCAGTGGCGTCGTTATAACCCCGAAGCGTTTTAGTCGCCACGTGATTATACTGCTTTGACGTCATCAAAGCCGCCATAATAGAGCCATGTTGTCCATGCACGCATGACTTCACGTGCAACCTACCAATACAGCACTTTCTCGCATATGACCGCCCCCTGCATATAGCCCGCACCACTTTTTAAGAACATTGGTCAGTTTCTGGGTGAGGGTTATATGCGAGAAAATACGGTATACGACATGACAATCAGGTGCGGGATTTCATTTTTTTTGTATACTCCCTTACCAAGCAAGCATCCTCTCGCGGTAAGAATGGCGCTTTTGGTGCTGAGGAATTGTGCTTTACAAATATACAACCATCAAACTCGTTTTTTTTTTTCCTGACGCCCGCACTATTTCATTGAATTCGGCGTAACGACGACGTACCGAGCCAATCGCACACCTGCGGGCGTTGTCCGGCAAACGGACGCTTTAACTTTAGGCGCTTCAGCTTTACGTTCAGTGACCTCATCTGAAATGCAGGTGCCGTATCCCATTCAATATCTTGATGCCTCATCAGCTGCGCAAAGGAGGTGCAGGTGTCATCACGTCGTGACGAAGAAGGCGTTCAAGCGGCGCATAGGCTGAGGCCACCCTCAAAGCCAAGTGAATGCATGCAGTATTTAATAATAATAATAATAATAATAATAATAATAATAATAATAATAATAATAATAATAATAATAATAATAATAATAATAATAATAATAATAATAATAATAATATCTGAGATTACGCCCAGGAGAAGATGGAAGCCTGCGATGAAAAATTCGCAAATAGCACTTGTGTACTCGAGCTGATGTCTCTATACAAGCGGGCTTGCCTTCTTCAAGGCTTTATAAGTGCGCTTGTCAAAGCATCCACTCCAACACAGCCCAAGTTTACGAATTTTTCGTAATAATATATCTGTGGCTTAAGTGCCGAAACTACGCTGTGATTATCAGGCGCGCAGTATAGTGGAGGACTCCGGAAAAGTGAAACACATGGTTCTTTAACGTGCCCCTATATCGCACCGTATACAACGGGCCTCTACAGCATTGCACCTCCACCAAAACGCCACCACCGCAACCGGAATCGAACCCGCGAACTGCGGTTCAGCAGCTGCACATCGCAACCACTGTAACGAACAACTATTGTCCATGTTTAACCATATGCCGCAACGCTGCGTGTATATCGGAACAGAGTGACCTTCATTTTCAAAACTTGCTAAGCGCGACAAAAGACGAGGACAAAGCGCTCACTCGCGAGTGAAAAATGTATTGAACGGGCTTCATTTCATTTCATTTTTTTTCATTTCATTTTGTTATACTGTCAGCCCCATTCGGGCTATAACAGGGGTGGAAAAAAACCAATATACATACACGAAAATAGGTACCCCCTATACAACTTCTATTATACATAACAATGAATGACAAGAAATACCCAAAGCACTCTGCTCTTGAGGACATAGAATAAGCAAAATATAAACTATACATCTTTATACACGACATCCTTTAGGCCCTTCAAGAAAGAAGGTACACATTCCGATAAGACAGTGGAATTCGGCAGCCTGTTCCACTCACTGATCGCCCGCGGAAAGAAACTGAACTTAAAACAATCGTTGTGTGATCTGGGAGGGGGGATGTACATGTTATGCCGGTGCCTTGACGTTTCCCCAGTTTTTATATACATATACTTCGATTTGTCCATTTTTACTTGTTCTTTAATGATTAAAAAGAGTAGCCCCGCCGTGATGGTCTAGTGGCTAAGGTACTCGGCTGCTGACCCGCAGGGCGCGGGTTCGAATCCCGGCTGCGACGGCTGCATTTCCGATGGAGGCGGAAATGTTGTAGGCCCGTGTGCTCAGATTTGGGTGCACGTTAAAGAACCCCAGGTGGTCGAAATTTCCGGAGCCCTCCACTACGGCGTCTCTCATAATCATATAGTGGTTTTGGGACGTTAAACTCCACATATCAATCAATTAAAAAGAGTAATTTAAGTCTTTGTATACCATCACCCTGATGGTCTACAATGCTTCAACCATTGGCTTCAGCAATGCGCACCTCACGCCTTCGAAAATCGTCAGTGCCCAGCCGTTTCGGAGGGCGGACGTGGTCACCAAAGCCGCAATTATAGGGGGGGGGGGGGGGAAGGGACCGAAGATGGTTCAACAGCACTCCAAATTTGTTTCGTGCTTTAACTTTCCAGGTACTACTGAAGTACTTACACGCCTTCACACTGACCACCAGTAGCCAAAATTGACCATTCTATATACACATAAACAACTCTCGAAATATATTCCTGGGTATACGACCCTGGTGGTCCCCGCGTGCGCTGCACACGACCCGCTAACGAGCAATGGCTCGGAATATCCCGGTCTGCTGCGACGCGCTGCGCGGACAAAAGACGTGCTCGACAAGACAGGGAAAAATATGAAGTCAAAGGAACGCGCCGAGTGCCGGCCATGAATCAAAACATAGATGTAAGGCTAAGGCCTCAATATAGGTCACAAGTCCATATACCTCCATACGCCTCGCTATAGGCACAATGTGCATTGTTTAGCATTGTACGTGCACATACCTCAACGTCTTATTTAGGCGCACAGGGCGCAAGCGAGGATTATATCTGCTATCGAGCAAAAATGGAAGCGCAAGAAGGACAAGAATACTACACTGTAATGGCAGTCTCTCGGAATGCATGGACTATTGGTATAAAGAAGTTACCGGCTATAGGGTATGCACGCTCCGCAAAAACAATAAGTACGGTTTGGCCGTGCGCATATTTCATGTGACCAAAGAACTTGACAATCACACCAAGAGCACTCTTTGTGTGATCGGCTTATACTTTGCATTTTTTGAGACCTCAATACACCGGCCCCAGCTATACAGTAAGAGGTGGTGCAATTAACATATTAACGTGTGTATACCGTTCATGTGCATGTCCCCCATATATCTATTTTCGACAAATGCTGCGCAACATTATTACGGGACGCAGCTGATGTGCGCGCACGAATAATCAAACACTCGCGGAGATGTGCAATCTCACGGACTTAATGAATGTTTACGCTTCCGAAGGCAGCCGCAGACATTCCACCACAATGACGCTGTTAAAGAAACAGATATTATATGGAGGACCCGCCATCGGATGAGAGATCCGCCCGCCGGGTGACACCGCTGGTGAACGGATCGGTCGACCACATCTCGACAACGCAAAGCCGCCTCGACCCAATGTGGTGCACTGTACGTGTTCTGACGCTCTATCTTTGACTACATTGTAGCTGCACAGGTTTTGTTTAAAGAGCAATATGCCAGAAAGGTTGCAACTCTAACTACCTTATTCCTTCTTTAATTTAAATTTCCCCTTTCCTTTCCAACTTCAGTCGACTTGTTTTCGATGAACAGTCTTGACACGAATCACATTGAGTCGGGGCTTCTGCGTACGCGCGGTCCCACAGCCACGATAAATCGTGCACCAAGAATCAGGGCACGAACTCACGATACTCTCCCACAGGATGTCTTTACTTAAAGAAGCTCAAAAAGAAAAAAGGCAGTCGGCGAAATATTTTTTTTTCTCTCTCTAATTCTCAACAAACTCACATAGACCCGCACGGAATGGCTGCATATCTATAGCGCAATACATGTCATTTCGGGCAAAGCACCAAGGCATTTCCCTGATGGGCGAATCAGTATAAGCGAGCTACAATCAGTCTGCATGGCCGCGGAAAGCGTGTATATACTTAAGACGCACGTGAGGTCCGATCCTGTATGACCATGATTCAGGGAGTGCGTGTCAAACGGGACGAAATTTCCATCTGAGAGAGAGTGTGACAATTCACGCATGCACGAAGTGTCATATAGCTATCAGATGGTACCGCCTTCAGAATCTACAAAGAACATAGGGACACGATGTGGAAATATAGGACTGGTTCGCAGTATGCAGCTTTCTGACGTTTCCACGGGTCGGGAATGTATCATATGCATATACTGTCAGTTGTCGGCCAACTACTCTTGCATGCGAACAGCGAGGTCTTTCCAGTATACAATATTTTTCAAGCTGAGTCAGAGGTTTCCTTATGATCGAACCATCACGCGCGCAAGCGACTTCGTTTTCCTCGTCTACGTGAAATACAGCATTAATTTTCGCTCTTTTAAACCAGCAGCCACAATTCACAACGAAGCCCAGGGTTGTCTCCGTGCCCAGGGACGACCATTGATACAAGTTTGAACTGGTGCAAATAATAATAATAATAATAATAATAATAATAATAATAATAATAATAATAATAATAATAATAATAATAATTCACAGGGCCTATTATTCAACAAAGACCACTCAAAGGCGAGGGCCACCTTTTTCTTCTTCTCAGTCCCCGCCCCACCACTCTCCGAAAGTTTTCTGCACTCAACCTGTTTTTTGCACTGCCTCCGCCATCGGCCTCGCCTCTGTCCAAGCGATGGTGACATGTGATGACGTGGTCGTGCGACGACACGTGATGTGACGTCAAGATAAGGACAAAAATTTTGGCGACCTGTGACGTCGTGATGACGCCTCATACGGTGACGCGATGGGGATTTTCCGCATAATTGCGCAACGCGGAACGCCGTTAAACTTTCGCGTTTGACGAGGCACGTAAAGGCCTGACCGCACGTACGGTTGCAGCGAGTACGTTTAAGGCTTTCGCCTAAAAGGGACACTTCACACAATTTTTCGAAGGTGAGGTTTATATACTCTGCCACACGAGTCTCCTGTATACAGAGCCCGCTCTGTGCAAGTGCGAAGCTCAACGAATGCTGATAAGACATTTTATTTTTGCTATTAAAGCCAATTTTTTTTCATGGCGCATCTGCTGACGTCAACACTAGCTTGCCGTCAGGCTACAAAACTAATTTTGATGACTTCACGCAGCAGTCTGGCTACTTATGCATGACGTCGGGTACCGAATCTTCCATAATGACCGTTTATGCGTCACAGCCACGAAGCGGAGCGACCCTCGAGAGGGCGCGGTATGTTGCGCGAGTATGTGACGAGAAGCTCGTGTATACCGTGTTGTGACGTCAGGTTACTGCAGAAACCGAAACTAGGTTGGAAAAACATACCGGAATTACTTTTTCAGAGAGCACTCACACTTGGCTGTACGTATTCTAGGCTCTTTTGGTATGTGGGGTTTCACGTCCCAAAACCACCACATGATTATGAGAGACGCCGTAGTGGAGGGCTCCGGAAATTTCGACCACCTGGGGATCTTTAACGTGCACCCAAATCTGAGCACACGGGCCTACAACATTTCCGTTTCCATCGGAAATGCAGCAGCCGGGTACCTTAGCCACTATAGACCACCGTGGCAGGGCTATTTTAGGCTCTTGAGGGCTCGCAGTGGCCTTTCAATGGATGAAAAAAAAAAAAACTGGAAATCTCCGTGTCATTATCCCTTAAAAAAAGAGGGGCGACGCTGCAAGCGCGTCGTCTAGCACGCTTATAAGAACGGACGTAAGCGCGAGAAACACCTTATGCATTCAGCACGCGAATCTGGAGCGCCGGTATACACATGGGAAATATAATGACCCAATTGTGCTTCCACCAGAGGACGCTCGCCCCGACGTCCGCGAAACAATGTCCGAGCAACGACAATCTTGGAGGCCAGCTTTCACGTGCACCACATAGCACCGCTACGTAACAGAAAACCGGATTTCTATAATGGGCAGCTAGCTCCCTGCGCTTTCTCCGTCGGCTCGGGCGGCCACCGTTTTGCTGTTAAACGGCCGGATAAACGTTAACGATAAGAAAGTGCTGCGGCATGACCCGCCAGACCCTTTCGGGTGAGCTTCATTGAAAAACAAACAGAAAGAAAACGATGACGTGAGAGAGCACAGAAAGCCTGTCGGCGGCGATTGTTAGCGCGCTAGAGCCGTATTTAGTATGACACATTTCCTAAATGGTAAAATTTACTTTTGATCCGGGACACGCTTCAATTGCGCGAAGACGGGAAAACCAGGCCAGTGTACACTGTTGCTCTACTACAGCAGCAGCGGTAACAATGATTCTAGATAAATGGAATAATAATAATAATAATAATAATAATAATAATAATAATAATAATAATAATAATAATAATAATAATGTTTAGCATGTACGGTGTAAGAAAAAAATACACTTCACGGAAAGTGGGTGGTTCATGACTTTGCCAACGAGCGCACCAGTCATGTCGGCACTTAGGGCCAAACTGACAGAAGCTACGATTTCCTGTTACTTCCTGTCATTTGCTACCGTATACGCAAAGCTTGCGTTTAGCGTACGTCAATCTAAAGAGCCCACAAGAGGCGAGCGTACAAAGCATGCGCAACGCAAACGCGTAGCTTTGCGCTGCGCAGCACTTCAGCGCCTCACGCGTGACAACGTCGACTCCGGCAGCCAAGCAACGGCCCCGACAAAGAGCAGATGGATACGCACCTGGAAAGGAAACTGAAGCGTTTGAAGCGAAAAAAAAAAAAAAGAAGAGGCACACGCTCTGAACAAACAAAAGCGGAAACCTCATAGCTTCTCGCGGACAGGTGCGCCTTCAACCAGGCGGCACCTGGACAGAAGAGTTGGCGACAGTGTGGCCCTGTTAAGGCACGAACACACTAGCGGCGCCACGCTCTGCCGCGCGCCGCTCGCGAGACACCGCTTTTCTCTCTTTCTCCCGCCGAGCGTCGAGGAATATCTGCCGCCGACTCAATCGCTCCTTGCGCTATTTCTGCCGCCGCCGCCCAAGCAAAGCGCCAATCAGCGACGTGCGTGGTAGTCGCCATAGCAACGCACGAACCTTGTTTTCTTTTTTTTCCGGCTGTCATTTTTCTCACGCCGTCGTTTTTTGAAGCACGCACCATGGACACCGAACGCTTTTTAGAGGAGATTAGACTCTACCCTTTCTTATACGACAAAACGATGCCTGATTACAAAGATAAGGAAGCAAAAATGAACAGATGGGATCTTATTGGATCTATGTTTTGATTGACAGGTAAGTGGCGATTGCGTGGCTCATTGCATGTTGAGCGCGAATGAATTGTATGTTTTATTCACTCACTTGTGCAGGAACACGGGCCATACTGAAGTTTAAAAATATTAGAGACATGTGGATGAAGCTCGTGTCGGGAGTCGAGGCGAACACTCGGAGCGGTGCGCCAGGCAATAATGGCAAAATTAAGTGGCCCCTGTTCTCAATTATTGACAGCATGCTGAGGCAGACACCTCACTATGCGGAAGAGTAAGTGATCAATGACGTGCCGTTTCATATTGCAGCGCACGCAGGATACCTGTTTTACGCCTTCGGTATCTCTGTACCTCCAAAGTGGATGGACCCAATATCTTCGCGGCGCATTTTGAGAGCGGCGACGCAAAGCAACAGCAGACACGCCATCACGGTAACGTTGAGCGTTGCGCGGAGATCGTCGTCGCCTGCCATTGTTCGCACAACTGGACCGTAAAGTCGGAGAGCTCAGAACCAACGCTTCCTAGTACAGGAGGCGTTGTCAGAACAGACGACGAAAAAGCGCGCGAAATCTCGCGAGCTGCGAGACCACTCGAGACTGTTGTCACGTGACTCCCGCAGATGTGGCCAGCGTGCCGCTTTTCACCGCTCGGCAGCGAAGACGCGCGTCACGCCGCGGTGGCACGCTTCCCGCTAGTGTGCTCGTACCCTTACCCGCGAGGAAGACGCACATCTGCTGGCGACGCTCGCTCGCCAACTTCGACGTCAGCGCCTCCGCGTGCCATGCGCACACGATCTCGAATGCTGGCCCGGGTTTTTTTTAAGCCGAAAGACTTTGATATGCCGCATCAAACAAGAAAAGTGACAGTCGGCGACCCACGGCGTCAAGAACACGAGCGACACAAAAATTGATCATCATCACGACGACGTCCACGCGTGACGTCACGAGGATGTCGCAGATCACCTATAAACATGAAGCGTCACGATGACGTTGCGTCACGTAACGTCACACATACGACGTCATCACACGACATCGTAGCTCAGTGGGCGTATCACGGAGGCAATGCAAAAGAAGTGTCACCGATCCAGGAGAAAGTGCAGATACACGTTAAGTGCGCAGAAGATGACTCTCGCCTTCTAGTGTAGTCTTACCGTTAATGCATAAGGTACCCTGTGAGGTGTCTTTACCCTAGTAGAACAGACTTGTAAAACACCGCTTATCTCTCAAATGCACTGTTTTTTCCACCAACGCCGTTCAGTCAACACCACCTAGACTAGCCAACAATCGTCCAGGTGGCGTTGGTTCAGTGCGGTAAGCGTTGGCATAGTCAGAAGCAAGCCCGATTTTCTTTTAATTTTAATGTTTAAGTAGTATAGCAGCACACGTAAATTGATACGTACGAGCACGCATAAAGATTAAATGAGCCCCCACCCAACCATGAAAAAAAAAAAAAAACTTTCTGGCTAGACCCGGGTTAGCAGTGAGTTCAAGCCTCATTGCTTCCTTTAACGGGCTCTCACTAAATATGTAAGCACTGCAGAACCTACCCACTGCTACAGACCAAGCCATATTCGCCACAACGACACCTATAGACTGGTAGCCACGTGGATCGACAGGGTGCGCACTTTCACCTCGATTCCCGGCCTCCCAACGAAGATGACGTAAAGTGCCTATGTTGAGAACGTCGTCACAGCCTCGGCAAGGCTTCGAAACTTTCGTTGTAGCCAGTAAGAAAAGTGGCATAAGCAGCGACTGCCATTCTTTGCCTGCGCCAACTGCAGCAGCTAGCTCCTCCCGAACTTTCTGGGAACTCTGACCAGTGAACAGTTCCGACAGATTTCTCCAGGCGATGGCGTGACGTATACGGCTCTTCGCGCGTGTGTCAGGTTGATAGGGTGCATCTACCCGAAGGCACACCAGGCAAAAAAATAACAAATAAAAAATTACTAACGCCTTTCGTTTGACAAGTACATGTACTTCTCCTCAGTTGACAGCGAAGAGTTAATAGAAAGAAAGAAAGAAAGAAAGAAAGGAAGAAAGAAAGAAGGAAAGAAAGAAAGAAAGAAGGAAAGAAAGAAAGAAAGAAAGAAAGAAAGAAAGAAAGAAAGAAAGAAAGAAAGAAGAAAGAAAGAAAGAAAGAAAGAAAGAAAGAGAAAGATTCGATGTCGACAAGGCATGTCATCAAGGAGTTGATCCCTCGCATTCAGTACCTCAGACAAAGTTCCTTCGACTCGACTCAATTAAGCCACTGAAGCGCCCAACGATGGCGACTTTTCACGGGACGTACACATGAAACCAAGACTTCGAAGACGGGACTCTCTCGCAAATGCATAGGCGGATTTTTTTTTTTTTTTTGCACGCTTGACGCATGACTGTGCTTTGCACCAGGCGAAAAAGTTGCACAATGTGATCACGACTAGACGATTACAGGGTGCGCATTTCAAACCGCCAGCGCCGCACAGCTGGGCGCACGTATAATAAGCAAGTGGTAACTTGTCAGGTGCAACAACGACAGACCCCGCGTTGCCCTTCGGTGTGCGGGATGCGGTAGGCGTAACTTGCTCGCTATACACACGAGATTCCGAGGAGCGAAAAGGACGACACGGGCGGCGTGCTGCTAGCTGCACATACTTTCGTGCGGGAGACGCAATCATGCGAGTTTGATCAAATACGCAACAACCAGAAGACGGCACAAACAGGAAATGCCGCCGATGTCCTCCTCCTCCCCCGCCGCTGCTGCTCGCCTTTCCTCCGACGCCCCACTACCATCCGAGGCTTGTTTTCTCCCAGCACGCCTCGTTTTTCCACGCAGACGAACGGCTAGTCGAAAGGGAACAGCAGACCGGAGAAAGAGACGCCATCTCTGCCCGCATACGTCCTCTCGGACCAACGACGTTTATATATATATATATATATATATATATATATATATATATATATATATATATATATATATATATAAAATAAGGGAGAGAAGTGTATACCTAAGGGCTCGTTTTTCCGTGTTTTAACACAATATTAATGAGATATAACAGACAGTAATGCCAAGGAATGTACAGGGGAAGTTATTAAAACCAATGGAATGTAAATAAGAAGAAAGAAAAGTGGATGAAAAAATTTATATATATATATATATATATATATATAAGAGCAGAGTGGATTAGGGAACAAACAGGGGTTAAGGATATCATAGTTGAAAGAAATCAAGAAAAAGAAATGGACATGGGCCGGGCATGCATGTAGCGCATAGACAGGATAACAGCTGGTCATTAAGGGTAACTAACTGTATTCCCAGAGAAAGCAAGCGGGTTAGGGGGTGGGCAGATGAGATTAAGAAGTTTGCGGGTATAAATTGGCAGCAGCAAACACAGGACCGAGTTAACTGGCGGAACATGGGAGAGGCATTTGTCCTGCAGTGGACGTAGTCAGGCTGATGATGATGATGATGATAATGATATATGTGGGGGGGGGGGGGGACCAAGACACTTAGCTTGTAAGATTGTAGCATTCCCAAAATACAGAGATCGCCCCGCCGTGGTGGTCTAGTGGCTAAGGTACTCGGCTGCTGACCCGCAGGTCAGCAGCCGAGTACCTTAGCACCGATCGTGAGGCAGCCAGAAGAACGACATGTAACTTTTCTTTGTTTTACTTTAAAATCTTAAAATTGTATTCCTTCTTTCATTATTTGCCTGACACCCCACATGACGTCACACTGCGATGACATGTCACTGAGGAGCCGGCCACCTCCTCAATATCGAAATCAAGTGTTTTTTAAGTTTTTTTTAATTTAGCGTTATTTAAAATATATTGTATGCATTGGCACCACTGCTTTTTTACTTTAGGGCTTTCGACATCAGTGTTTTTTAAATAATCTGAAAATATTTGAAATTCGCGTAAGTACTCCCTTAACATTCTTTTGAAACGGATTTCAATTCCTTCTTCGGCTAAACAGTTAGTCG
Source organism: Rhipicephalus annulatus (assembly GCA_013436015.1). Lineage (NCBI taxonomy): Eukaryota > Metazoa > Arthropoda > Arachnida > Ixodida > Ixodidae > Rhipicephalus > Rhipicephalus annulatus. The sequence goes on along the minus strand of WOVY01010296.1, from coordinate 88,915 downwards.
TGTACACAACGCGGACTTCACATAGACTACCCTGCTTTTCAACTATATATGTATACTGGGAGAAGAATTCTTACAGCCCACTTTTCATTGGTTTTCAATATTTCCGACATAGCTTTGGTAAAGACGAGCCATACGTAAATACAACCACTAGCACCGGAGATACGCTTCGCTGTAGAGGTAACACGACGCAAGAAGGGGAAAAAGAAATGAGTGAGATATATAAAGAAAAAAAGAAGACAAGATCGCTCAAGGCTTTTTGGTGTCTTCGTGAAGCGCGAGGGGCCGGGTATCGACTGCGCCGTGGCAGCGAGGGACACTTAGCGTGCACAAGCTTTCGACTGCTGCACGTGGGAAGACAAAAGAACGAAACGGAGCGAAGAAGCGAGCCACGATCGCAAAGTGGAGCAAGGATGCCGTTCGAGACGAGCGCGATCCTCTCCCGTCCCTTTACATTTATCGGCTCGTCTCGCCCTATCGGAGCCAGCGATCGCCAAAATCTCCTGGCTCCGCCGGTGAAACGATGCCCGCCCCGAAAGGAAAACCAAGGCGCGTCCACGACTCTCACACACAGCGGCGCCTATCGTGTCAGGTATGCTGGCCGCAGGCGTTCGGCCGAGGAACGGTGGCGATGGTATACACACCGCCAAAGCACACACGACAAAAGGTGGCAGCATGGGATCATGCGGCGCGCAGTTGCCGTTACGCCCACTGATTGCTGTCGTATACGTTGCACCACCACTGCACTGCGTTTATATATTTGTTTCCAAAGGTGTCACCAACAATTCTCTTGTCTTGATATAAAAGAGATTACAAGCTGATCTCACGCAGGAAGCACATCACTTGGCCAGTATGGTATAGTATGGAGAACTTTATTCAAGTCCTGAGGATATGTCTAGGACTATAGTGTTGGCTGCTCCCACGTCGGGACAGAGAGGCCAAGCCCCTCTGGCGCCACACTAGCCCCTCTGGACAGCCCCGAGTTGGTCCGCCAGCGCGTCACTGTGCAGCATTCGCTGCCACCACTGCTCATTGTGAGAAGCCGCGCCGGCCATTGCCGAGCAGCGCCAGAGCATGTGTTCAAAAGTGGCGTAGCCATTTTTTTTTTCAGGGGGGGGGGGGGAGATGTTCGAGTATGCGTTAGCATGTGCGTGTGTATTATACACATGCAAAATTGGAAAGCTTCTGCTCTAGTGCATAAACTCAGCTTTGGTTTCCCGACGATTCAAGAACTATGGCAACTGAGAACCACAGAAATTGTTCATACGAGACAACCGAGTACGGAACGCTTCAAACAGCGTCCCGCATGAGCGCTATGTGAAATACCTGCTTGCAACCTGTAAACACTCGTTCAGAGGTCGAACTTGCAACCCAATTTTTATTTTCGTGAAACATGCACATGCAAGAATCAAAAGGAAACGGAACTTTAGGGGAAAGCGGAAGCTTGAAGTGAGAAGTTTCCGTCGTTTAACAAGTAATACACGTCTCTGAAGCCAGCGTTTCGAGAAGGACCCAGCGACATTCCTTGTTTGACATATACGCACGCACTCATTCACGTGAAACCCGTATGTAAGTAGCTGTCGCTTAATAGATAAGTAGTTATTTAAAACAGTACATAACAGAACTTAATGTCAATATGCAAAAGTGAGCGTTAGAGGGAGCCCTATTAAAAAAAAGCGAATGGTGGGCATGGTGTAAACCACCACACACCATTATAGCGGATTAGTGTAGTGGGTGAATCCTGGAAAACGTCCACCATAGTGTATGGTGGGATATGGTGGATGCTGCAGTTCCGGCAACACTTGAGCACGAAATGGCGTCAGAATCACCTAGACGATCTGCCACAAAAAATAAAAAGTCTATAAAAAACAATGTAAAAAAGCACCCGTAAAAAAAAACGCTACCACGGAGATTCAAACGTGCAACCTACAGATCCTCATTCGAAGACACTAACCATACCAACATGACGGAACTCGCATGTTAAATAGCTAGTTCACATAGGAACTGACGGTTAAACTTCAGTTTTGTTCGTCGCGTACTCGACATAGACGATATCTGCACCTGCTACTACAATTTGCACATATATTAAACACAAGCAACTGCTGCCTGCAACGATTGCTACTGCGATAATGGCACCAACGCCATTGTCGCAGTGGCAATATATGGCGGTGTCAGCCAAGTTTAATATCCGTTTCTCGCTCATTCCAAAGGGCGAAATCTACTCAGGCTTTATCACGCCTCTAGGCTCATTCCATAGATACTCCCACGTAATTGAGTATTGGGATGCTTTTAGCGCAACGTAGAGTGCAGTCGTGCCAGCGCACTTCTGTAGCTCTATCGTTAGCAACAAATATATAACGACTTGGCCAAAACGAATGCAGTACGCCGGAAACATTATGCTATCATATTGGTTCAGCAAGAATACGAATTGTCAAGTCTGCGTTCTCGCATGAGAGCCATAGAAGTGCCGGCGAGTGTGACCGGCGGCTACCGGTGAAGGGAAACGTACGTTCTCTGAAAGCGCTGGAATCGCGTCGCAACGATGTTTGTTGCTTCTAGCGCGGACAGCGTACACAATAAAAAATGCTTCAATTACGTTAATTGATGCCATGGCTGTGCTGTATTGTCATTCTTACTCGTCGAAATCGTGTATTCTGAAACCCAGAAGCGCGGATAACACAATTGTACGGGCTCGGTCGGTAGGCCTAACCTTTGGTGGAAATCATTTTGGTAGAAGATGTAGTGTACAAATCCCAGCTTGGTACACCATATTGTTACACGACATTGACCGCCATTACAAGCCCACCCATCATCTGCCTACTGCTTCCCAGCATTATCGCAATGTTGGACAGAGCTTCTCAGCTTGGTACACCATGTAGCCCGCCATAATAAGCACCACCCATCAACTGCTTAGTGTTTCCCAGCATTATCGCAATGGTGGGCAGAGCCTCCCATGATTGCCCAATATCTAGCCGCTACTTCCCACCATCGTTTCCACTTTACCCACATTCTGTACACCATGCCACCCAGTATGTCCCTGCATATCCATCATAATTTCCACTACGTCCCGCCATATCCACCATAATTTCCACTACACTCACTATTATTACCACTACGCCCACCGTGCTTTCCAGTATCCACCACGGTAGTTTTTCCAATAGGGACGGGTTCCCCTTCCCAAAATCGTTAAAGAGGTGCGCCCTGCGCCCCATAGCTTTACTCAATCAAGAAAAAAAAATGACTGCAAGCGATACGTGATTGAATGATTGATTGAATTAACATTAATGAGATACTGCTGGACGAGCCCTAGCGCGCAATGAGCAACTCCCACGTCGGGACCACCAGGCCACCAAGTTTTGCATTCAAATAACTGTTTACTCCCTGTTTACACCTCCCTCTTCCTCCCCAAATGGAAAACACGCCTAGGTCCGTACGAATTACCTGATGACATTGTCTAACACTGCTTCACGGACTCTCCGAGTGAATTCTGTGTTTCTGGGACTCGTCCGACGTCTTGAACTAATCAGGTACGTCTCACGTAAGAAAACGAGTTCAAACAGAAGGAAGGTATAGTATATATACCACTCCCGCCGTCCTCTTCTGCGCTCTCCGTAAGCCCGCGATTAAGCGTAACGGAATAAAGCGGGCCAACGCAGTGGAGCGGCAGTGCTGGCTCGTTAGCGAGAGCCAAAAAGATAACGGTGCGGCGCTGCATACGAAGACGGAGTCCTTGGCTCGCCCAAGAAGTGCGCGTTCAGCCAGGATAATCGGAGAAAAGGCCGCTTTTCTCAGGGACGCTTGAATGGTGACTCAAAAAGGGCTGGCACCTTTCGCCACACCAACACCTCCGGTATGTTTGTACCTACACGACACTCGGTCGTACAACGTCCTGCTACATGCAACACTGGAAAGGCCGTGTCAGTATAACGGCATTCGCATTCGTGTGAAACACTTCAGCGCAGTTTTTGGAACAGTTAAATTATCACTTTGGAGCAGATTCGAAATCGGCCTTTTTACAGTAATATATTTAGAGTTTTGCGTCCCAAAACAACAATACAATAATTAAAAACGCCGAAACAAAGGAGTCCAGAAATTTAGACAATGAGGTGTTGGACCACGACTTTTGAGTCGGTAGTAGAGTACGGTGAACCAGCATTTCGGAACAGGGGTACCAATAACACACTTTCGAACGCGAATACTCATTGAGTCTCTTAAGTTGGAGCAGCTGTACAATGTTTAAACAACTCGATACATGCAAACATTTCATGCGTTTTTACTGGTGACATCCCAGAAGCTTAGATTAGCTTACTGCCGTTCGTTTTCCATCGGAGTGAACCAAATTTCTTAGTCCCGTGACGTCAGACCACTTCACATGTCCCTGTAAAGCACTTCGTGTTAGTAAGTGAACGATGTTTTCCCGGGTGTTTCAGTTACAGCTCCAGAAGCACAAGCTGTGTAAGCTTTTCGCTGAAAATAAATATGCTGACCTGTATTTCAATACATCGCCAGCATCCTTTTATGGTGAAGTACATGCTGTTGTGGTTTACGGACAGACTCTTGAGAAATGCAACGCGATTCGGGCAAAAGACACAGACAAGTGGTGCCTGTGTCTCATGTCAAACCCGGTCAATGTCAAAGAATTATGTGCAAAACCATTAGCTTTTTAGCTCATTGGCGGTTAATAAAAAACTAAATACATTGTTTTAAAACTATATTAGTCACTTCATGACGGAACAAGCTCGCGGCATAGTCGAGTCGGCGGCTTCCTGCATGCCGACGGTGGATGACCGAGATGCTCGTGCCACTCGATCACGCATCAGACACGATACTTTGGAACAAGCCATCACGATAGTTTAAACACGCCGTATTTGTCAGGCAAGAGTGCGGCCTTTTAAAGGGAATAGCGCACGGCGTGCAATGTATACAAACAGCGCGCCCGTGCAAAGTGACTCGGTGTGTTTATCACGGCTCGCGATTCGTAAAAGACTAAAAAGCGGCAGCACATTATGGCAGAAAGTAAACTAAAGGTCGTCCCGCCGCAGTGGTCTAGTGGCTAAGGTACTCGGCTGCTGACCCGCAGGTCGCGGGATCGAATCCCGGCTGCGGCGGCTGCATTTCCGATGGAGGCGGAAATGTTGTAGGCCCGTGTGCTCAGATTTGGGTGCACGTTAAAGAACCCCAGGTGGTCGAAATTTCCGGAGCCCTCCACTACGGCGTCTCTCATAATCATATGGTGGTTTTGGGACGTTAAACCCCACAAATCAATCAATCAATCAATCAAACTAAAGGTCATACTGCTCACGGCAATCCTTTCTCCAGGCATGCAGATCACAAATCAGAGTTTAAAAAATAATAAGCCTAAAACTTCGCCTTAAAACATCGCGATCAAGCCGTCTCGACGACCACTACACAGCGTTGCCTGCCTCAAAAAGACGCCACACTAAGTGACAATGCCTGTCTGGCGCCCAAGAGTATACAGCGCCGCGTGATAATATGACACGTTATTGGCAAGTTCCATTTTTGACTTGCAGTACACCAAGACTTGCAGCAAGAGAGGCTGACGAGGTGTTTTGAAGTTGACAAACACATCGACATCCACTGAGTGCATAGGTTCGAATCCGTTCGAATGTTCCCGGGCCTGGTGTGCGCAAACACGGGTTCACATATCAAAAAGGGGGCCATAAACATGGATTCGCGAGCGTGCTCCCTGGGCACTATATTTGTTCAATCATCGATGGCCTTGCAGAGCTGCGCCGAGCACCTATTACGTACCTATGAGGGGACGCTTGGAAAGGAGAGTGACTCGCTAATCTGTCTGCAGTCTTGATAGAAACTTGTCCGCCCGCCCATAAACGGCAGCTCCAGCGACAACCTGCGGTAACAATATTTATTTTTCGTCTTTTTAAGCTGCCATCTGCCCGCCCCCCCAACGTCTGCCCCCTTTTTTTTTTCCTATTTTTCGCTAACCCGAGGGCATTTTAACTCAGGGATGGTCCCGGATGCCACACGAGAAACAAGGAGTGATATGCCTCATCGGGTCGTTTTCTTCTAGTCGTCCAATTCTCCACAGAGAATAGGACTAGAATAAAAAAAAAATCATTTTCTTTTTCTTCTCAGCCGGTCTATTTTTTTTTTCTACCACGCCACCATGCGAAAGTTTTCTATGCCTAACGCGATATTCTATTGCCTCCAGGATCGGAGGCACCTCATCTAGTTTTGCGCGACCTCGGGGATCCGCCCACCGTTGACCAAACTACGATGTCAGGCGAATTTCCCCCCCCCCCCCAACTTGTGACGTTATGTTGCCGTCATCACGCGATGATTTCTCGCATCACTCGTGTAGTCACCGACGCGGGACGCCGGTCAGCGTTTGATGAGACATCTAAGGCGTTCGCTCAAGTAAGTCCGCCAGAAGAAGGCATACTCGTGCACACGTGCAACACGATACTGAATCAAAGTCGTCCCGCATGGTGCCCGAACAACATGGAGTCCGTGTTAAGCTGACACCCGATCCGCGGTGCACACAGAGCACGCCGGCGACAGCGACACGCGCGAGAAAGTTCCAGCGTTGAGAGTCTTCCCGTCTCGCAAGCCACGCGACGCGGTTCTCGTTATGCGGAGGGCAGCTGGATCCCTCTGAAACCTTCACCGCCTAAACGGAGAATAAAATAAATAACAAAAAATAGGAGCGTGAGTGCAGTGTTCGCCGCCACTACTCGGACGAGCGCGAGTGTACCCCAGGACGACTGGCTGAGCGGCGGCGAGCCGCCCTTCTCAGCCCACGTGCAGTGGACCAAATCTGGGCTGTCCAGCGAGCCAGGGCTATCGCCGAAGACATCGCACGACGCTCAGCGGACGACAGCTTCTGGAGGCCTAGCCCGGGCCAGTAATTTTCTCGTTGGATCCTAATAAAGTTTATTACCTACCTACCTACAATGTAGTCGATTGAAAATATACAGTGTTGCATACAACTGAAGTTCGTGCCACCGTAGCGCAAAATAAAACTATAATACCACCAAATAAAATTAATGATTACAAAAAAAAGAAACGATTAAAGGAGCCATGACAGGGTCACGCAACGATTTGTGTTTTTTTAGCAAAAAAAAAATGGAAGCAGATGGTCTGTTATGCCTCAATATCTATGAAGAGTGGACTGCAAAATATTATCTAAGTGCACAACAAGTGGTCGGATAGAAACACCGCCCACAGCCGGCAAGGCTCCATTTCGCCATGGTGTCCGCATCGTCATGCGCTGCAGGGAGCAACGCCGTCGTGTTCTACCAAGTTCGGGTTACTGCAAAACATTCAATATCAGTGCCAAGCTGAAGAAAGCTAACAATGTTTCGATTTCACGCGCAGCTGACCATGGAACAATACCGTTCGCCGGAATGCAGACGCTCCAGCAGCAAGCTGCTGGCTACATCCTGGCTCGCAAGTGCGTTAGTGTTGCCCGACTCTTCTGCCACTCGCGTGTTTGAAAAAAAAAATATTCAATTATAAGTTACGCGTTTGACCAAATGCGCTAAAATTTCGCCAGTTGACTTGTGAACGCACAAGGACTAACCCACTTTAATGAAAAAAAAGGGGGTGTCATGACCCCTTGAAAAAAATAGTTCAAAAAGTACTAATAAAACTGAAAATAAAGAGTAGAGAATACTCTCGTCCGTAACAGTACGTACAGTCGACCGCAAGAGTTTGTGGCATCTTCAGCTGGCGCGGCGGAGCGACGCGAAAATATACTTACCGTATATGCTGCCTACGGGAGCACACACAGAAACTGTAAGTTACTGTATATGCTACATAAGTGTAGCATATACAGTAACATTTACGCAAAACTGCATAGCTGGTTATGGACCATGGCCTCTGCGACTAGCTCTTAAGCGCCCTTTTAAACATGAGTACACCAAAACCATACCACGAATATATCATGTATTTGTGTTACACGAGTTACATCATGATATCGCGTAACCATGAAACAAGCAGACGATAAACGCATATCTCACTTAGAAAGATGTAAAAAAAGACGGTTCAGAACGGTGCCTGGAGGAGATCTTCCCACTTGCAGTCTTCGAGGTTGTCGTCTATTCTTATGGTTTACGTTTCCCTAGCTTCTTTCTGTCAGCGCATCAAAGTGCGCCTGCCAAAAGGCAACATACATGCCGGGTCGTTCAACCACGTGAAACGCGCGGTGCCTCCGCCGCAGCAATGGCCGAGAAACGAACTCGCGACACATCCGGAGAAGCAGGATCGGTGCCATGTGCGCGGCGACGGCTCGACGATCGCGCTGCGCAGGACCGGCCGTGGATCGGTCACGACTGGGAGTAGTCCAGTCACGCGCCCGGTAGCGGACCGGTCGGCACGCACAGCCTCGGCGCCCACTCGGGTAGTATAGGTGTGCGGGGCGCCGAAACAAATGGGCCCCGATGGGTGAAGTGTGAAACGATTATTCCCGTCTAGAGGCGTTGAGCGACTCGCACTCAACAGTGCTCCTCTTCAGCTTGTCAAGTTGTGGAGACTCGAAGTATATACGGCAAAGCAACTAACCTGGCTGAGGTTCCGGCATTTTGGAGCGGCAGCCACTTCTGTGTTTGCAGCACGCTATCCATGACACACGCAAAGGAAGGAAATTTAGCTTTAATTTAGTTTAATGATCCCCGAGTTTAATCATTTATACAGAAGCAGCAAATCCACAAAGTAAGCTCACAAAGTAAACAAAAGTAGGATGGAAGTGTTTGACCCAAGATAGTCAAGGATATTGCGCCAACAAGCTAGCAGGAAGTTCATAGCAGCGCACACACACACACACACACACACACACACACACACACACACACACACACACACACACACACACACACACACGTTCAAAGGTCGTTAAGCAAAACCTCGTTATTGCATGCATAGATGCCGACCAGCTGGCAACACGGCTAATTACGCACTTAACGTAGTATGCAATAACCACCAAGTACATAAACGTGCACATAGTTCCTCTTCGAGGGGGGGAGGGGGTGTACGTCGCAACACCCTCCTCCCTATCAAGTTAATGTATGGGTCTAACTTTGTGTCCCCCCCCCCCCACCTATTATGTCAACGTATGGGACTGGCTACATTCCCGCGCCCCGAATGTTGCGGGATCGGATCCCGGCCACGGCGGTCACATTTTCATGGAGGCGCAATTCCGGACGCCCTTGTACCGATGGTGAAAATTTCGGAAGCACACCCCCTCGGCGTCGCTCATAATCATATCATGGTTTCGGCCCGTTAAACCCTAACAATCATCAATTATTTTAGAGAGCTTTCGATAGCATCAGCGGTCCAATGCGGGCCGCATAAGCGAACGGAACATTATTATTATTATTATTATTATCATTATTATTATTATTATTATTATTATTACAAAATGCGACCACTGCTTGTCCAGAAGACTGCTGAATAAAGGAACACGCTTCAAGGGTCGCGTTTGCGCCGGCTGAACCGCAGCTGCGCTGTCACGTTAACGTTACGCGCGCTAAGGCGATTACCGAGACAGGAAAGACGCAAACCACCGGCACGCCTTCGACCGCGCCGACCTACAAAACGCAAGGTTCCTTCCTCCTCGCCTTCGCAGGCAAGGTCGTTCTGGCTCGCCCGTGAGAAGCGAAGGTCGGCCGACCACTGCCGCCGCGAACGCACACGCCGAGCACAGAACGGGTCCCACTGCGCGGTGGCCGAGCATGCGCCCTGACCGCCACCGGGGCCACGTTCGCAGCAAAGGGGCGGCCACGGTGCCGGACCACATTCTAGGGCAGACCGCAAGCGGCGCACCTCTTTTGAGATGTCTAGCTCAGTCTACTCGCTCTGCAGAATTTTGTAGCTCAGAACTGCACCCATCTTCATTTAACCATATGGTGTAGTAGCGCAAATTTACGGGGACGAAGAGGACAAGAAAACACGACACGACACTCGCGAGTGTCGTGTTTTATTGTCCTCTTCGTCCCCGTAAATTTGCGCTACTACACCATATGGTTAAATGATGTCTCACCAACTAGCCCAGCTCTCAACCCTACTGCACCCATCTTCCTCGTTGATCCCCATTCTCTCTTTTTACGTCTGCACTAACCCTGGTTGTATCCGTCTCTTTCCTTTTCCAGTACTGGCGTAAATCACGAGGGGGGGGGGTGTAAATAATTGATTGATTGATATGAGGGGTTTAACGTTTCAAAACCACCATATGATTATAGGGGTGACGATAGTTATAGCGCGAGAACAGAACGACGACAAAGAGACAAGAAGTCGTCGTTCTGTTCTCGCGCTATAACTATCGCCGTGTCATACCAACTAGCCCAAACTGCCACAAATGTAAATAGGGGGTCATGTTAATTTATTTATTTATTTATACAATACTGCAGGCCACAAATGGGCCCAAGCAGGAGTGAGGTTTACAGAGCCGTTAGAACAATTATACAATCTTTGGCGAGGTAAAAACAATAAACAGGACAATACAAAATATTTTGAAAACACTGTAAAATATTAATACAAAATTTTACAAGTCAAACATTTGATCAATAGATTTCAGCACATTGTCAGATGAAAGAATTTCATGTGGGAGGTTATTCCAGTCGGTTATAGTGCGGGGAAAAAAAGAATACTTAAAATTGTTAGTGCGCGCTGTGATAGGCGAGAACTTTGCAGAATGGTAATTCCTGGTGGGACGCGATGATAACAGATAAGGCTGGCGGGTACACCGCTTTACATTTGGATGACAATTAATGATGATGGAGTTTGCGCGGATGATTATAATCAATAGCAATGATGACATTACGCTGCGTGACATTATGCACACAAATATGCACGAGGAAGCGGGCGGTCGGGACATCCCCCGGATCTGCGCATGCTCGCGGTGGCATTCAGTCACCGCAGGCTGGAGCCGCGCTTGACCAGACTTCGCGCTCAGCAGCGGAACGATTGAGCACCACGGTGGGGAGCCCGGCGGAAGCACATGGGCGCCCCTCGGAGTCGTCCACATGTCGCAAGATGTGTCCCCCGAAGATGTCCACCACTGCGGCCTCGGAGGGACCACTCCTGGTAGGTTTTCTGTGACCACTCGAAGAGGCCACGCAGCCCACGAGTATGAAAGGGGCACAACGGGGGGACCCAGATGATTCTCGGAGTGTGAAGAAGGGGATCTCTTTCCCGCCATGGCAGAGAAGGAGAGGACGACCACAGCCGGAGAAGGCTAGTGTCACGCCTGGTTGCACGCGCCGCGCCTGCAGCCCCGACGCAGCCGAGCGGATAAACAAGAGACTCGCTCCTCCCGGGGCCTTCCAGACGGGGCAGTGCGGCCATCGTCTCTTCCACACGCAGCAAACTCTCGCACTTGTACTTATTTTCAACAAATAAGCTGATCCCCGGGAAGAGAGCGCAAACGTACAGGTGCAACGGAGGTACGACGCATACAAAACGTCTTTACTTTGGTGGAAAGCAAGTCACTGATCAATGTCAAAATACAGATATGAAGTAACGTTTCGGGCGCCGTACGAATCTCTTGTTCATAATGATGAATATGATGGATCCGCACGGGTCCCGAAACGTCATTTTATATTATTTTGCAATTGGCCAGTGACCTACTTAACAGTTACTTGATCTGACAAGACGGAATTTCGTCGAAATCTCTACTAAACCATCTTTTATGCGAATTGTGAGCTTGCTTTGTGTACTGTAAATATTCCATCGATTTTAATTGAACGGGAAACTAAGAAGCAGACGATAAACGCATATCTCACTTCTAAAGGTGTAAGGAAGACGTTTCAGAACGGTGCCTGGGGGAGATATTCCCGAGTAAGAAATCAAATGACTAAATCGAAGACATCTCGACACGGATGCCCCAAACGACGGAGATAGCTGCGTTGTTCAACAGTTCTACGGGGTTTTTCACTTCCTTGCGTACCTGCTGCGACACGCTAGACGTCACGAATGGGACCTTTATTGGTCACGTTTTTGACTTTGGGTCACCGGTCTTATGTAGGGTAGAGAAGAACGATTAAGCGATCTGCACGTGCGCACGCAGTGTGGGGTCCACCACGGAACGACGAGAAGCACGAGAAACGCGCGCGTGCCCTGAGCGAGACATGACCTCCAGTTGAAGAGTGACCGTCACCGCACCGACCGAATGGGATTCAAGATGCCTGCGTGACACAACTGTTCCCAAGAATTCGGTGGGCTCAAAGAAAGGCTGAAGAAAGAAAACAGACTCTTTGGATACGAGTGCCTCGGAACCGCTAGACATGTTGGTGAGACCGTGAATTGTGTATGGGTGAGTCAACCGTCCGACGAAGGGCCATTCTCGGCGTTGTGTGACCTCTGACACCCCCCTACCCACCTCCTTCCCCTCTAAAGCCTCACCAGCAAGTGCTCTCACCCAAGCTTCACCAGTGCTCTACCCCTCCCCAGCAGCGATGCAATACTAGTTTGCACCTCCCAAGAGAATATCCTGACGACGACCATGGACAGACGCAACGCTAAAAGTACACTAGAATCATATCTTCATTTCGCGCTACCTCAAAGGCGCATAATTCTGCCGGATATAGTATTTATGGAACGATAAAGCTTCAGATATGAACACATGCATCTTCCAAGTAGCGAAATCCGAGGCTTTAAATGGCGGTGAGAGAATTCGAGTAATCGACGAAGCTTTTGAGATTGTCCAGTCATTCTAAAAACGTACACCACACTGTGCCGTCATCATCAGCCTATCTTTATGTACGTTCACCGAAGACCTCTCCCAACGATCTTTCCCTCACACTGACCTCGTCTCAGCCGCCATGTTGGAGGAGCAGCAATGACGAAAAGTTGCACGCTGTGGTCAGGCGCGGCGGTTTTGCTGCAAGTTACGGCACACGCAACATCGTTCCATGGCCCTGAATTTTTTACACTGACATCATCCTATAGCCGTTATGTAGGAGCATAAATAACGGTGAGTTGCTGCGTGCCTGATGGCATGTGCAATATATGCATTCTGACCAGGTATTTCATAATACTTGGGAGATGATATAGGCTCCAACCAAAAGTTTTTAAGAGACCCGACGTTTCGGAACCGACTTGGTTCCTTCTTCAGGGGTGACTGCGTAGGCTATATACGTAGCAGCAGCGTCTTCAAAGCACTCGAGGGGTGGCTTATGACCCCTCTCTCTCTCTCTCGTTTTGCCGTGGAGCGCAGACCGTCTATGTACACTGGGGGAAGGGTTCGAGAGAGCGGTTGATGTTGTGGGCTGTTCCCTGAATGTGCCACGACTCGAGTAACAACCTTCTCCTCCAGTTCGGCTCACTTTCGAGGATGGCCGTCGCCTCGAAATTTATCTCGTGGTCCAATGTCTCCACATGTTCGGCGACTGCGCTCTTTGTAGAACCTCCGCACATCATTGGCGTGTTGCTTCAGTCGTTCCGGTAGGTTTTTCGTCTCACCGATATACGACGCGGGGCACTCGGCGCACGGAATTTTGTAAACGACACCGGGGCTCCTGTCCATTGTTGGCCGGTCTTGTGGGCGTGGGAGGAGGCAGCCCAGCGTACACGAAGGCACGTGCGCGATGCGAACCCCCTCCCTCTTGAAGATCCGCGCCAGCGTCCCGCTGGTTCCGTGAACGTATGGAACCGGTACGCGTTTCGGGGGGCTGCCAATTAAGGTTGAATGGGGTTTCCTAATCCCCTGTTGCTCTGCGCGGCGGGTGGCGGCTCGAATGAAGTTTTTTTGGATATCCGTTTTTTCTGAGGTCAGCGATTACGCGGGCCTCTTCTTTCTTTCGCTCTGTGTCATTAGAGCATAAGTTCCTGGCTCTCTCGAGTAGCGTGGTCACAACCGAGGCCTTGTGGCAAGAGGGGTGGGAAGAATCGAATTGAAGGTAGCGGCCAGTGTGCGTTGGCTTCCTATGAACGGAGAACTCCAGGCCGTTGCGCCTTCTTGCCACCTGGACGTCAAGAAAGGGCAGGCAGTGGTCGCTCTCACACTCGGTCGTGAATCGTATGGCTGGGTGCACGGAATTCAGGTGTTGTCTGAAGTTTTCAACTTCAGACGTCTTAATGACGCAAAAACAATCGTCCATATAACGCAGAAAAAGCTTGGGTCGCGGCGAGAAGGAGCTGAGTGATTTCTCTTCTATGTACTCCATGGTCCGATTTGCCATCGTGACCGAGACGGAAGCTCCCATCGCGGTTCCGCTGTTCTGCCTGAAAATAATTCCTTTCTAGAGAAGTACGTGCTGGAGAGGCAGAACTCCAGTAGACGACAGAGCTCGTCAACCGCCAAAGGAGTCCTTTCCTCAGGCTTGCGTCCTCCTCAAGCGCAGAACGGGCAGCGGAGACAGCTAAGGGAACTGGCACGTTGGTAAACAATGACACGACGTCAAATGAGACCATGCTCTCGTCATCACCGATGCTCACATCTGACGCTAGCGGCACAAAGTTGCTGGCGTCACGGACATGAGTTGGTGTCTTACGGGTTAGTGGGGCGAAGATTTGGTGTAGGAAATTTGAAAGGGCTCGGCATGAGGAGGAAGTGAAGTCTACAATCAGGTCGCATACTTTTACTGCACGCAAACAAGGTTCAAACGTACGGAGATTAGAATCTTATTAATGCAAATAATATTGTGGTCGTTGCCGCACATACAACTAGAATGTTGACTGCACAGGGAATGGTTTCTTGCGTTCCTCTGGCGAGATAGACGAAAACTGTATGAAGTGCTCCAAAAGAGTAATCGTTTAAAATTGAGAAACTTCTAAACGCCAATGCAGATACGGGGAGTAGATCACAATACGTTTCAGAACTCATGAAGCATTCGCAGGAGTTTTCCGAGCCTTGTTAACACTTCAGTCAAAATATATGATGCGACTGGACGATGCGCTGAGTGGGTGCTTCATTCTTTATTCGCTGTTTAGAGTCACAAGCGCATCTCTGAAGGCGCTGCTTCATGAGCTAGACTTTTTTGATGGTTAATATGAAGTTTTCGAATAGGGGCCCCTAAGAAATAGCGTCAAGGTCACTGCGCAAAACCCAAAGTGCGTTTGGGTTTAGGGACGCTATTTCTCGAATTTAGCGGGAGCCCCAAAGCCCGCTCCAAAAGTTGTGGGTCAGACAAACGTGACGGCCCCCACTGAAGTGACGGCTCCCGGCCAAGGCTAGAGTGACACAGAACAGGGGGAGTGTCCAAAGCACCACAGACCCAATTCGACAACGAATCGCTCCTGCTTGACCCAAAGCATCCATACGCAAAATGGTTTTGGGGCCCCTATTCGAAAACTCCCTGATTTCGGGAGCAAGAATGCTGTGTGCTCCCTACGTATGCATTAGCAAACACATGCGCTAGAAGTTTGTGAATTCTGTAGAGGGAAAATAACTTCTAGCCGCCGTACTGAAGCGACTTCTACACGACGCCGCAACGAAAGCGAAGGATGGCATTTGCCATCCGCTTTTAGGTTTGTTCGAATGCAACATACCTTCAAAGAATGTCACAATTAGAAAGGCCCCAAACTGTTGTTCAAGTGCATGAAAGTCATCCCATAACCACGAAGAAACGCGATCCTTTCTATAATCACGAACAATAATCTTTTCGCCATTTTTTTTAGTTTTACTTTGGGACATCCTTCTGTACTATATCAATTCTCTACTAGTACTGTATTACTGTATTGAGTATTGAACAAACATGCGTGAACACGCTTGATTAGTAATCCTTGCGCAGAAAGACGGACTTGAGAGCCACAAAACGCAATCGCTGTTTGAGTGTGCGTGTCACGGCGCGGGCATGCATCGCACGCCTTAGTAATTTATTTCTTCCCGCGCATGTACCCATACCGACTAGCTCAAGTGTGTCTCGTTTCCACTTCCTGCTTCTCCTTACACAAGTAGTACGTTCGAACAACGCTTACAAAGAAAGCAGAGTAGGGCCACAGTAGACTACCGACGATGACTGTGTGTGCTTCCAGTTTGCCCTTCTTTCAACTTCCCTTCCACCCTTCCGCACGGTAGGGTAGCAAACCGTCGAAAACAGTTTGCTTCTGGTCAACCGCACCGCCTTCTTTTGCTCTTTCCTCTATATAATGCACGACCATCAGATGCGTATCTCACCAACTATGCCAGCAGCGTCGAAAACTAAGCCGCAAACAGCGATGTGGCACCGCACTCATTAGCATATTCACGTCAAGACACCCGGCCGCACGAACACGCCTTATAATCGCGAGTATTTCTGCGCAACCGGGATTGCAGCCGGCCAGTTCGCTTTACTTCCTCATAGCTTGAATCAGCTAGTTCGCCACAGTCGGTCAGCACGGAACGTCCCACTCGGGAATCGCTCGCTAAATAAGTACACAATCGGCCACGTGCCACGAATAGCGCCCCTCAAAAGAAAAAAAAAAAGCGTCGATTTCCACACACTGGACGGCAGGCTTGAAAAAAATCGGCGCGTGGGCGAGCAATGCACGACCACAGAAGCCACGAATGGTGCCGCACCTGCTACTACAAAGGACGGGCTGGAGGATTGTTTCCCCGAAAGATTGATGGATCGGCTGTCAATGCAGCGAGGCCCGGAGCATGTAGCCTCAACTAGCACGCGTGAGCGGAAGTGTCATTCTGCGAGGAACACGATAAAAAAGATACATCACCAGCCCCTGCCTTTGTTGCCCCATCACCGAGACCTGCGGGCATTCGCGAATGCGACAAGCGCGATAAGCTGGCTTCTCAACCGGCGCTGCGGAACAACTTCGTCCACAAGCAGCGCAGTCCGCTGCCCGCTCCGATTATCACTATTATTCCTCGGAAATATACGCTTCTCTATTTTTCGGTAATAGCTCTGTGCTTTAGCCCGCACGTGCCGATGACGAATTAACAGGGTCTGTCTGACACGATCTTGAGACATGCGAACAGCGCGAGTTTACGAATTAGTCTATGTTAGGTCCACTGAAAAACTCGCTGCCAGTGTCGACACATAGGCGAAGCGAATGCCTATGTCACCGAGTAAGGTCTTTAAAACACGACCAGTCTGCCATCCTACTTCACTCTAAAATCCAACGGCTATTGACGTGATCGAACATGACAGAAACATGCCGCGAGGTTGCTCGCTGAAGTGGTCTTCGCGCAGCCGACAAGGAGCTAGAACGGTTCGGTTTGTAGCGGCGGCTTATCGCGAGCATTGCCGAATTGCAACGCCGGATGGACAACAACATTGCGACTGCGATATCTGAAACGTGTATTTTTCGCTAGGATGAGAGTTAACCGACCTTTTTCGACGCGTCCCTCTGGAACAACAGCCTTGCTCTTCGCTAGGTTGAGCATCAGCCATGCTTCGTACGGTGCATTCCATTGTGACACGGGCAAGCACAACACAGTCAGGCACACAAGATCAACGTGGGCATCACATTGCGGACGCAAGAGTCGGGGTGCTAAACTGCTAACGCCGCGAGCACAACACACACCGTCCTGCTACTGCAACATCACAACAACGCGCGCTAACTCCCGATGCCTCCTGCATCTCTTCTGTTGCTGTTTGGAGTGGGAGGAGTCGTCTGCCTTGGATACTCTCGCACCCAAGCTAACGTTATCTATTGTTTGATCTATGAAAAGCGGCATTTTTACTGCAATCTCGCATGTATAAGAAATCTTTTTAAAAACGCGAAGAGCTTTATTTTTTTTAACCAATTCAACTTGCCATATGCTGGTTTTATTTGTTTTATGCGACGCCACTGCAGCGCTACTGTAGCGGCGCGCAAAACGAAGTGATCTGGGAAGGCACGTTGTGCGAATTGTATTTGGACTGAATTCTTGGGCAGTACGGGCCAAAACCATGACAGGAGTTTGAGGCACGCAATAGTTGAGGACTCTGGATTAGTTTCTAACCACCTGCGATTTCTTAACGTGCGCTCCAATTCATAATTTCTTTTGTCGCCTAATCAATAAGATACTACATTGGTGTTTCACTGCTTTTGCATTTCGTCTTCATCAAAATTATGTATTATTCGGACTAAATGCAATGCTAACACCCGAGGTATATTCTAAGAGAGTTTCGCTCTTTTTCTCTGCTAAAATGCAAATGAAAAAAAGATATTGTCAATGGGCATATCTGAAATTAAACACCAATGTGAAGATGCAGAAATATTTGCATTAGTATTGCTTAAAACTTACTCCTTTCTCACCTAGGCGTGGCATCGTTGAGTGAGCATTTAGTGGGATGATATGATGTCTCAACAAAAAATTCTAGGTCACAGTTCAACCACAAAAGTGAAAATTAGCAGATGCCAAAGACAGATGGTGCAGTTTCACAGCTCCTTACTATAAATATGAGAGGCTACCCCAATAGCATGAATCTCATGGCTCCACTGAAAATTATTGTCTATGCATATATTGGTGAAATTGGCATTAAAAATGAATTTACAAATATCATTGATATACATACAAAACCTGTACATCACAGATGTGCATACACCAATAAAAAAAGGCTCCTTAGAAAAGGATAGAGTACAATTATGTGAATTCTTCTGTGCGGCTCAATTCCAGATGTGATCAACCAAAGCCACTTCAGCGCAGCTTCTGGAGCAGCTGTAATCTCACTTAGGAGCAGCATAACCACCTCTTGTAGCAGTTGCCAAACAAACATTTTCTAACGCAAATATTTGTCTCTAAGCTTTACAAGTTGTACATGTTAAAAAGAAACTAATATATGCACAAAATATGTGAATCTTTACGTTCAATAGAACAAAAGATGGAACTATCACTGCTCATTGCTATTTTGCAGACAGCTCAAGTACAGTATGATCTATTAGTTAGTAGAAAATCCAAGGAGGTTCTACACTATGTCTTCTGGAGTGGAGGTGAGCCCCGATAAGTGACGCCGGTCGCCGCTATATCGGAAAAGGAAAGACTTGGAAGTAGACGACAAAGTGCGCTTCGAAGCTCCGCCCTCGCAGTGGCCTTTGAAGACTGTGACGTGCTTTTTTAAAGCAGTTAAAGATTTTACAAGGCTGACTTCGTGGTGACTTCGTGCATTTTACATGGTGACTTCGTGCATTGCTTATGGCTGCGCAAATCACATCAAGAAGACGCCTGGGATCACTTACAACCCTTTTGTACCGCAATAGCGCGCCAGCAAGCTCGATACGCGAAGCATCCCTCGACAACAGATTGATCTGAAAGCGTGCAGCTGACAATGGGTGCATGAAATAATTTGTTTTATAAACAGAGCCATTTGTTCGTTGGTGTAACCTAAAAGTGGTTTCCATCTCATTTTTTTATCGCGGAACTGCATACCGACGCGCGCATCGCGCATATTCCATTGCGGTCTATGGCGGTTCCGCCTTGTTTTTCCTCTAGCATTATGGCTGGCGGCGGCTTCACTTGCTCCCGTTAGCGGCGGCCAGGACTGCCACTCCAGAGGTTCTATAGAACCTCCTTGAGAAAACCTCATGCATGCAATATGGGTCAGTCCCAAATGGTGTGGCAGGGTTGCACCACGCAACTACTTCATCTACATAGTCAGTATGCTTCAATGACCACTTGAAATTACAGTGGCAGCTTAAATATGGTTTGCAAGCATGTTCAGCCTTCTTTTTCTTCTAAAAGCTACAGAACGACGTCTTGGCGCACGCTCAACGCAGACTTTTGGAAAAACTCAGCACGATGTAGCAGGTTTCACCTCTTGACGCAGTTTGGCTCAACTGGCGCAGCTATCACACCGCTGCACAAAGCTAGCAAAAGCTAGCACAGTGTCTGAATCTGTTTACAGCGGATGCCTGGCTCCATGCATGCACATTAGTGCCATACCAAAGAAGAGGCTACACATGTTACAGCTCCGTGCATGTTCTGTCTGCAACAGGCTCAAGCACGACTGTATTAGAATGGAAGCAACCATGACACACTGGCTTTTGAATGTGCACCAGTAATCACACATGAACCATGGTGTGGTACATTCCTACAATATAAATAACGCATCTCTAGTTGTTGCACCCCTATGCCTAAGCTTGCTGGCAACACCAGCCGTCATCGGTAAAGTACAGAAAAAGCACTTGCACTGCTTGCAATGTCAGATCTGCAAGATGATGAACAAGTGAATATTGTCACTTAACCTTACTGAAACCCTCAAGAATCTACAAATTATACTTTCCTTGTGGACTTACTGATTCATCTCAAGTTCAAGTGGTGAACCAGTTTTTCTTGCGGGCTTCATCTTTACAACAGTGCAGGTATTACTCAAAGAAAATTACAGCACTAGATTGCAGATGGCAAAAAATTTATTATTATACCACATAACGTCACAACGGAAGCACTTTTTCAGTTGTAGGTCATGTAGCGAGGTGTTGCACTGAACTTGGCGTATGACTTGATCACTTTGTTGATGGCCTCCAGAAAGTCTTTTTCAGTGGCAATCTTCCTTCTTGCTCGGATGGCGAACATACCTGCCTCAGTGCAGACACTGCGGATTTCGGCACCTGCGCAATTGGGGCAATGATCACACGATATTTATTTTACACTACTTATTTTACAAAAATTTAATGTAGACATAAAAGTGCAACACAAAGGACTTTGGCAAGCTTGTGCGAATATTTGAATGATTCGAATAATCGAACGAACAGTTGAGTATTCGAGCTCCCTTCGATTCAAATTTAAATTATCGAATATTTTCGAAGTATTCGCAATGAACGAATAGATGTATATTAGTCCACATGTCACCACCTGTAAAGGTGGTTTCACTGCAATGTAGAAGTGATAAGCCGTGAAAGCCCCTATTCAAAGGAAATTCACTTTGCCACGAAGCCCCCCTTTAAATGTAAAGGGGCTCTGCAACACTTGTTGAACATGGTCAGAAAATGCTGCCAATTGGTGGTCGAGGCTACCAAGAATACGCGAGGCAAATATTATAGTGCAGCACGCGGCCTGGAATTAAGAATAAATTTTCAAAGCTAACAATTGCTTTCTTCCTGAGCTCAAAAATGAGGTCCGCAAACAAAAATGAGCTCAAAAATGAGGTCCGCAAACAAGCTCAAAAATCACTTGTTACAGCCATTGGCTGATTTGACATGACGCGCTCGTTGTTACTGAAGCCGCCGCGGGAGGCCACCACTTGTCCAAGAGTATGTGCGCGATCACACTGAAAAGCCACGTATTTGAAGAAAAAGAAAGGTGCTCAATGTCACCAGGTGTGTGTGACATATATTCTTTTGCCGTGACATTCCTCCTTGCTTAACTTCCAACTATTTTGTTGGGACGAGAAGAGAGAATGCAATTGCAGCGGGCGACAAATTTTTGGAACTCCGCTCGTACTGGACTGATTCTAGAAACGTTGCGATGGTAAATTTGTGAGGCAACAAGCATGTTTACTGGCTCCATGGCTACTTGAAAAAGTGTTGCAAGGCCCCTTTAAACGAGCATGTTACCCTCAAATCAATTCTTCATTTTATTAAGCTTGTTATGACGGCTCATATGCTCAAAGTATAATAAATTTTAAAACGTTAAGTATCTTACAGGTTATCAATCTCATCCTACCGAAACTACTACTCAAGGTTGTTTCGACTTCCTTTGAAAGAAAAAAAATAGAATTTGCATAGAGACTCTATTTCAATTCAATAGAATTATTGTGCAAGTTAGTTAGGTCCTGATAAATATTCCTTTTTTTATTATATGTCATACATACCATTCGAATTGGATTCGAAATTATTCAATCAAAATCACTATTTACTTCGAATTCGCTTCGAACCTAAAAATTAACTATATTCGCACAAGCCTAGACTTTGGCAATTCATCCAATTACCATTATCATGAGCGGGTTTAAGAGCATGGTACAGGAATGTAATTTCCTTTGGAACTTTGAGCACCCTTGTATTGTACGAAACACCCTCAACATAGCTTGTAACTTTTGTAACGTTTATCTCTTGCAGTGTTGAAATGCACTTCCCTTTCCATGACACCCCTAGTATGAGTGTCACAGGTGCTTCGCATTACATGAAAATTAGGCTGTACTTAACTATTTTCCACCAAACATTTCTTGCAAGGTCTGGGACCTCGCATGAGACATTTTCAAGCCTTCAAAGTACCCTAAACAATTTACTACGATGGAGAGGTGATCGCATTGAAAATGATGCAGACTTGGAAAAATCAGCACGAGCACCATGGAGACACAAGTTGTACTGTATCCCTCTCACCTTGTGTCCCTGTCGTCTTCACACTGACTTTTTTCTAGTAAACAAGTTAGTACCTTTCCTAGAGCCAGTTTCAATTAAGTTTAGGCTCTGCCTTGATGTCAGAGAGAGAGATGGAGAAAGGTTTGGTGAAAGGCAAGGAGGTTAACCAGAAGAAAAATTCCAGTTGCTATCCTGAGCTGGGGAAGGAGAAGGGGCATAGAAGGGTAAAGAGGAAAAAAGAGGAGGATTGGTAAAAAAATGAAAGGGAATCACGCACACAGCAGGTGCAGCATGCAGCAGATGGTAATGTGGGACGTGAACAGTGCGATATCATGACACTTGGTGAGCTGTTTACTACGCTGCTACAATGCATCTCTAAATAAAAAACGAAATAGCAGCAAACACAGCAAGCAGTAGTCTTGGCTCTCAGGACGAGGGAGCCAAACCTCACTTGTTTAGGGTGCTCGGAAGCCCGCTAATATATATATTTTTTTCTAGCGTTTAGAGGTCAATGACCTTCTGTTAACAAAACAAGAATAGTCAAGGGATATCGTGCCAGTTCATACTTCTTTTTAATTTTTAAACAGGAAATCAACTACCTACATTTGATCTCTGCTCTGTAGTGCTTTGCATACTTTGAGGTTACAGCCATCCTTAAAGGGACACTATAGAGAAATGGTTGACCTTGTATCACTAAATTCCTTTTGCACGACGCAAAGAACAATGCTTGCTGCAAGAACACGTGCGAAAAAAAAAAGAAAATCAGGTAGTAACACCACATTAAAGTTCCTGCATCAGTTGCCATGACATCACAGATTTTTCGACCGTGCCCACTAGGGCCTACAGCATTCCTAATCAGCAAAGATGAAGTACATTGCCTTCTGAAAGAGCAAGGTGCTTAGTATGCAAAGTTTTAAAAAAGTTCGAGTAGCCAATGAGAAAAACAACATCAAAAACACTTTGAAATGTGCAGTGTTACCATCAAAAATTTTGGCGGGAAATCTATATGTTGTACATGTGACAATGATCTTTTTATCCATTATTTAATAGATAGTGGTGATATTAACAACACTAAAGAATGCAGAGCATAATTTATTAGTTTAAATTGGTGGTGGGCAAGCAGTAAGCTTGAGGTTCGCAAAGTAATAGTGATTTCACTAATTTCTAATCGAATGGCTGGAATAGCATATATCACACAGTACTATAAATAAAAATGAGCATTTTTGTCATGACCCAAGTAAGTTGCAAAATATTTTGAAGAACTGAAACTATGAGGAGTGTGCAAGAGTCACTTTTTTTGGAAGTGAAATGGAAGGAGATCCATATGGTGGCAGGATTTGATAGAGCCCGAGAAGTAAAATGCGTCAACTTTTGAAAATTGGTGCACTTAGCACATATAGCCATCCTAACATGATTTTATAGCCGACTTGATATGCTTTCAAACTAAAAATATATAAAAAGCGAATTGAGGCACCTTTTCACTTTAAAAAATGACTTCGCGGCAAATTTAGCCTGAAAAGGTGGTTTCATGGCATAGCAGCCTTACGCTGTAGTGAAACCACCTTTTTAAGCAGTTACATGCGGTCATACATAGGCCTTGTCCTTTTCGAGTACATCGAACTATTGAATAGCTTAAATTCGTGTTGAAGTGAATTCGTATACGCTGGTATTGGTTCGACTATTCTAAGGGCTCAAATATTCACACATCCATAGTCTAAACTGATCTGTTGTTACTTTTTAGTGTCCCTTTAATCAAACTATCAAACAGCAACACCAATGTCAAGCTATTTGTCTCCAGCACCTACCTGTGCTGTTAGGACAGAGACGAGCCAGCAACTCAAAGCGAATATCTCTCTCGACACTCATGGAGCGGGCGTGGATCTTGAAGATGTGTGACCTTCCCTGGGGAGTACATAACACATGTCTTAACAATGCTGTTGACAATGCAAGACCAACTTGAAGGTATCGAAATCTTGCTATAAATTAGACAACACTTAGCAGTTGGTCCCAACAGCCCAGAATAAATGGTAAAATGCCACCAGTACTTGAAGCAAGCTTTCTTGCACAGGAAACCACCCTGTCTTTAAACAGTACTTGAAATTAAAAAAAAACTGTGAAAAAAAAAACATTTTACACTTGTAATTTGCTATATAATGCTTAAATAGATTGCAACAATTCACACACTAGATAATTGTGAATGTGCAGGCAAACTGCATATTTGTTCTGAGTGCAATAAATACTGTAAACACTTTCAAAAGACAATGTTTTATAACATGCAATACATTATGACAGAAGTTAACTAATCTTAAGAACACAAGGATACAAACATGGTGAGTGAGGTTTTTGTCTAGCCATAAAACACAGTGCAGCTCAAAGACATGCTGCTGTCCACAGAAAATGAAGCACTTGCGTGGCTTTTAGATACAGCAGACATAATCAACACACACCAAAATTGCACAGCTTTAGGAGTGCCGTATTCATTAATAAATGAGACTTTTTGTAAACAATAGGCCATAATTGTTCATGCACTTTGACGCTATTTTCTTTCTTTGCCACTCCAAATACATTGTTTGAGTAAAGTGTGTGTTCTACACTGGCATGAATATCATTTTTCTTAGATTGAAGCAAAGCTGAGGTGAATAGCTAGAATAATGCAATTTGCACTAAACTTTGATACAAGTATGTGATGCTGACAAATTTTAAATCAGTTGGTTTTTATTTGATAAAAATAATAATTCAGGGTTCAATGCCCCAAAAACACGATCTAATTATGAGAGACGTCACAGTGAAGAACTCCAGAAATTTTGACGATCTCGTATTCTGGAACGTGCACTCCCATCGCAAAGTATGTGGGCCTCTAGCACTTCTCCTCCCTACATGACAACAACAAAACAGCTTATTATATAGAATCAGTTTATGCTCAACAAGCTAGTGTTTAGATAAACAAGGGTAGAACTATAAAAATACTAAACCTTTCTTCCAGTTTGATGTTATTAGGGGTGCAGGTTATTTGGGCTAAAACATGGTATGTTTGAAGTTATTAGTTTCTGAATATATCCTGCTCTTAGAAAAAGTTAATTTAAGGCACAAGTAATGAGGAAACTTCCTTTTGAGGTGTGACTTCATGGAAGCATGAATTATGCCTGAAAAGATGTTTTTGCAGCGGCGCAGGCTCACTGCCGTGAAACCACCTTTACAGTGGCATTAAGCAGGAAAATGCATGTATTCGTTCATATGGGATACTTTGAGTGTTGCATAATACAAAGGAATAATTGAAAACACCGATATTTGCCGAAAGCTAGTGCGTTTCTGCAAAAACTTCATTTTGCTAACTTGCACAAACTGACAAGGCAGTTGTATATATGACAGTCTCATCCTTTTACAGGACATAAATCGGCACATTCACGCAGATCAACAAAGTGGCTAGGCTGTCTCACCATGAGTGACCACTTTCATGTCAAAGAAGACAAAGCAGGAGAGCCAGTACCTCTAAGTCAGGAAGTCCGAATTCAACTTTGCGGTCAAGCCGTCCGGGCCTCATCAAGGCCGGATCCAGAATGTCTGGCCTGTTGGTTGCCATGAGGACCTTGATGTTGCCTCGGGGGTCAAAGCCATCCAGCTGGTTGATGAGCTCGAGCATGGTTCGTTGCACCTCATTGTCACCGCCAGCACCATCATCGAATCGTGCGCCTGTAACAAGAGTTTAGCAAATAAGCGGTATAGGACACCACAAGGTGAGCATATTCAAACAATCAAAGAAATTGCTCCTCCGTGAGAACATTTTTATTAGAAGAGCTGTAGCTCTTTTGCTTGTTCTTGTGGTGGTCATGAGTAAAGAAAATTTTGCCGCTGAAAGAAAGGATGCTAGCTGGCCCCTACAACTTAACTGCAATGGCGCACTTATGGCCAAACATCAACTGTCACACAGGAAAATTGCTGATGGTGAACGTATAGGTGCTGTAGTAGAACATGTGCAAATACAGCTCTCGTTTTTTCCAGCCATTTGCTTCTCTGGTGATGGCTGCAAAAGAAGAATGCCCCGAAGCTGGGAGAGAAGGACGGCTGTTGCTTTTAGCAGTGCCTGTGCTACTGCAGCCAACGCACACATGACAATTTAGCTCAATATGTAAAGTCACCAGCACTACCACTACAGATATGCTCATCGTTGGCTGCATCACCCTACCTGATGACTTATAATCTTTTCGCAAGCCTTACATCTGTTTATCTCAAGGAAGCTAACTTGCCAGGTCTGAAAAGATGTCTTTCTTTACCTACACATGTGTGTGATGTCACAGACTAGACCTTGCCGATATGTTTTAACTGATACAAGTAAAAAACATTTCAAAACACACATAAAGTAAAATCCTGATGCATCCAATTATTTTTTCTGTTGAGAAGTCGCAACACACCCTTAGATAGACCATGCAAAGATATTCATTGTGCTACACATTCTGTTTAACAGCACACTGCATTAGTTTACTGCCTGGCTCTGAGTTGGGAGTCTACAATGATTTGATCAAAGCTTTATAGTATTTCTGCACTTCCCAGCAGTTCGTTTACACCTTGAAATAAAAAGCGGATCTAAGTGGAAGTTCTCAATATTTCACTGGTATAATCTGCTGCTGACGAAAATAGAATGACGAAATAGACGGACTGTATACGACTTGTCTGCAAAGTATCACAAACTTCCCGAGTGTCTTTCGAAACATCAAACAAAAATGATCCGCAGACACGCCAAGCTATCAGAAAAATCCTTCTTACCTCCAATTGCATCAATCTCATCGAAAAATATGAGGCAAGCCTTTTTGCTGCGGGCCAACTCGAAGAGCTCTCGCACCATGCGCGCACCCTGAAATATAATGAGCATAAAATGTCACAGACATCCGCAGCTGCTCTGTACCAACCTTAACAAAACAACTTGGAGCAGCCTCTACACAAATCTTGCTTCTTAACGTCTATTAAGGTCTACTCAAGGCTGTGCATCAGAACTTTTGACCTGGGAACCCAGAAAGCATACTTAACAAAGCCTTGTTTATTCCTGGCTGGATGACAGGACCACATCAAGCTGCATGCACACTATAAATGTTCAATCAATAAAAACACAAAACACCTGTGTTACAATTGCCATTAGTGAACATGAACAAATGAAAACTTTGTGATATCACCTTTTATTATGTTAATTCACTGAAAAAATTTCTAGCAAGGATGACTAATTACAGTTAATCATGCATACAGCTTCTTTGCACCATCTCGCTCAACCTTTTACTTCACAGAGCTTTTTTGATGCAATGCTGTTTCCCGCTCACATAAGAATGCTGCCATGCTTACCTCTCCAACGTACTTCTGCACAAGTTCTGAACCAATGACCCTGATAAAACAGGCATCCGTCCTGTTGGCAACAGCCCGAGCACACAAGGTTTTCCCAGTTCCAGGGGGTCCAAACAGCAGCACACCTTTGGGTGGCTCAATGCCTAGGTTGACAAAACGCTCCGGCTGGAAAAAGGAAAAGAGAAAGAGGACCACGTGATGATCACAATAAAACATCTAGTAAATTTTTTTTTCAGTTCACACTCCCTAGGCACTGCACATAAAATTTTTACACCTCAATTAAGTAAAAGTAACTTCCCCTATGGTAGCCATTTCTCACAAAGGAAACACCTTCAATAATTCCTTTTCTTCTTATTCATGTTATGTTGAATATTGACTTTAAAAGTACAATGTCAATTCACATGAACGTTTATAGATGGCTGATTTCAAAGCAAGCTCATTATGCCGTAAAAAATAAATGCCATTAATCACCAAAAGTCAATGACAGATCACACACCTACAGCTTCCCATCTTTCCCCTTTTGCGCATGATTTCCCACAAAGCTTGACACTACTATTTCAGTGTTTGGTGCGACAAAAGGAGCCACAAATAAAACATGCACGAGGTACACTCAATAAAGCTCATAAACATAGGGCTCAAAGCATGGATTACCAATTTTGATTACAAAAAACACCCAAAAAATATAAATGCACAGCTAGTAGTTCCTGGCTGCCCCAATTAATGCCGGCTGGCTATGTCACACCCACTCGGCAAATGACAAACCTACCCCGCTGTGTAGGACAAGATAGCCATGCAGTTTCATGCCTATATGACAATATTGCTGGTTTGTAGTTGTAGTTACTGTCAAAATATTTTTGTATTTCACCTTCACTCCTTCACATATTGTAACTTGCTTTTCTAGTATGTATTATGCCTATATGTTCATAAGTTAAATTGCATTTTCTATAATAATCAATATTTGCATATATATATATATATATATATATATATATATATATATATATATATATATATATATATATATATATATATATATATATGTTTTGTTCTTGTCCACGACAAGTTCTCTTTTCAACCACTTTTCTTTCTTCACATTTACATTACAATTCGGTCTAATAACTAACTTCCCCTATACTTTCCTTGGCATTATTGTCTGTTAGATCTCATCAATATTGTGTCAAAACACAGAAAAACTAGCCCATAAGTATATATATATATATAATCTGTACTGCACCCCTTTCACAATGCTTGTCGAGGGCTCTGTAAGGTACTGTAAATAAATAAATAAAATATATAAGTCACTACTTACATGTAACAGAGGCATCTCAACAACTTCTCTCAGCTTCTCAATCTGCTCTTTGCAGCCACCAACATCCGCGTACGTCACATCGGGCTTTTCCTCCACTTGCATCATAGTGACTGTAGGGTCAATTTTGGGTGGCAGTGGGATGTGAATCTGGTACTTGTTTCGGTCCACACTGTGTGTGCCGACAGAAAAGGGGGCAGAAATAATTATGAAAGAGAAATCACCTGGAATCACAAAACGAGTTCACAATTGGCAACAAACATTGGGGGAACAATAATAAGTGGGAAAACTGAAAATTTTGTCTATTCCGCATGATCACCTAGTGCAAAAAAAGCCAAGAATGATGCGTCTGCGTGACAGAGCAGTTATCTATGTTTCCAATCATCATTGGAACATAGATAAGTTTTCTTTAAATATTTAATCAACCAGAATGCATTAAAGAAACTTATTTCCTTACTATGTTCGTTTACTAAGCAACAGGTAAAAAGTGATAAAAACACTATAATTAAATCTTACCGTTAACTGCATTGTTGAGAATGCAAAGTGACATAGCAGCAGCAGAGCCTACATCACATGCTCTTCCGAGACACACTAGTTTTCATCACATATCATTAATATTAATTTATATCATATAGTTGAAGCAGTACCCAGCGTTGGGCAATGAAATCCGTCCGACAAAGGAGACTGAGCCTTTCCGAACACTAGGCAAAGCAATGCGTTTGCATGAGCATGCAGTATAAAAAGGGGATTGTAAGAGATTTCAAACTTTTCAAGACATTCTCTCATGTCTGTGATTAGCAGACATTGATAAGGTGTTTGACTTGGTTCATTGCACTGCATGACTACATTTGGGTTGTGAGAATGCCATCATAAAGTGCTTTGGGCAACTTTGTTAGACTTTAAACATGATAAACCTTTTTTTTTTTTTCTTGAAATGCTAATGATATATAGTAAAATAAGAGTTATGCACTCCCAAGAGTATATTCGCAAAAAAAAGTTTTAATATCTCCCATGAGCAGGAATATGAAGAGTGTAATGCTTACTTCAGCCCCATAACTTCACGTTAGCACATCCTTCCTGCCAAGGCAGTGCTTTTTGTCAATGACTCAATGACACTGGCATTAATGTCTAACAGGGATCCTCCCCCTTGCACTTGAAGTGTTCTTATAGCAAGCATTGGAGATGTTAAACATAAAGCGTTTTCACATCGAAAACAGAACCAATGCAAAATGCATTAATTACATGACCAACCATGACGTCCCCATAGCCTCGGGTGACTCAGGGCCCCTAAACACGCACGATTTCAACCTATCACAGTGTAAGACAGTGATATCACTAGTGTCTATAAACTTGTGCTCAGCAGTGAAATGCCACAGCTGCTAAGCGACCACAGTAAATTTTGATGGCAAATTAAAGCACCAACATGATGGAGAGCAGTGGGGCACAACTCACCCAACTCTCATCCCTTCCTCAATGTCTGTAGGTGCCACGGAGTCAGCCAAATCAACCACAAACTTTGCAAACTGCTTGACATTGATGATGTACTTTGGGTCTTCACTGTCGGCATTTATGATCTTGGTGCAGCGGGCAACCTACACATCATGGTATGGTGTTCAATACATGCAGTTATAAAATTTCTAACAGCAGTTCTGTTGGAACTAAACATTAAAACAAGACGAAAAAAAACTATTCGTACAATCATAACTCGAATGAACAAAAGGTATAAAAAAGAGCGTAAATATGAAGCCTTACAGGTAATTCACGAGTCGTGTTCTTCCCTGTGTGACAGTCTTGAGTCTGCACTCTTCGATAATGTAGAATTTATGAAAGCTGACAGATATGTAAATGATTCATAGGCAATTTTGGGCGAATTGGTACTTAATTGCATTATTTTGCTTGTGCAGATTCAGAACTGTCGCTACTCATATGTTCATTTCCCAAAATAAACATTGACTGGAAGTTAGCGCATGTTTCTGTCACCTCTAATAGTACTTTATTTTATTAATATTTTTTTATGGTGCAAAATTTTTCGTATGCAAAGTTGCAAAGCATGGTGGAAGATGCAAAAGCTAGGAGCTGGCACATGGACATTCCTCTATTGTTGTTACTGCAAATTGACCACTTGATATTGAGAAAGGTTCCACAGCTGCAAGCATTGTAAGTTAGATGGTGTGGTAAAATCCACTCAAGCTGCATGATACTATATACTACAAAAGCGCTCCTTTAAATTTGATGGCATGTCAATTCCCTTTAATAATTAAGTCTATTTGATCACATGAATAAACAATGTTTGATAAAAAAGTTCTGACACAAACAGCTCAGCTTACCAATTCAAGGTTGAGACAAATATATACGAAATGAAAGTATACAAATGAAATCAACAGTAAAGTACCGTTTGAATGGGAACTAAGAGTGATATCAGTCTTTCCATATTCGTGCTCTTGATTTCAATTATGATTACTGATGTGTAAACCCATCCTGGAGCTCGAAACCACCCTGTGCTAAACCTTTCCATTGAGTGTTACTGCGTTAGGTGTATCCGACCCATCTGACTGTAGCACTCGGCGTTTACCTGCAGAGGTTGCTCATTCTGAAGGGTCTGCTTGTCAGCTGCCAGGTCCCACAGTGCAGGCGGAGCCAACCCCGTATCGGACTCCTTGATACCTGAAATTTATTAAATAACTGGTGCAGCCGCTCGAAGCGGCACAAAGCTAAATTCAATGACGCTTCGTCAGCGAACTCACCAGTGAGTTCATTCACGCGCTTCAAGATCGACTGAATATCTTCCTCGACTTGCTTGATCGATTTGCTGTACTGCCCGGCACCCTGAAAACGACAGGATTCGACAAAGTTATTTAACCCGCGACTAAAAAGAAAAATAAGGCTACAAAGAAGAAGCTGCGGTTTCCTTACGTAAGATTTCAGTAGAGCGATGTCCCCTTCATCAAGAACTGCAAGGCAATTGAAAGAGTTTGCAGCAAAGCAGCGTACAGAAATTACTAATCAATAACGAGTATTTGCACCACGGATGTCTGATTCCGCACGACATAATTTGGGAATATCACCGTCGACATAATACATGAGAATTCTAGGGCGATAGGAAACGGCCTCTTGAAGATGACACATCAAAACTTAACGCCATCAACTAGTAGCACGGTGAACTTACCTTTTATTTCTTGCTCTTTTTCCTCCTTTTCATCCTTCTTAGATTTACGCATGTCATCACCCAGATAATCAGGCATTGTTCTTGGTAGCTTCGGGGCTTCGACGTCACACCAAGATTTTAGTATATAAACCACCGCAGTTTACGCAGTTTCAGTAGTTTCTTGCCGCAAACCGCGTTCCGGACTTGATGTCCCACTACAAACTCAGGCTTGGTTAACAAATAAACAAGGTACAATTATAGAGGTCGCAGCTTTCATGCTGAAAATGGCTTTGTTTGGCAGGCAATTAAGTATTATAGCGCAACATTTAAGTAATAACGTCACAGCATAATAGAGTAAAAACAAACTAACAAAAAGACATTTACTCACTGGTCATTCCTAATGCTGTCAAAACCGACGACAAACAAAACCGAAACCTTAATACAGCACCGCGCTGATGACGCGGAGCGCTCCTTTTACCTTCACACATCGATCACGATTTCCTTAAAATACTTTTGAAATATATTTGATGTCACCGCCACTCATGAGCGATTATGTTGTGTTTGTGCTCGTGTGACTGATTACATACCCAGGGCACAATTTAACTTAATAACCGTGGCCCAAAGACACCAGTAGCCGTCAAAGTGTGAGCGCGTGGCTATGCTGTTAAGTACTGAAATCGTCGCAAATGCATTTTCTGACAATATTGCAAAATAATCTGGCTTCCGCTAGTTGTGTTTCTTGACAAAATAAACACGTTTATAAGAAAACATTTAGAACATCAGGCTTTCACTGAGAGCTAACCTGGATATGGTGGTTCAAAGCCTCCATATTCGTTAATATATTATTTACCCAATAAGATGCCCAACAAAGCAGTGAAATAGAAGAAAAATTACTGCTAGTTTACAACTCCAAGCCTCTGCAGGCATAAAAAAAGACAGTGTGGTGTAAATTTTGGAATTGTATGTGTGGGAAATTTGGAGCAGTGCAAGGACATGTTATGTCCTAGTATACACATGCAATTTATGCAACTGATACCATTTCCCTTGCGTAGATTCGCAAACCTGAGTTTTGTTGTTTAGTGAAGTTATGGCCAAAATCAAACAACACATGCCAATGATAATTGTAGGTGATTACCTTTTCTTTTATTGTACTTAAGAGATATCATTGCTTCGTTCCCTGTTAAAAAGACATCAAGCAAGGACTACTTCTTTATAGGACTTACCCTTTCATGTCCACATTTTTTTTTCATTTTAGTATAGTAACACAGCTGAGCTAGTTGTCAAGTATTATTTATAAAAGATTGAGCATTCAAACACACACACGAGAGAGAAATCAGGCCAACACAAATGATAGTTGTTACTCGGTGTTTGCAATTTCTGGACTTCCCTCTTATGTCCACATTTGTATGTCCTGTTTTAATTAGCATGTGCTGTGTTCTTCTATTTATTTTTTCAGTGGGTGGTTTAAATCAAGAATATTCTGCAACCATATATTTATATAAGGCTCCTGGAATTAGAGTTGTTCTTTGCTAATCAAATGTAAAAATAAAGACGAGTAACTTTATTATTTAGTTTCAGACAGTCATTACAAAGAGAAAAAAGTAAAGTTTTCTTCTTAAAGGCAGAAATGACATAGCCCATGATCTAACGACTATTTTTTTCTACAGAAATGGTCAAGAGAGTGCCCATTCCATTCACAGAATGTCTCACACAACTCATGATTTTGCAGATGGTCCTCAGTTTTCTTCCTCTGTAGACTTATTAGCGACCAAACATTTCACTTCCAGAGCACAATACACTGTTGAAAACTCATGTTGTGCTCTTTGTGGCCACTCACAGTATTACATAAAACACAACTGTTACTTGTGTATGGGCAGGACCTACTGCAACAAACATTTAGAACTTTGTGAAAAACCTAGTATAATAGTATGCAGCAAGTTCTCTATAAAATTTCGTCCTTAAAATTAATTTGTAAAAAGCAATGTTTTACAAGAGGTTTACAAAAGTAGAAGCTTTTGACCCAAATAAAGACCTGCTCACTGCATTCACTGTCCGCTTATATTCTGTGAACAAACATAACAGTCACAGAATCACCTGCATTGTAAGGTTTGCTGCCGCTGTGTAACGCTATTATTTATTTCTACCTTAGGGGAAAGGATGTTTTGTTGCAGTTGGTTGCAAATATCTAGTAAAAAAGTTATGTGCACTATCACGAGCATAGCCACAGGGTAATAAGAGGTTCCACTCTTCCCCACAAAAAAAGAAAGCTTCAATTTTGCTAGCATATATATACACCCACAAACATACATAAAGTATGGTTCAATCTCCCTACCCCCTCTCGAAAAAAAGTTTCTTGCTACGCCCCTGTGCACCATGCATGCTACAAATAAGTACTAAGAAATTAGATTGTTTAGTCAAGTGGAAGAGGTAACTAGCAGTGGCTGTACAAATCAGCCAGTTTCTTCATGACACAAAATTGCAATAGTAAAATTGCGAGTAATGCCACAGACAATTCTGAAGTTTCAGAAAATTTTAATACACCACCTGCATAGAGGTATCATGGGACCATAAACAATGAAAGTCTTCCTGTCAAAATATTGGCTCCAGCAACATTCTCTGTTCAACCATGTTTTGTCACAAGCAAGCACAATTTGTGAGATTTCGATTTTCATCAAATGATATGTATCACAAAATTAAGAGGCTTTTGGGGTAACTTTGGTGCTTAACTGACTCTGACAAGAGCAGTCTTTTATAGAATCGGCTATATGGGGCTGTAAGTTTCACATCAGAAATTATTTGTAGCGTATTAAACACAGACACAAAGGAACACAAGTGGCGGTACATGAAAACTTGTTTATCATCTCCTGTCTTCTTTTCTGTCAATGTTTCCTATGCTAGAAATAGTTTACGGAGTCCTTTACGTTGTACATTATACATTGCCATTGACTTGGCTACTCTGAAAATATGGCAACTCTAT
Organism: Rhipicephalus annulatus; assembly: GCA_013436015.1. Classification (NCBI taxonomy): domain Eukaryota; kingdom Metazoa; phylum Arthropoda; class Arachnida; order Ixodida; family Ixodidae; genus Rhipicephalus; species Rhipicephalus annulatus. The sequence goes on along the minus strand of WOVY01010296.1, from coordinate 54,028 downwards.
GCTAGTCAACTATAACAGCATACACAGTCCATGACTCTCATAGTCTGTTATTTGATAAATCTAGGTAAAACATATTGTTAAATGTGAGTGTAGTAGTGGTGTCATTGACCAGTCCAGTAATAAGTGCATACACCTTTCAAGTAAATGGGTTCAAACTTTAGTGGCAGTGGTGAGCTTCGGCTGCCCTTTCTCATTTCGCAAGTTGTAGACATAACAGCAAATGCTTACAGAACGTTGGCTCAACAAGATCCACTCAACTAGTTCACAATGCTTTCAACCAAGCCAATAATTGCATAGGTGCAATACCAGCTACAGGCTGGAACCTTTATTTAGAGCTTATTCCAGGCTTGTGCGAATATTCGAATGCCTTGAATATTCAAATGAATAATGCAGTATTCGAATTCACTTTGCATCAAATTTATATTATTAAAAATTTCGAAGTGTTCGAGACGAATGAATAGGTGCATATTAGTCCGCATGTAACACACTGTAAAAGTGGTTTCGCTGCAGCAGAGGAGTGCCAAGCCATGAAAACACATATCCAGGAGAAATTTACACTGCTGCTAGGCCCCACTTCAAGTTTAAATTAAGTTACTACCCTCACATCGATTCACTTTATGAGTTTAAAAGCTCATTACACCAACTTATACGCTCCAAATAAAAAAATGTAAAAGCATAACAAATTTTACAGGCTATCACTAGCATTCTATCAAAAGTCAAATCCTGCTACTATTCCAAGTTGTTCCCACTTCCTTTGATGCAAGAAAATGACATATTCACAAGCCTTGTTACAAATTTAAAAAAATATTCTGCAGTTTAGTTTGGTCATGACAAATAAGCCTTTGTAATATGTGATATACATACTATTCGTATTTGATCCGAAATTATTCAACCAATATAACTATTTGCTCCGATTTCGCTTCGAAATAACTTCAAACCTAAAATTCACTATTCGCACATGTCTAGTGAATACAGATATCTCTAAGATTCTTTGTACTGCAAACTTTTGCAGTTGGGTGTACATAATAATCGCATTATACTCAGATACAACTGGTGAAAAAAACGGATTTTTACTGTCAAAGGACCCCTTCTGGCCAACGTTGTTGCGGCACTTTGTGACAAGCTTGGTGACACACTTTGAAACACTGCTTTGCAATTTCTCACATGACCTCAGCACGAAGGCAGTCTGCCGCATGGCAACAATGACACAGCGATGTAATTAGCTGAAGGGGGTTTCTTTGATGGTGAAAAGCTGCTTTTTTCTTGAGCTGTCTCCAAGTATAGAAAAAAAAATACCACAGGCATTCTAAATCTATACAATAACAAAACTGTTAGGTATCGCACACTGTTCTACTATTCTACAACCACTTTTGTGAGTGTTTGAAAAAGTACAGACAATAGTTCTCTCCTTCACTACCCCTCTTTTACTAGGCAGCTGCTGAATTATTTTCAACAGCGTTGAAAGATCTCATTGCCTTGAATGAGGAACTAATTATGTATAATGACAGAGCAGTCTTTTAATGCAAATAATTCCAACCACATCAAGTACAGTGCCAGCCGGTTTTCAAAGAACCAGGCCTGTAGTCATGAGACATCTTTGAGAGACTGTAACGAATATGCCACAAGATGGGACAACGGGGCGAGTCGAACGCAAGTGGCGCAGCACTATCAGAGAAGCGCCAGCAGGGGACCACGCTCATTTAGCGTTAACTGCGAATGCAGAGTGGAAAAGAGAACAATGGCCAACGAAGCATGCACTTGACTTTTCTTGACAAGGAAAAAATTGTTTAGCAAATAATGCAAGAAGTGTGGCGCCTGTGCCAAGCCATAACTCCACCACCATTCCCAGTTTTCAACATAGAGAGGGAACCATTTTCTGAATAACCTATGCAATGAGGCGGTGCCAATGTATGCATGCAATAAATAAAAACTGATGCTTTTGAAAGAAGACATAAATGTATATTTCAAGAATAGTGAAATTATACGGCTTTCATGGTGTTAACAGCCACCTGATGGAACAAAGATATCAGAAATAATGTCACAATTTTTCTTTACACTGATTTTGCGTGTTTTTTTTACACAGTACGTACAATAGAGTTACACTCACTGGCACTACTCCGGCTTGGTTCATTTACTTGCAACACGCAGTTTAATGGCATAATGGCAGTTGCGAGCTAGCTTTTGTTTTTTGACGGCACACGGCAAAGATGAAGCCGAGGTTAGGGAGACAGTCTAACAACAAGAGAACATTGACAACTAAGTAATGCACATTACTGTTTTTGAATGCACAATGCAAAGGACGGAGAAACAAAGTTCCAGGCTTCTTTAATTACTGTCACCGTAAAAATGGTGGTACAGCACAGTACAATTACTCTTGCAAATAAGTATGACGTCACGTGTATAATAAAAAATGAGCAATCTACAATGCAACAAGCTCAGTTTTATACAGAACAATTTTACAGCAGTACATTCTAATACTGTTGTTTGAATGAACTGAACAGTGACAGGACAACGTCATCGTGAATTGGTCACAAGTAATGATCAACAACAGTCAGTCATACAATTGTTCATGGTGCTACTTATCTCAGACTTCAAAGGTCACATGGTACAATTAGGTTAGCACTGATGTATTCAATGCTCAAGTAGAATTTTAGTTTTTTTATTCTATAAGTTTATAAAAAAAAGCATTTTTTCATTATTCGCAAGTTGAACAGAGATTACTACTACAGTGCCTTGCTTATATCAATAATCCTCGTCATTATAATAGAAAGCCCACCTATGGTTCGTTTCATTGCGAGTTCAATATGAACACTTAGACGATACAATGATCTTCACGTGAAAGTTAATCACGTGGCCATGGAAGGTATCTCCCATCTACAAATATGAGTGGACCTAAACAATATGCTTACATTCCTTTTCTTCTATAGTAATGCTACCATATACTATACAAGTTTAAAAAAAAACTGCCTATCAACATTATATACATGAAACGGTGATGCTAAGATGACGCTGCTGTGCTCGGAGGCAATGCAGGGTGACTAGCATAGGGTGTCGTGGATGAGCTAAACCCCCCCGGAGTCCGCTTGCGGTGCTCTTCCTCAGTCTGCCAGGCCACTTTCTGCCTGTTTTGCTTCACAGCGTCATGAACACGGTCCATAATCATAGCTTCGGTTAGAACACCATCATCCGAAGCATATGCTGCCGCCTGTTGGGAAAACAAAGAATTTCAAATTAGATTCAAAAATGAAGTGAGGCTTATGGTAAGTCTTATACCAAACGGACTACATGCTATTTACCCTTATAGTAATGAAGTTTCTCAATGTCGCAATGTAATGCTGATGTCACATCAAACTTTTGATCATGATCCAGGTGGATATGAATTAGGCTCAATCCAGACAAGCTCCTGCTAAACGGTCCCGGTCGGGATCTAATTTTCTTACAGTGATTGGGTATACTAGTACCTCTTGCAGCTCGCGTAAAGGAGCCACTCACTATCGAGAAATTCGATCCAGATAAGCCCCGATCGTGATCAAAAGTGACCATGTGACATGGGCATTAATTAAGGTCAGGTGCAATCAGGATCAAGATGACTGAAATCTGCGCATCACAATCTCGCTCAGTGATCACTGTTTGGTTGATATTTATGCTGTGCTCGATCAAGATTAGTCAGGGCAGAGTAACTGCGACATGGTACTTGATTGTGATAAACAAGCCTTGATCGTGATCAGATGTGCCCTAACACCGGTATAAGCGTAGTTACCAATACAGCCATTGTTGCCTTAGTGCAAGAGAAGTATTTTTGCATTTCCTTGTGTAAAGTCTCTGGTTACGTAAACACTGGAGCAAGGTATATCATTAAATATGCTTCACAAATTATTATGTTACATGGCAGCACTTCCATCCTACATACGAAGATGGGAGTGGTTCACTATTGTAAGCTATGGTCATGGCCGCACAACATGAGCAGCATTGACAAAACTGCCAACGAATGCAAACGACACTGAGCTTTTGAGGTGCAGCTGCTTTCCTGAAGTATGCATTTTATTGCCTCCCCTGGCATGGTCAATATTTTTTCAGTTCAGTACTACACGAGCCCAGAGTCTTCTTCTGCAGAACATAGCTGTGTCAAATACAGTGCCAGCCAATGCATGCTGTCCAGAGAGCAAAAATTAGTGTTCTTGCATAAGCATCAGTGTCTACTGTTGTCTGGCTTCTTGTGCAACGAGATTATTTCTTTGTAAGGTTGTGCAAAGACTCAATTGAATATTATTCAATATTCACACCAGATGGAATAACAGTATAGGAACATTTTGATTTTTTATAAACAAATTAATACATATGGACCTTTTCCTATGCATAACCTGCCCGAAAAGACTGTTGCACAGCAGCACAGGTTATGTTGTTGTGAAGATGCAAGTCAAATGATGTTTCCGTATTACTTGCACCTCCAATCACACTTTTTTAATTAGAGTGGGCTGTAAGTGTCTGCTTCTGTAAATTTTAAAACAAAGTATTTTGCTATGTATAAGCTGTGTTGCCACAACAAAAACCAAGGGGCAATAAATAAAAGGCACATATATGAGCAAAGAAAATAACTGTCCACAAACACTGCACCTGGTTTGATGCATTAGACATATCCAAGCATGATAAGATAATTCTAAATCATAGGGAAATCCCAACTAACTACTTGCTTCTACAAAAATGTTGGTATTTCTGCAAGTCAACATCATTTTCCACTGCCTAAAATATGTGTAAGTGTTGACACCTGTAACAATCAGTTGCACCAAGAGAAACCTCCATGGTCAGTGTGTAATGCTATTGAAAACAGACTCCTAATACCAGCAAGTATCACCCTGACACCAATTGATCAAAAGACAAAGAGATGCCATGCTGTACGGGTAAATTCGGTAAATTTTTTTTCCTACTACCTACCTACCTGCTCGGACAATCCATTACAAGTGAGGCGTAAACTATTCATGTATGGAAGTGAGCAATAATGTGGTGAGCACATAATAAAGATTGCAAATGAGTGCATGTCACCTCCTTTAACCCAGCTGCGGCTGCGCTGATTGTCTGTGAAATCCGAACAAACACATAGAACATGTGGCTTATCTTGGAGGTGCTATATCTGTCTGGTAATGGTTACATATCCCTCCCTCCTGCCTACAAACTAATGCAGACTCAGACAGGTGATCGTCGCACAGGGCAAAATTTTTGGGAAAATACCTTGCAGTGCCACGATTTCTAACTACTCGCAAATCACAACTCTTGCACTGCCGGCCATGACCAAAGAATTAGGTTAAACGGGGCATACCTTGGTCACAAATGTATACTTTCAAATTACAGTGCATGAACTGCACAACAACATGAAGCCCAGTGCTTACGTAACGTACCGTGAAAACTTAATCATTTTTGGAAAGCACTCGTGTTTCCCCACTGCATGGTCTCCGGCCTCTTTTTGCCTACTTTGGTATTACCTAAAGTCGCCCATCAGTACAGTATACTGCATTTTTACTCTATTAATTGCTGCCTGTACGTCTTCGTGAAAGCATTCCACCAAATGAACATCATGGCTAGTTGTAGGCGCATAGACCTACGTCTACCATCGTCATCTTGTACCTTTTTTTAAACTTAATTAGGATACTTGCCACCCTTTCAATGATGCAACAGTATTCCTCCATGTTGCCAGCGATATTCTTGTGTATACCCCCCCCCCCCAGAGTTTTTTTTTTTTTTTGTCAACAAATTCACGGTAGCATCTAACGTGTCCGTGTTTCAGGACTGAATGAAATGATACGCAAGAAGCCAATTAATGAGCTAGCAATGAGAGGGAAAGTACAGAAATTCAGAGTTCCGCTTCAGAATAAATTCATGGCTCTAAACGAGGTAATCGGCATTAGCATTGACACCATGAATGAAAACTTTACTAGTATCTTCAAAGTGTGAGCAATAGAAGTTGGAGTAGGAGAGACGGAAGTTATGATAGGTGGAAAGACGCTGGAAGTTGTACAGGAATACGTCTACTTAGGACAGGTAGTAACCGTGGAACTGACCCATGAGAGTGAAATAACTAGAACAGCTGTATCTCGCCGGTACTTACCTACGGAGCAGAAACCTGCAGGCTTACAAAGAGGGTTCAGCTCAAATTGAGAACGACGCAGAGAGCGATGGAAAGGAAAATGATAGGTGTAACAAGAAGGCAGAGTGAACCAAGACGAGAAGAGAGCAAGGTGGATCAGGGAACAAACCGGGGTTAAGGATACCATCGTTGTAATCAAGAAGAAATGGACATGGGCCGGACACGTAGCATGTAAGCAGGATAACCACTGGTGATTAAGGGTAAGTGACTGGATTCCCAGAGAAGGCATGCGGGTAAGGGGGAGACAAAGTTAGGTCGGCCGATGAGATTAGGAATCTTGCGAGAATAAAGTGGCAGCAGAAAGCACAAGATCGGGTTGATTGGCAGATTATGGGAAAGGCCTTGGCCCTGCAGTGGGCGTAGTCAAGCTGATGACGATGATGATGGTGAGAACCTCGACACAGTGGTGTGTGCATGACTAAGCAGCTCACCTGCCAGGTCACTCCCAGTTTGGCGATCTCACGTCCCGAAAGCCCTTCCGTGATCCGAGCTATATCAGAGCAGAGCTTGCCATAGTCGAACTGGGCCACTTTGAGCCTCCTGCAAGAACAAACGTATACATTTTGCAGTATTCTTTGCATTTTGCTGGATGAGTATAGTTTTTCTAAGTAGTTCACTTGATGATAAATAAATATTCTTCTCTCATTCCATGTTCTTCCTGTTACGGGGGTTTATTGAGTTGTTCAGAAACTTCAATAGTCCCCTTTTCTATAATTTTGCTACAAATAAAATGAAGCGAGAGTTTAAACCACAAATTTAAATCAGTCAAATTAGTCACTAATGCAGTCATTGGGGCATTGAAAGGAATGATGCTACAAGTGCACAATTACACCTCATCGATTTTAAGACAGTTGCCTCTTTCAATAATCTAATGGCTCATAAACACAGGCTCTTAAGGTGACAAACAATAGTGTAACTTGTATATGAACTTTGTATTTCAATAACCTGACCACATCATTGTGCATTCAGAGTTTTTTGCAATGATTTGTAGTCTTACCATGCGTATTGTTATTACTGATGTTGGTGTATTGGTTACTATTGTTTTGCATGCTACAAATGATCAGATGGTGCTTCTTGTCTGTTTTATGTGCATGCTTTCCTGCAATTGTTTTTGTGTAAGATCGGCAGCACTACTAAATGATTACATGAGTCCCTAACGGCAACATACTAGTAAAGGGTATTAATCAACCTCAAAAAGCCTCAGTTCTGTAATGAATACACAGCAAGTGAACATCTTCCCACCTTGCCAAACATGCAAACCAGCGCTCAGCAAAGTAATGCCACGAAGCCACCATGGTTAAGTCATTCCTAGTGAAGGATGGTTGCATGGTTGGTTCAACCCTCACTGCTAAGACAAGTGTACACAATGACACTTGTGGAAGTGCTAACACTCCCTGTAATGATGTTTGCGCCTCATTGCGCACGTGTCTCGCGCATAAGCCGCATTCAGGGGTGATAACTATTAAGCGGTAGGTGGCGTTGTGCTCGTGAGCATTTATCACTGCCGTCATTACCATGGTTAGAGCGGAGGCGCCGGCAGTGATGCCTGGCGGCAAGCCTTGGTGGCGGCACGGGAGAGATGAGCAGCTATTTTTTTGGTGGGTGTTGGTTGCCACAAATGATTGTCTCATGCGGTGCTATGGGTCACCGGTGCACGGCACCGCAGGTTGTACGCCGGGGGTCCTCGAGGCGAGTCAAGGGTTGGGGCCACCGCCTTGGGTGTGTTACTGTGTTCATGTTATTGAGTGTTGCGCAATTTTGTGTAAGGTTGTTTCGAGTGTTGATCCCAATTGACGTTATAATAATTCCGCTGGCAATATCGTCGATCTAAATGTAGTTAAATGAACGTGCATTGTTTGGTTCGTTCTGACCGTGTCTACTGTGTCTGTTCACTCCAAGAGCGTGGCGCTCTCTCCACTTCGAGACCCCACACACTCACCTCTTGCCCTCAGCGGCCGGCTGGAGGACGAACTTGTCAAAGTAAAGGCGCACCATACGCTCACGTTCTTCCAGGCCAGGCAGACGGAACTCCACCATCTCATCCACTCGATCACTCACGGCCCAGTCAAATTGCTCGGGTGTGTTGCTGGCCAGAACTAGCATAAACCTGTGCAACACCAACAATGTCAACAATGTCAAATGTCACCAATGTCAAATGTCACCAATGCTGCAACTTGAGACTGTTACTTATAAATGTTGGGGTTTTACACCAGAAAACCAAGATGCAACAAGTAGAAGGCTTAGAAAATTTGGAGCATCTGGTGTTCTTTAACGTGCACCCTAGTGCATGGGGCTTTCGCAATGTGCCTCAATTAAAATGCGGCCACCGTGGCCAACTCGCAACAAAGTACAGCAGACTCTCGATAGATGGAAACATCTCAAATAGAATTGGTGTTCATACGGAACAACTGCACCTAATGTGATTGGTTTCATATGTGAATAGTGCAACACTGTTTCATCATCATCATCATGTGTCCCCCTGCCTTCCACCCTTTTTAATTGGTATTCTCTTGCTTTCTTTATGAAGCACTATGGTAGCAGTTGATCCCCTGTAGATTTCTTCCAGGTTGTTTATATATACTTCATCGACGCCCTGATTCCGCAGTGTCTGTATGATGGCTGATATTTCTACTGAATCAAACGCCTTTTCGTTATCTGTGAAGGCTATGTATAGTGGTTGGTTATATTCTGAGCATACCTCTATTACCTGATTGATAGTATAAATGTGGTCGATTGTTGAGTAGCCTGTTCGAAATCCTGCTTGTTCCTTTGGTTGATTGAATTCTAGTGTTTTCTTTACTCTGTTAGCAATTACCTTTGTATATAGCTTGTATACTACAGAGAGCAAGCTGATCAACCTGTAATTCTTCAAGTTCTTGTCATCTCCTTTCTTATGTATTAAGATGATGCTAGCGTTCTTGTTTACCCTGTTTAAATCTCAATAAAGAAAACTTCTCTTAAACAGTAAGTATATTTCCCTTCAGGTTGTGTTTAATGATAGTCTATAATATAAGGTATAGGCTCAGAAAGAAATATTCGACAGAGAATTGAGGTGCTTGGAACATCTGTTATTTCACTACCACAACAGTATAAGAAGACCTTTACATAGGAATGCTGCAACTCACTTGTTGGACTGCTCTCCAGTTCGATAAAGGAAAGCATTGAGAGTAGCACGAAGATCTTCGCTGATCATTTCCTGGACAAAAAGAAAGAAACAGTGAATCAAATGCGTAAAACTACAGGCAGGACCCCAAATGCATGCAAGCACAGGACACTTACTGAGCTGCGTTTCCTGAGGAACGCATCAGCTTCATCAACAAATAGCAGCACTCTGGAAAAAAAAAAAGTAATGAGAACATTAATCGCAATCATACAAAACATTCTGGCCCAATCTGGCCTGTCTAAATATTGCACCATATCTGAAAAAGTAGGATATGTTCCCGGATAGTTTCAAAAAGTGGCCAGTAGGTGGCTTTATTAAGCTGTGACGGAAACTAAAAGCACAGCAGTAGCATAGCAAGGTGGCTGCAGCGGAAACATGCGAAAGAGAGGAAACAATTGATACTCAAAACCAGAGCTATCGAAGCTATCGAAACCAGAGCTATCGAAAACCAGAACAACGAACATGACGTGCAACGACTGTTGGTCACAGCAACAAATGAATGAATAGAAGGAACAATTTCGGGATGGTAATTTGTCTGAGGAGAGATGGCCTTTTTCAAGAGCCACACGGAGACATAGCATGAGGTCACAGAGGATGTGCATGCATAGTTGCACAAAACGGCAAATCCCTTCTGGAATATGTGTGGCTGAAAAGCACTGCTACAACATATAAAACGAGAACCGAGGAAAACTTAATTTATTGATACGACCAAAAATTTTTATAATGAAATGTTTAAAGTTCTTACTTTAAACTTTTTCACAAAATGACTGTTATAGTTACATTAAATTGGTGTATTCTGCATTGTAATTTACAGAATATTCAGCACACTAAAAAGATGCCACTGAAAATTCAAACGTTTCTACTTCTACACGAGCGCATGATCTCCACTTACCCGCGCCTGCTAGTCTGAGACCAGTCAAAGACTTTGTGAACTGCAGACACACCTTCACGGCCCATTGGAGCCACATCACCACCACTCATGAGCGCATATTCCATGCCCGAGTGCTGAGCCAAGCGCTGCAATCGACATATAAGCACAACTTTTTCAAACAACATATAGGTCCCTTATAAAATATACACAGTGGACAGTGTAAAGCACAACTGACAATACAAAGCCATAAAACGAAGAGCCATATAAGCCTCTCAAAGGCACAGAGCACAATGTCATATTACAATTTTAAGAAGGCAAAATGCATGCGTAAGCATAAACCTAAATGCACAGATGAGGCTGTGCCTCTAAGTTTACTAGGTCACTTTTGCAATTTCCATGCAAGACATATTTATTTTTTGTAAATAGGCCCCACACAGCAAAAAACTGACCTTGGCAAAGAGCGTCTTGCCAGTACCGGGAGGCCCATACATAAGAATGTTCCTGTACATCCCTTTGTTCTTCTTGGTGTTTCTTGTGGCGATGGCAATATCTCTTAGCCGCTCCTCCAGCTTGGGCTGAAAGGAAATAAAACAAAACACTGAGCCATTGGTTGGCTTCCCACAATACCGTCAATGAAATTTACAGAGGGAGGTCCTATTCAAGCAGCGCGTCAGTGAGCTTTGTCAAAAACAGGTCATTGCTATTTGAAGGAAACCAGTGGCGTTTTTCACTGGTCAACTCAGAGCAGGATTTCTAGCGCTGTGGCAATGAACCCGTATTGCACAGGTCGATCTGAAGTGGGTTTGCGCATTTTACTGGTCATTTCAGAGCAATTCACTCGGCGCTAGATTGCTCCCACTTGGCCCACCGCCAAGCTGTGGATTCGGCCAGAAAAAAGGGCGGCATTCGTCACCTCCCCCATTCTGCGAGCAACTGTGGCCATGGCATTCAGTGGTGACCAAGGTTGCCATCAAGAGGCACAGGGCAGAGGCACGAATAGCTTCGGAACAGGTTAATGTGATGTGTAAACGATTAACTTCCAGTGCAACATCATGCAAAGCATTCGCTAGTTCCCATGGTTGAAGTGGTTTTGTCAGCAATCTGAGTGCTTGTTCCAGAATTTCAGCTGCTGCCTCGAATCTCCAAGTGAAACATTTCAAAAGCGTTGCACATTCTGCAAGGTTGGTCTGGTTTAAAGAATTTTATTAATGCGCAGGAAAATACATCTGACTGATGTGCCACGAGAACATAGCAGGTCCTTGAAAGAAATACTCAATTCACCTTAGACAGGAGTTTTTTATGACTGTGTAATCTTACGAGTGCTCAGGAACATTGAGATTTTGTAGGAGCATCGTAAACAGAAGAATAGGAAGAGGCATTCAGACATTGAAAAAGGACTGCATTAGTGAGCTTATTTGTACTGAACTCTTAGTTTGTTCGACGAATAAAAATCTTATGTTTTATGTCTGGTACGTGAAATGTATGATCATCTTTTTGTAATGTTTTCTCACCTCTCAGCACAGGCCCTGTACTTATAACTGTGTGTTCAGAAAAACGTTTTTATCAATTATTTTAACATAACATAACATAGAATGTTTTTGTAACCCGATATTTCTGTATCATTTTTTTGTGTGCTATAAGTGAACATCTGAAGAAACCAGACCATCCTAATATATGTACTTTATGAATATTACAGAAAAGTGTACTAGCAACTATCCAAATACACATTTTAAACAAGCAGGAAAACAAATAAAAATGAAGCAAGTAAACCTCCCACACCCGTAAGACACCCACTGTGCTTGTTTTATAATTTGAATAATGAAGTAAAAGTGGCAATGAATGTTTTCGAACTTAAGAAATCGGAGCATATCTGAATTCTAAACACCTTAGCATAATAAGTGAGGGAAACGTGGGCAAACTTACATCAAGCACAACACCTTTGAGCGCATCAGTGGGCTTGCTCGTGAGCTGTCGGACCGTGCGAATGGGGTGCTTGATAGCTTCCATGACTGTGAGTCGAGAGGTGTCGCGCACCAGCGACGGCTTACCTAGGCGTAACTCTACATATCGCGCTGCAATGCCTGTGCCCAATTTCGCTGAGTACACACCAAGGGCCAGCAATGTCACGCCAGCAGCCTGCAGACAAAAGAAACAAAAAGGTACTGAAATAACATTTACAGGAAACATAACATGCATACTATTTGCTTAGCATCTGCCAACCTAGTGGCTTATAAAGCCTAGATTTACCGTCGGGAGCATGCCAGTAGAGCTTAAAAAGAATAGTTTTTCATGCTAGGCTTGCAATCAATATTGCCAACAAGATCTGTCTTGATCTCAAATGGTCCCATTACAACGACTCTTACCGCTTTTATTAGAAGATGCTGCCAATCAGTATTGAAGACTCCTGTGATTATGTGATAAATGCCCGCAGCAGGGAACATGCAATTTTGTATTGCAGGCCGCTACAAATAACTTTTTCTTGACAAACTGCAGTGCTTAAAGTGACAGACACAACCAGATCCGGTTTCATGATCCCAAAAGTATCCTCGGTAAAAATGTCTTTCTCCGAAACAGCGAAGAAGCAACTACACTCTTAATGCTTCCCGTTTCACTTCATGGTCGCCCAGTTTTTGTTTTGATTTCTGCTACGTTCATGTGAGGTATCCTGCACTATACTACTGTATGTGCTATTTCAAACACTATGTGCCTGAGTGGGTCAGATGTCTGGCACTGAACCCACTAAGACAGTAATTACTGATTCATAACATAGTTTACTGAACAACCGGTGTGCATGCCAGTGCATTCCATCTTTCAACACAACTTGAAAACTAGACACCTCGGCAGATATCGATTGGTGTTTAGCTAATTTAAAGCACTTCAAAATGCGCAATGTGCGTTTGGCTATACTATCCATCGGTCAACCTAAGCATGACAAAACTAGCGAGCACCAGATGTGCACAGATATAGGCCTAGCACAAAGAGTAGCTTTGCAACACCGTTATAACTTGTTAGACCTATACAATTTGCTATAACTGCTGCTTGGGCGAGTTGGTTCTTGTTTAAAGTGGATTTACCAAAGCCAGAAGACTAAGCACTTGAGAAGAAAACACACACAGTGCTGTGTGTGCAAGTTTTCTTAAGTGTTTTGTGTTTTTATGCTGGCAAATATAAACTATACACTTCCTGTCCTGAAATGACTTGGATTCAAATTTGAGTGCGGCTAGCTCAATGATTGATTAGTGGGGTTTAACGTCCCAAAACCACCATTTGATTATGAGAGACGCCGTAGTGGAGGGCTCCGGAAATTTTGACCACCTGGGGTTCTTTAACGTGCACCCAAATCTGAGTACACAGGCCTACAACATTTCCGCCTCCATCGGAAATGCAGCTGCCGCAGCCTTGAATCGAACCCGCGACCTGCGGGTCAGCAGCCGAGTACCTTAGCCACTAGACCACCGCGGCGGGGCTGGCTAGCTCAATGATGGCCACCACTATGCAGAAGTGCTGAATGACTCGAGTTTCAGCAGTTAGCTTTTTCAGCATAAATTTAAGCAGTGTATTGGGGGAATCATGACCACGCTTGCACAATCAGGAGAACAGGTCAGATATCGGGAGTGTCCCACGCTAATCTAGAGAGCTGGCACGTATGTATTTAAGATTACTACTTGGTTTACAACTGCAGTCAAACCACTACTTTAAGTGAGAAAAAAGAAGCCGGTATGTTTATATGTACATGAAAAAAAAAAGAAAAAGATAAGAACGAAAGAAACTGAGCTCTCGGCAATCATCTCAGCAATCATTTTAATTCAAAATATCGATTTCAAGCCTCGGCCTCCAAGCTCCTCCGTCCCGACCCGGTGCTCAAATTTAACATTCACAACATGTAACGTAAGTGAACAAACAATAAATGTTTGCCATCTCCGTTTCTTTCTGTACAAAGCGCAAAATTTGCAACAAACTTACCGTGGCTGACACCTTGTCCCAGTCAGTGATGAATGCTTTAAATCCTTCGCCAAACACTGCACCTGCTGTCCTACAAAGACCATGACAGAAAATGTTTAATGCTTTTGAATGTTTGGGTTCAGAACACTAATGCGCTATTTTCTTCTATATCACCAGAACGGATAGAAATAAATAAATCAAACTTCCATAATGTGAACAGTCGTTCTTATACCTGCTTCTCTCTATATTTATAACTAACTGAAACTCTCCAGAACAGTAAAAGCTGATTATATTTGGTTTTCGCAGGACCAATGAATTGTCCAAATTAATCCGATTCCCAGTATTATAGAGTACCAAGAAAACAATAAACAAAAGTTTCTTATGTCAATAGACTTTCATTTTCTCGACGAATGCGCAAATGCTGAAACTGACTCTGCATAAGAGCAGTGTAAAAGCTGCAGTTCTTGCCTTCGCAAACTAGTTCACAATGTGACCGCAGCTCAAGACCTACCTTACTTAGTTCAAAATGTACTGACTCAAAATTAACCCTAAACGTCGTTAACATTGTAAGCACTGATGATGACGACACTGCAGACTGTGCCACCTTGTCTCAGTGGTCTGCAAACGTCATCGTAGTTCCTCAGCACCACCCATTTGCGACAATTCACGCTCGATGCGCTCCGATAATCATCCGAATTAACCAGGTTGGGACTTTACATGACGAAATTAACGAGAGTTTAATGTCATTGAACAATACAAAAGCTTGACAAGACCACAAAAAACAACCAAATATCTGATTTTCTTAATTATCAAGAGCCAATTTAACAAGGTTTTATGGTAATACTTTTCTTAACTAGTGACTTCATGTTTACGTTAAAAATAATATGGTGCATTAAAAATGATATGGTGATATGTTTACATTAATAACATGTTTTTGCAGCTTGCTAATGTTACACTTAAAGGAGTCCTATAACACTTTTCCAAGTAGCCATGGGATAGGCTCACTACAAGAGTTTATTGCCTCACTAATTCGCCGCCGCAAAATCCATCCAGTACAAGAGAGTCACAAAGATTCGTTGCACACTGCAATTGCATTCTGTCATTTCTCGTCTCGACGAAAGCCATGGAAGCTAAGACTGGAAGAGTGGCACGAGGGAACGTCATGCATGTGTGACCTTGACCACTTTCCTCTCCCTCTTTCTTTTATCTTCGAGTAAGTGGCTTTTCAGTGCGATCGCACATGGGCAGGTGGACAAGTTGTAGCCTCCGGCGGCAGCTCCAGTAACCACCGAGCACACTAGGCTTAAATCAGTCAATGACTAGCACTAAACTTGGCACAGTGATTTCATGCCCATAGCATCATTTCTCGAAAGAAGAAAAAGCCATTTTTTAGCTGACTTAGAGAAATTATTGTAAATGCCAGGTCACATGCTGTGTTATAAAATTGGGCATGCGTATTCTCGGATGCCTTGACTACCGTTCAGCAGCATTTTCTGACCACGCTCAAAAAAAAAAGCAAGGCCTCTTTATCTAGTGTTTCATGCTTACATTAAAATGAATAATTCTCTCACTCTGATGCTTTTCCCTGTATACTTACAAGTAAATAATATGGTGTTACAAGAATATGTGTATGCACATGATGCATTTTATGTTTTATGCATTGGTGATCATTGGACCCACAACTAGCTTTTGGCTACGAGTCTAACCAGTTTCATTAACTCTGTATGTTCCACGCCTACAAATGAATAGGAGGTGCTCACTTGATTGACTCGAGGACAGTGGCCCTGTTTTCGGCAGCCTTCACCTTGATCTGTTCGATGTAGAGGTCCTGGTTCTCACGGTCAATCTTGGCCTTGGCTCGAAGCTCAGCCTCCAGCTTCTTCATGTCATTCTTGTGCCGCAGCTCCATTTCGTGCTCTATGGTGGCTGCACACACGATTGAGAAGGATAAGAGCACTACACTACACATCAGTGCTCCGTTAAGGTGCACAATGTGATTTCCAACATGAATAACACATGTGGAACCTTTCCCTTTCTGCTTTCACAGGTGCTTGCTTACAGACACCATATCATTGAGCTTACACTGTTCCAGGTTGATTGCGTAGGCTTGTGCAAATATTCATATTTTTAAACAGATGATGCAATATTTTTATTCACTTCAAATCAAATTTAAATTATTGAAAATTTCGAATTTTTTTAAAATGAACAAATAATGAACATGTAACATTCTGTAAAGCTGGTTTCACTGCAGTGGAGGGGTGCTAACAGGTGAGAGCATCGATATAAATGCATATTAGTTCGCATGTAACCTTCTGTAAAAGTGGTTTCACTGCAGTAAAAATATGCTAAAACGCGAAAACACATAACCAGGGAACATCCACTCTGCTGCGACACCCTCCTTCAAGGTCAAATGAAGGTGTGATCTTCAAATTGATTCATTTTTTATGTTTAAGATCTTGTTATACAGATTTATATGCGTTAAGTATTACAGATTTCAAAATGTAGCATATTTTACAGACTGTCACTTGCACTCTATCGAAAGTCAAATCCTGCTCAAATTCAAAGTTGTTTCCACTTCCTTTGATTAAAAAAAATGGCATTGCACATGACTCATTTGAATTAGAAAAAAATATTGTGCAGGTTAGTTAAGCCAAGACAAATATGCCCATTTTTTGTAATATGCAATATATATAGTATTCGAATTTGATTCGAATTTGTTCGACCAAAATTGCTATTCGCTTAGAATCTGAAATTCACTATTCACACAAGCCTAGAAAGAAACCATACCAGCTGATACTGAAACTCTGTTCTGCAAAGTAATACATGCACTTCAATAATGCGATCATTAAGGTGTGTCCCCATATGTCTGACTGCACTGCTTGCCATTATGATGCAATCACAACACTTTTTGACAGCTACTAGTCACACTATTTCAGAGATTTTTGAGTTTTCTCAGTTGGCAGGCATGGCATTAATGGCACGAAGCTAGCTTCTCATTTACCATCTTCATATCACTGTGCTCAAACCATATAGCTGGTTTGCCAACACACTGGCGTTCGGATACTACGAAAAAAATGAATTATCACTTCTGTTCAACATAAAAGTATTACATTATTTTTTTTTATCTGTAATTCTAAAAAATACCCCACAATAAATGGAAGGGAAGAACATGAAGCCATTACTTTTGAAGCCATATGAAGATCAATTCCCATCCAGAACAGCATTCCTGATTATTTTTATTATAGTAGTGCAAAAATATGCAACATTAACAGATGACCTTACCTCTCCTTAGGGCTTCTTGCTTTGCGACTGACTCCTCCTGTCGCTTCAAGTTTTCCTCATTTGCTCGTTGCTAAACAATGACAAAGGAAAGGCTATGAACTACAGCTCAGGAATAAGAGCTAAGGCAAGCCGCAATGAAATCGGAGATCATACCTGTTGCAGCAGTTGGTCATCATAGCGCTTCCTTGCAAGCTGGTCTTGATATACAGCCCTCTGTATATAAATAGAACATCAATGACCGCCCCTCAAATTTAGATGTTTATCCTTTGCAACATCACAGTGCTATGCATGCCAAAAAACTTGAAATGTCACAGAAAAGATGTGATTTGTTCGAGAAGGCTACCAATATTTGCAAGGACACAAACTGAGGTCACCCCAGCCTTGCAGTTTTCAGTGCAAAGTAAATTAGCCTACTTAAGTGCTTCAAAGGGCCCTGAACCGTACAAGGCTTGAAATCGAGTTCTAGTGTTGCAACTGTGCAAGAGTCTGCAATAAAAACAAAGCTTGTTTTTTTTTTTTTTACAAAATGTTGCCGTAATAGAAGAGTTGCAAGTGTTAGGTGATAGAAAAAAAGGCCCTTGCTCGCTTCATTCTTTTCTTCACTATGTTCTGTTTGTCGGCTCGTTCATCCTCCTGGCTGAGTGCTCCTCCTCGCCATGTGAGGGGAAAAAGCAGTGAGTGCACACACGTGTGTGAAGACAAAAAAACAGGTTCTTTTGTGGATGACATGCGGAGATGGCGATGTCCATTCATAGCAAACACTGAGTGTATGAGGATTGTCTAAAGGCCTGGGGAGGAGACTGGATTGTTTCTTGTGGGGCACCCGCAGCTTGCAGCATTGCCACATTTGGCATTCTTGATCATGATGGTATTGTAAATTTGATGCGTAGATTTACTTGAAATGTTAACAAATTACTGAAACTAGTTTAAGAGCTCTTCAACAATGTCAGCACCATTGACAGCTTGGTAATAAGCCTTCCTATTTCAAGACACAATAAGCAAATACAGATATACCAAATAAAAAAAAAATTCATGGTTATCTTTCCACGACATAAATTGTGGTGCACTCTTGTAATGATTTCACCTATGACTATGTTAGAGTACTCAAATGTACCAACATGATTTGACTGTAAAAGGTATTTTAGTTGCCCCAAACAGGCAAACAAGGCCATTAGTGACAAAATAAATCACTAAGTTTGGTAGACTTGTACTGTGAACAGCACTTAAGTGGGACTTGTTTGTGAAGACAAGAACTTTATAGTGCTACGGCATGTCAATATTTGAAAGGCACCCTCTTTCTTTCTTTTTCATGGATGCTCATGTGGCACATCGAATGTGCTTTAATACCAAGCCTCGAATTCCGGCTAGTCATCTGCCTTGATGAATTTCTCAGTTGCTCAGTGACCTGACTCATGCAGCCACCTTATTGATTCTACAACAACTTCTGATGCTTTTAGTGCATCCATTTCACACTTCCATGAAGTTGCATCATGAATTATGGCTGCTTGGCCTGGCAGCACTGGTAATCAAATAACACAGATGAAGGCTGAAGAGTGCACAACTATAGCAGAGCCTGCAACAAATTTCAAAGTGTAGAAGGTGGCTCAAGCCATGTATAAACACTGACAACAACGTTAAGGAGTGCAATGCTGTGCTCTGGAAGCGACCACTATGTCAGCAAGCATCACACTGATGAGCTTTCTTTGCAACACACCCTGCGTCATAGCAACACGATGAAATCGAGAGTGGCAGTGCATCAGCACACTTGTGTTGGAAAGTTGAGGGCCATGGCGCAGATGATGAATTGGCACATGTGGTGCGGCATACCACACACAAGTGAAGAGGCCCAACCTTATCACTAACCTGTTGGTGCTGCTTCGTTTCCTCAGACAATGTCTTTCTCCGCTCTTCCTGCTGCACTCTGTGGGCATCAAGCTTGGACTGTTCAATGTGGGCTTCAAACTCCTTAATTTTCGTTTGATGCTCCAGTTGAAGCGTCTTTTCCTGCATCTTTGATAGCTCCAGTGCCTCTTTTGCATGGCCTAGCGAAGTTGAAACAAGCAAAGAAAGTGACCAGTGAGAACTTTGTAAAAATAGCACACAGCAGTTATGTGTGTTGGTTTATTATTACCAGTAAAGATTGCCAAAAGCTACAAATATAATGTAATTTCATCAAACTGCAAAGATCAAATCATATTCCCAACTCGTCTAATGAAGGGCTAATACACAATGAAGTCAGTAATGTTACGTTTCATTTAAAGGAAACTTGCTACGGATATAGCAGAAAGTAACGGCCAAGCTTTTCTTTTTTACGATCAGCCGTTTCTTCTAGATAGAGCCCAAGTATCAAACAGAATTGTGAAGATTTTAAAGTAAAACCTTTTTGATGCATTTGCAATCTTCATGTTGAGAAGTGAATGGAAGTAATGTTAAATTTCCATAGAGTTGTGCATATAGCTAAGGAACTTTAGATATTTACTTTCATGGCTGTTCCGACCCAGAACTGCGATAGTCTCTAGGGGTGGCACCACAATCTTTTTACTGGTGAAGGGGCACCCACGACAAACTAATTCTTTCAAAAGAGAGGGGGGCTTTGTAACTTAGGTGCTTTGCTTTGAATATATTTGCTCTTGTGGGGCAAAGGCGGAAACCTAAGGGGGCAGCAGCTCCTCCCGCCGTTGCTGCCTGTGTTTACTGCTACTGTTGCTGCCAAGGACAGTTCACCATGGCATGGAGAGCAAAAAAATGCCCATTTCAAGAAGGTGCCCGCCTTCACACCTTCCGAGAAATAATTTCTGGCTACGCCCCTGGTCGGAGTGCCTACACTGTGGTGGCTTTGTCACAAGCAGCGAAATTGCCCATCCCTTTCCGGCACTTCATCATGTGGCTCATTGCCGGTTGGCAGCCAATTTTAGCTGCGTCAGCCTTCATGTTTGCGATGTGCTCACACTTTATCTGGCCGATACATCAGTGTATTATGCATTGAATAAAATTCCACCACTCAGAAAAAATATACCACCACCAAATCCATGATTCTCCGGTTCAGTAGCCAAACAACATCAGACATGAAAAAAGTTTTATGATGCAAGACCGGCGAGAGTAAGTTGCGGTGGTTACGAGAGACAAGTAAGAGGCCACAAGAAAGCGCACTTTAGTTTTATTTTGTTCTTGCGAGTACTCACGCGATGCTTCTAAATCGCGCGCCGCCTTGGCCGCCCTTTCGAGAGCGCTCGAGTCAAAGTGATAACCCTCCATCCTCGATGACTTCTTGCCGTCGTCTCCACCGCCACCAGCACCGCCGCTCGGGACGGGCACACCGAGGCTCGAGAGGTCCGGCATTTCCCCGCCGCCTGGTTGATCCCTCTTGATCCCGAATAACCACGACATTTCTGGTAAGTCGCTAAACTCGAGCCGCTCCTCCGAAAGTTCACCGGGGAAAACACGTGCGCTTCGCGAGCGCCTTTGATGACCGGCTATGGCAGCGACTACGGGCGACTGGTGTCGGCTTGACTTCGCCAATTAAAAACTAATTGATCTGCTATGATCCAGCGCGTCAGTGCCAAATCACAATAAAATGTTAAAACATTTACATGTAAACCGAACCCAATAAATACGAGGTTATCTCAGATTTACATTAATTGGTTAAAAAAATGCGTTATTCTGCTTCTTTAAAATCCGGAAAGTACTTCAACCTAATCGTAAACATACTGACCTCCTAAACTATTGTCTTTTGCAAAATTTATTAGTAATAAACTTGAGTGATTTTTCTGGCGTGTGTTGAAAACAGAGCGACAAGGATTAGCGACCGCATCAGCTTGCTTGCCGAAGAATGTGTTGTGCGGCGGCGGAGGCGCTGGTTGCTGAACGCGTCGTAGCTGTGATCAGCGCATGATGTGCTCGAGCAAGGCCATTTCGGCGCCTTCTAGCTGCTTACGCTTAATTTAGCCGCCGTGGCCCATCGGCTGCTCTTATTTGATTGCTAGTACTGACCACTCTTTAGATAGCCTTCAGATGGATTTGTTCAGCGATCTCCCCGAGCCAGGTATCATTTGGGAAAGCCTCTCGGCGTCGGTGTACGGTTTCGTTCACACTTTGTGTCTCGGATTTTTATGCTTTGCATTAAGCAGAAAGCGTGTCCAAGGCTGTTCGGCAGGAGCCCGTGGCCAAGGAGATCCGCCGCAAACTGATCACCAAGGCCCAGAACGACGCACTTTTCGACGATCTGCCGTCACCGTCTTCGACCGAGCAGGAGGTTCCTCCGCAACCGATCAAAAGGCCCCGGGACGACGAAGAGCAGGAGGACGCGCAGATCAAGAGGCCCTCACAAAGTACTAGAGTACCGTCTAGAAGCTCTGTTCTTGCTGATTGAGAACATCTCTTGCAGGTGTCATCACGCTCCGTGGCTTCGTGGCGGAACGCAAGGGCGAGCGGGAGGACATGCAAGATGCGCACGTCATCCAAGATGCTTACCACGCAGACATTCCTCAATTGCACGGTTCCATGTTAGTAACCGCGTGGTGCCCCTTCGGGCAGTTTCATGAGCGTTTTTTTGTAGACGACCGTAGTAGTGCGCCTTGTGGATGTGACTGGCATGCGTGTGTTGGTGTTGCAAAGGGGCGCCTAACTGCGCTCTTGCCGGGCAGTCAGACTTTGTAAATCCTAACATAGCTGGCATCTAGACTTATAAACCAGATAACTTATTATTAAAAACATTCCAAGTGTTCCTTCTTAAATATAGCTCAAACATGGACTAACTCACCCAAGCAGCAGTTTTAGCCAAGAACATCCCCAAAAATAAAGCTTGGAATAACAGAGAGCGGGGCTAGTTGGTACGAATTCATTCTAAGAGACGCGACATGCAAACATGGACAAAGAAGGAGTCAAAGTACCACAAATACCCGGTGTCTTGACTTCCTTCTGGGATCCATGTTTGCACACCCTGTCTTCCGGAATGGATCTGCTCAAGGCCCAGAAACCACTACACATCAATGGGTGAGCGACAACTGAGTTCATTTATCGTCAGTAAATAAAAGACGTTTTAGCCCGTTAGTCGAGCAAACATTAACTGGTAACGATTTGGTTGACTTTCTGTGAAACCAATGCTCTATGGAGCAGTCAGAGGAACCACTAACGCAATTCTTTCTTGTTGTTGCAGATGTCGGCTTGCATACTATGCTGTCTTTGATGGACACAATGGTTCCCGAGCGTCACGGCATGCAGCTCAGCAGCTGCACCGGCAACTTGCCACCCGATTCCCGAAGGGTACTGCCTGCCTCCTCCCCATTCTTGTCTCCCTTGCTTAAACTCATAGGGCCCAAGGTCAGTTTATGTGTCTACATGTTCTCTTGCTTCTCCCTCGGCAGCTGCACCCACGTCATTCATACACAGCAGCAAGGTAAAAGAAAAACTACTCTGTGAGGTCTATGGGACACTGCACTCGTGTGTTGTGCTACCACATTTTTGAATCTTCGTATCACAATGTAGCTGTAATCTTTTGTCGTACATGATGAAATATAGGTAGACTGAGCAGTTCGAATGCAAACTGCGCAAACTGTTGCAAAGTGTGAGCCTATACTACATTTGATTGCACCCGACAATAATGTTTTCTGGCACATATATTTATGCAATTCGATATGCTATGAAGTGTAGCTAGTTTCATGTTGAATATCAGCATACACTTTATGTTCTGCTTTTTAAATACATTTTGTTTGCTTAGTATGGCTGGTATTATATATTTGTACATTATTAAATGTTCTCTTAAACGTCTCTGATAAAACCTATTTGGTGTCATAGTTAATGCCTTAAAATGGAAGTTTAACGCTGTTTTGTAGTTGCTTATTATGAGCATCGTGCCTTACATGTCCAGGGCTAGAAAATTTGTTGTAAAGTGTAGATTGACATATTCAGAGGACTTTGAAAAATTCAGTACACTTATCAAGACAAAATGACACATGAGTTACCAGTGGGGCGAGACGGGAATTTGGATAGGATACTCTGTCACGCAGCCTTTTATTAGTGTAAGCTTCTACAGAATTTTTTTTAATGTTAAGGTTGAAGTATTTATTTTAAATTTATTTTATAACTTTAATGCATGCCTTAATCTTGATTTCGTTTGAGTTGAGAATTAATCTGTGTTTGTGTGACATTAGAGCCCCATTGCAATAGTGAGGAGCATTGCTGTTCATTGCCAAATGAAAAGCATCATTTTATCTTGAATGAGTTGGCTTCACTTAGCTATTGGCTGAATAAAGGACTAAATGGCGTAGGCTGGCTGTTAGCTTGTACTAGGCTCTTTTCAAACTCATACACTTGATTAATACGGTCATACCACCCACAATCATGCACTCTCTATATGTTGACGATCTTCAAATCGCTTCTCGTGCTTCTAACCTATCAACATGTGAGAGGCAACAAGTTAATATAAACAAACACTTTGAGCTGACAGAAATGGCTTTGGATTTTCTACACAAAAGACAGTTGCTGTGGTATTTACATTGAAAAGAGGATTATTTCCAAACCCAGAGCTTACATTAAACAACATGGCGATAATGATAAAGCATGAACTAAAATTCCTAGGGGTTACAATTGACAGTAAACTAAACTTTCTTGCTCATATTATTGCACTCAAAATCAAGGCCAATAAAACGCTTATTACTTTAAAGGTTTTATCCCATAAGAATTGGAGTTCTAATCGATTATGCCTATTGAAGGTTTATCGTTTCGTTTTGCGCAGCATTTCAGACTATGGCTGCATTGTTTACGGCTCGGCCATACAACCCTACATTCGCCGTCTAGACCTCGTACACAATTTCGGTCCGCGTTTATCAAATGGTGCTTGCTTATAGAATATCCCCAGTCCAGAGTTTGCACATAGATTGCAATGAACCTCCGCTATGCCAGCGCCGCATATTTTTAATCTTCTCTTATGTTTTAAAGATTAGGTCACAGTCTCAACATATATGCCACGACATCACCACGCAATGCCACTCATGCTTATACTATTCAAACAGGCCACACCTCATCAAACCATTGATTTTACGCTTCGAAGAGCATTGCCGCACCTACAGTATTTGTAATGACGCATTGAAGGTCGCCATCAAACCACCGAGACTGCCGTCATGGGCTGACCGGACGCAACTGTGCGATTTTTCACTAACCCAATTTAAGAAAAACGACAGCGCACCACAACACTTAATTCAAGAATTCCACGCAATCCAGGAAAAATACAAAGGTTATACCGAAATTTACGCAGATGGCTTGAAAGCAAAACACCGTGTTGGCATTGGGATTGTGACAGAAGAAAGCACTGTCAGTGTCAGACTACCAGAGTGCATGTCCATTTTCAGCGCTGAAATGTATGCCTTATGGGAAGCAGTAAAAAAAATCATTACTGGGGAATACAGACAAGCAATGATATTGTGAGGAACCGGTTTATTCGGCCAGGCTCGAGCTAAATCACGCTGGTGATGATATTTTTAGATGAAGAAGATGTACAGGTGCTCACACTAATTCCCCCGCGCGGTAAAAGCGGCCGCCTGGTCGCTTGACAGTATTATGAAATGCGTCGCGCATAAGGCTTTAAACGAGATACGTGCACTATCTCTGTTCCTCGGCAACGATGATCAGGACTAGCGCTAAGAGGAGAAACGCGGTAATTGACAGGAGATGTCTGTTCGACCACCGTGTATGGCCCAATGAAGCGACTGATGAATTTGTCGCATAGGCCGGGGACGCGTAGTGGAGTCCATAGAAGAACTTCGTCACCAGGGAAAAAACTCACAACACGGCGAGACGAGTCGTAGCGAGATTAACACCAGGCCGGTGTTAACACGAGCCTGGTGACGGCAGTGTGTGAATCGAGATAGGAATTCTTCAGAAAAAGGAGCCGTCGAGGGTGCAAGGGCTGAAAGGAAAGAGACATCCAGAGCGAAACTCGGCGAGCGACCATAGACGAGAAAAAAATGGAGAAAAGCCGGTAGTGCGTTGAGCAGCCGTATTATAGGCGAATGTCACGAAGGGTAGAATTGCATCCCAGTTGGTGTGGTTGGGGTGAATGTACGTGGCGATCATGTCCGATAGGGTCCGATGAAACCGTTTAGTCAATCCGTTGGTCTGCGGGTGGTAGCTAGAAGTGGTCTTGTGAACAGTGTTCGAGGCACGCAAAACTTGCTCGACAATGGAAGATAGGAAGACTTTGCCACGATCACTGAGGAGAATGCGTGGAGCTCCATGACGCAAAAAGATGTGGCGAAGAAAGAAATCGGCGATCTCAGTGGCAGTCCCAGATGGTATAGAAGCTGTTTCTGCGTAGCGGGTAAGGTGGTCGACTGCCGTGACAATCCAACGATTTCCATTGGATGATATAGGAAGAGGGCCATACAAGTCGATTCCAACGACTTCAAAAGGTGTGGCGGGACAAGGAAGAGGTTGCATCAAGCCATCCGGAGCAGTTGTCGGTCGTTTTCGCCGTTGGCAATGGACACAGGAGGCGACGTACTTAGCGACGGCTGAAGAGAGGCCAGGCCAAAAACAACGACTTCGTATTTTGTCGTAAGTCTTGTGGTAGCCTAGATGAGCAGCGGTTGGATCATCATGAAAGGCTTCCAGAACTTCACGTTGCAGAGAATGTGGGATGACGGGTACCCACTTGTTGCCATCGATGTGGTAAATGTAGCGACATAAAGCATCACCGACAAGCTTAAATTGTTTAAGTTGTCGTCGGAGTCTGGCGTTTGGAGGAGTAGTAGAGCCGGTCAAGCGGTCAACAATGGTGCGGCAGTATGGATCGACACGTTGTTGTCAAACAAGGACGGATAGGGTGGCAGGTGATGTACTTAGCGCTGCGATTGGAGAGGTGCTGTCGTTTTGGAGCATCGATGGTGAATTGCTTCCGCTGGTCAAAGGGCAGCACGATAGAGCATCAGCATCTTGATGCTTCTTCCTAGATCTGTAGGCGACATCGAAATCATACTCCTGCAAGCGAAGCGCCCAGCGACCAAGGCGACCCGATAAGTTTTTCAGCGATGAAAGCCAGCACAGGGCGTTATGGTTGGTCACGACAGTAAAATGACAGCCATGAAGATATGGTCGGAATCTTTGCACTGCCCAAACAACAGCAAGGCACTCCTGCTCGGTGATAGTGTAGTTCTTTTCTGGAGCGGTAAGAGCACGGCTTGCGTAAACAACTACGCGTTCGCGGGAGTTTTTGTCACGCTGCAAGAGTACCACACCAAAACCATGACTACTTGCGTCGGTGTGAAGCATGGTGAGTGCGGTGGAATCGAAGTGGCACAGTACCGGATCCGACGTGAGGGCTTGCTTCAATGCCGTGAAAGCGCTTTCGCAGTCTTTGGACCAAATGAAGGGGACGTTCTTTGCGAGGAGTTGATGGAGCGGAGACGCAAGTTCCGCGAAACCACGTATGAAGCGCCGGAAGTGAAAAGATAACCCAAGAAAGCTGCGCAGGTCCTTTTGACGTAGTGGACGAAGAAAATCGAGGACAGCGGCAAGCTTCTCGGGGTCGGGCCGAATTCCTTCTTTGCTGACAAGGTGGCCGAGAATCTTGATTGTCTTACTAGCAAAGGTACATTTTTTGGTGTTAAGCTGTAGACCGGCTTTTGCAAGGCATGTGAGGACTTCGTCAAGACGTTGTAGATGCTGCGAGAACGTGGATGAAAACACTACTATGTTATCGAGATAGCACAGACATGTTTTCCATTTCAAACCACGCAATACGCCATCTATCATGCGTTCGAAAGTGGTGGGCGCATTACAGAGTCCAAAAGGCATCACATTGAACTCGTACAACCCATCTGGCGTTGAAAAGGCGGTCTTCTCTTTATCAGACTCCGACATTGGTATCTGCCAGTAGCCTGACCTAAGGTCGAGGCTGGAAAAATACTATGCGCCCTGTAATGAATCCAGTGCATCGTCGATCCGAGGGAGGGGATAAATATCCTTGCGCGTTATTTTGTTTAGCGCACGGTAATCGACGCAGAAACGCACTGTCTCATCTTTCTTTTGAACGAGAACAACTGGGGATGACCAGGGACTCTAGGAAGGACGTATGATGTCGCGTCGTAGCATGTCTGAGACGTTTTCCTCGATGATCTTGCGTTCTGCCTGAGACACGCGATATGGACGCCGATGTACAATACGAGAGCCATCAGTCTGGATGCTGTGAGTAGCGGTGGTAGTCATGCTGAGGGCGGGCGAGTTCACGTCAAATAGAGAATGGTGTCTATTTAACAGGGCGAGCAAATCTTCAGTTTGATCAGGTGTTAAGTCATTGCTTATTGTTGCCGACACAGGTGTGGCAGAGGCATTGAATGGCAATGGTTGCGACTTCGGAACATCGTTGTGGTTGTTATTCGGAAGAGTAACAATCGCAACAGGCTCACTGTCGACCGCGCAAGATACTGTTGAGCCACAGTGGAGCAGTATACACTCGGGCGTTTAATTTATGGCGGTTAGGTACGTACACCCATCGAAGAAGCGAATAAGCCCCGGTGGGATCACAATGCCCCTACGTAGGGTATGACCGTAAGGGAGAATTAGTACGTCGCCATCCACAATGTCGGTGCAATTAATACTTATAATTTCTTCGATGTATGGCCGAAGTACATAATCTGACTTGGTGACAAGGTGGATGCGTCCATCTTGTTCAAGCGGAGAAGAGTCAGTGGCATTTGGCATGACTCTTCTCAAGCGGAGAAGAGTCATGACATCAGCGCAGGAGGCGCTGATGACATGATATTGAAGCGGACGCAGAAGACAAGAAATCCCACCCAAGAATGAGAGCGTAGGTGCACTCACGAAATACCGCGAAAACAATGTGATGACGAATGCCTTCTATGCAGACACGAACGGTACACTGTGCAAGTGGACGAATGAGAGCGTTGGTCGCCGCACGTAGAGGTGGGCCGCCATAAGGTGTGGTGACTTTTCGATGGCGGGAACAAAAATCGGCACAAATAATCGAAACGGCAGCGCCAGTGTCTACAAGAGCCTCAACACATACACCTTCTACAAACACTACTATCAAATTCGATGGCCGCTGTGGAGGAATTGTTAGCTGTCCAAGGGATGCAGTTTCCCCTCCTAAAACTGCATTGGGGAGTTTTCCGCGTGGGCGTTCGTGGAATGGGAGGCGGGCCGTAGAGGCGACACTGAACGGCGACGTGGCGAAGGCGACCTGCGGCGAGACGTACGGGAATTCCCAGGCATGTCCGTATGGTAAGTAGGTGACGGTGAACGGTAATAGGACGATCGGGAGGGTGGCCGTAAGTAGTTCATGGTCGGACGGAAGCTTCGATGTTCTTAGGGAGCGTAGCTGCGTTGCTCGTTTTGTTGGCGCCTTCGACAAAACCGAGCAATATGTCCTCAATAGCCGCAGTAGTAACAGATTGGTCGAGGTGGGCGCTGAGGTGCGTAGTAAGGTGGTGCACGCACTGGCAGTGATAACGAAGCCACAGGCGTATGGTCTGCTGTTGTAGGCACAGAAACGGTGGGTGCGCCAAAGAGCGCGGCAACTTCGGCGTACGTGCGCGTCTGGCGCACGCAGGGACTGTTGAAACACGTCGCACGCGATGCGCAGGCGATCTCTTGTTTAATCAGGTCTCGCAAGCTATCTTTTTCAGGAGGTAAAGTAACTTCCGCAGCACAGGAAGAGCAGCGCCCGTGCAGCTCTTCACGAACGATGTCGCGAATAAGCGCACGCAAGTCGAGGGGTGCAGGCAAACGAACGTCGGTGACATCGTAGCAAAGGCGAAGAGACTGAAGCTCGTCAAGTCGCTGACAGATGGTTATCACGTCCTGGGTGGTGGCAGGATTTTGCGTGGCGAGTGCGTTAAAGGCGACGGTGTTAATGCCTTTAATAATGTGGCGTATTTGGTCGTTCTGAGACATGCCGGTGTTAACGCGCTTGCACAATGCAAGGACATCCTCAATATAAGAGGTGTAAGATTCACCCGGCAGCTGCGTGCATTGAGCGAGTTTCTTCTTTGCTGCCTCAGTGCGAACTGCAGGGGCACCAAATATCTGACGAATTTGCTGCTCGAAAGTGTCCCAGTCGGGAAGATCCGGGTGGTGGTTCCAGAACCAAGTTTTCGCAACATCGGACAAGTAAAATGGGACGCTGCGCAACTTCTGTGGATTGTCCCACCTGTTCAAATCGCTGACGAGGTCGTAGTTCTTAATCCAGTCTTCGACATCATCGCCTCGGAGACCGGAAAACACAGGTGGATCACGCAGGCGAGTGTTGTTGGGCGGAGCGGGTGGCGGTGGCTGCAGTAAGACAGCGACGTTGGATGGGCCAGGGTTTTCTTGGGCCGCCATGGCAGGGGGTTGTATGCGACGACCCGAGCGGAGCTCCTGCGAGAACGGGCGAGAGGACTTGAGGGAACGAAAAGCACAGTCCACCACTTGTGAGGAACCGGTTTATTCGGCCAGGCTCGAGCTAAATCACGCTGGTGATGATATTTTTAGATGAAGAAGATGTACAGGTGATGATGATTACAAAGAGAATAAAGAGTCATTCGCTTGTCGCGCTCACAATATACATAACTCATTAAGTTCAATAAAAGCGCTACATTTGAAATCTGAGTGCGAACCTTTACTAGGTGATATTCTACATATGATTGTTTCAAATAATGAGAATATGACTGTCCGTTTCTGCTGGGTTCCAGGCCACATAGGGATATCAGGCAACGAAAAGGCGGACGATTGTGAGTTCTTAGTAGCACAGACATCAGTTAAACAAACAAAGATTCCCCTTAAAGATAGCCTACGTACTATTCGTGTAGCATTATCTTCAAAATGGCAGCAACAATGGGACTCCTGCACGAGTAATAAACTGCATTTGGTGAAGCCCACAGTGGGCGAATGCAAGTCATGTGCTCACCAAGAACAATTCATTGAGGTCATCCTATGCCGACTTCGCATTGGGCACACTCACCTCACTCACAACTTTTTGCTTAGAAGAGAAGATTTGCCGGAATGTGGAATGTGTCAACGGCCATTACCGGTCTTACATATTCTAATCACGTGTCCATACATTGAAGCAGAAAGACAAAAGCATTTCAGAGCATTATACAAACACCATGCACCGATGCACCCGAATCAAATTTTAGGAGATGATTCACTTGTTCCCCTGTCTAACGTTATCAATTTCCTAAAAGAAAGTGGATTCCTCCATAAGTTTAGGATTAAAATGTATATACTGGCTCTCACTAGGTACCTTGTGTTTGGCTCAGCTTAGCCCGAGTTGCTCTTGCGCCAATAAACTCAATATAACTAACTAACTAACTAGCACACACTTGAGATGGTTCGTCCTGGTAAACAGAGAGGGTCTCTAAAGCTTTTCTAAATGCATTTGGTGGAAGCTGTGCAAGTGCTGGAAACACGTAGTAGGCAACGTGTCTTGGACTTCACATTTTAGATGGAAGGCCTGTGCACCAAGTAACACGCTTTGCAGCAGCTTTTCATTGCCAAAAGTTGCTGAGAACATCAAAATGTCGATGGCTAATGTAAGTTGCACTTGGTGAAACCTTCCCAACATTCTCATTCTGCTTTTTGTGTTTGTGAGGTGACATTACTCTTGCTCCTCAGTGTTGCTGCTCAATGGACTCTAGTATTTTTAGAGGTGGCTCAGACTGATAAACAATGATCGTAGTATATCCGCATGCTTTGATAATTAACCCCTACAGGTATGAACACTTTTTAGTATAAACTTTTTGTGGCACCATGAGAAAGCTGGTTCCTTGGATGGTAGTTATCAGTCGTTGACAAATTATACTCTAATTTGGCTAGGACATGTTTTTTTTATTTTTGCGACAATCTCTATGTCTGAAGTTTCCTAATTTATTCACAAGTAAGCTTGTAGTACTAGTACAAGTGCTGTGGGTAAATTTTGTCTTTACCTGCTCGTACTGATGATCAGGCACCTGTGCTGTTTTTGAATGGCATTGGTGCAGCTGAAAAGGGAAATTTCTCTCTTGTTTATTGGAGTGTTAGCTATAGAATACTGTTTTAGATAGCAAACATGCTGTCGCATATGTACGTATCTCTAACATATGTAACAAGTCTTTTGATGCAAGCTGCACCAGCCCAGAACATGTAGCATAAGCCTACTGAACTGTATGTATGTCTGTGTGAGCTGGACGTATTAATGTACCATTTGCATTGTGATCACTTTGGCACTACTATTTGTACATCTTTGAGAAGAAGCCTGTGTCGAGTATGTTTTGCAGCGATTATCTTTTATTTTTGTGCTGTAAAATTTCAATTCTGTCAAGGTAGCTTTAGAGCAAGTGTAACTGATGCAGCTATGCAACTGAATTTGTCCAACTTAATTTAAAAAAGAGGTGTGATGATTTGTAGTTTCACAACCACAGGCATCTATTAAGTGTCGCTCATTGTGCCGATCTTGCATTATGATTACAGGCGACATGAGCCATGTTGAAAAGGAAATCAAGCGAACCATCATGGAAAGCTTCAAGAAAACAGACGAGGATTTTCTCAAGAGGGCAGCGAGTTACAAGCCTTCTTGGAAAGATGGCACCACGGCTGTTCTTGTGGTTGCCATTGACAACACACTTTACATTGCCAACCTGGGTGACAGCAAGGTGAGTGGAATTTATGATACGTTGCTTTAGCCAACCAGGCAGTTGTGCATGTTGGCAACTTTTATGGCTCTGACATAGCTCAGTAAGATAGAGCATTAATTGTCACTTGGGTAGATGGTTGGGCACCTGCTTTACGATGCAGCCAAAGTGGAAAATTAATTTGTGTTTTTTTATGGCTGTCTATGGCAGCCTTTCTAAGTCTCTCACAACTAGCTTCATTGTTGTTGTTGTTTTTTTTCATTGCATTATCAGCAACCATTTAGTGCCAGAGTAGAAAGCATTGTGTATATTCTTATTACTATTATTTCATGATGTTCATTCTGATTCTATCACTATTCTCAAAGGCCATCCTGTGCAGATACCACGAAGAGTCGCAGAAGCACATTGCGATTCCTCTAAGCAAAGATCACAGCCCGACAGACTACGGCGAAAGGATGCGCATCCAAAAAGCGGGAGGATTTGTGAAGTTAGTACTGTTTGAATGCTTTTTTAGGTTGAGCGAGTACCGAATATAACCAGCTTATTTGCAGTACCCCCTTGCGATTTGTGCAGTGCTCATAAAACACAAAACTTTTGCACACGGAAAGTGCATTGCATAATTTGTCGCACATTTTGCAAATTTTCTTTTTCACTTGTTTCCTATTCTACACTTTTGCTTGTCTCATATGCTTTCATACTCAAATTACGAGAGGAACACTGCTGTATATTTTGTGCAACTTTCAATGTTAATGCAGTACCCCAACTAGAGCGTGGTGCATTGTGACATGTTCGCCCGTATCGCACTTTAGTTTTGTTCGAATGCTTTGTTATTCTTTGGGTTCATCCAAGGGGCAGGAGCACCAGGGTTCATGGAATGTTGCATTGGTTGTTCAAACTGCAACATGCTTCAAAACAATATGTCACACCACTTTTTCTTTTTCAAAGAAAAATAACAGGCAATTACTTTGTAAAACAACAATATGAAGTGAAGTGCCATTGGCCATTGCCACTGTTCCATTAAACATTCCAGGTTAGCTGTACAATCGTATTCATTTACATAACTCACTGTGGGCTTTTGGTTTCACAAGCTGTGTTGGCGAGTACATAGTTGAGAGGGATTACGGACCTTTATGTTAGCATTAACTTTGTAAAAAAAAAAGGCTACAGAACACCTAGTTTTGTGATTGTCACGTTCCAGGAGATTAAATTTTGCAGCAAGCAACACTGCATCAATATCACTTTCAATCAATACACCTTTACATGTGTATTTGCTATCTTAATTAAGAGCTCTTTACCAGGAAGTGGTATTGTGAAGCTAAATCGGATTTAGCCTTTCATCGGCATTCCTGTTTTCTGCAGGGACGCTTGCTAACAAGCTAGGTCCACCTGTAGGTGTACACATTCTTTATTTTTATCGTAGTTAAAGTGGGCTGTTCAAACTTGG
This sequence comes from Rhipicephalus annulatus, assembly GCA_013436015.1. Taxonomy (NCBI): domain Eukaryota; kingdom Metazoa; phylum Arthropoda; class Arachnida; order Ixodida; family Ixodidae; genus Rhipicephalus; species Rhipicephalus annulatus. Next base: position 20,584 of record WOVY01010296.1, on the reverse strand, counting down.
AACTTTTACACAACACAACTGCGACTCGTTTCTGGGAAAAGTAATGTTTGAATATGTAGTAATGAAACAAAAGCTTGAGTTTCTGACCGAGGGATCATGTTACAACAAGGCCGTTCTGGAGGATTTATTCCGGCTAATCTCTCTCTTCTGCTGAGCTGTACCAGAATGAATCACTCACTCTATGGGTGCACTTCTACACATCGACCTCGGAAGCATGGGCTGCATGCTGCTGATTCTCTGCTACTTCAAGATTAATAAATTTTGGTCGCTTACAAGTTTCGTGTGACATAGTAACATAATCTGCTATAGTTCAAATTTTTTCGCTTACACTTTAGTCGACTAATAGCTGCACCATAGAACATGTAATGAAAATGTGAAATGCAAATGATTGAAACTACCATCATCATAACCATTTTTGGCCTATTTGTGCTCTGCAGGACAAAGACCTCTGCTGTTGATCGCTCTCAACACCTTCATCAATGACTGTCATGTTACATGTTGTTGTGTTGCTTTGTTAGCCCCTTTGCAACTGTTGGCGAGTATAGTCGTGCGATTTTGTAACTAAATTGCTGGTGACCACTATACTCGTCATCAACCAAAGCTGGTCCCACACAAAACCAATGAAGACTGTATTGTTATTCTTGTTTTTTTTTTTTTTGATGCTAGATGGCCACATTTGTGCTGGGCCATTTGTGCCTTGGCCTTCATTTTATTGCCATCTTTTAAACTGTATTTTCATGCATTGAAGCCACTTTTGAGCAATATTTTTTATACCATTAGTGAAGTAAAGAAATGAAAAATTGGTGCCATATTATTTAGAAAAAAATCCTACAAATTACTGAAAAAAAAAAGTAATTCCGGCACATTTTGTTTCTTATGGTAACAAAGGTGTTAAGCCACCAGAGACCTTTTAGAAACTAGAAGTCAATAATTTTGCATGCAGGGACGGGCGAGTGCTAGGTGTGCTGGAGGTGTCTCGCTCTATTGGTGATGGCCAGTATAAGCGGTGTGGTGTCAGCTGCCTCCCAGATGTCATGCGATGCCAGCTGACGCCAGCTGACCGTTTTCTTGTGCTTGCCTGTGATGGTCTCTGGAAAGTCTTCACATCAGACCAAGTTCTTGCAAGTGTGCTTGCTACTTTACAGGTGGGTGCCCTTCCATGCTGCTGCTTGATTGGATGCTGTTATAAACATAAAAAGTACACTGAAGTGAAACAGTGAACTCATAGATAGAGATAAATGTTGCAGAAATGTTGATAAACAATACATGTAAATAAATTTTACAATCATTGTTTAATTGTTAGAAAATTGATTAAGCTCATAGCTTCATCTTTGTATGAGCTATAACTCCTGTGCCCGAATGTCATCGTGGCATTACAGTTTTTTTTTTTTTCAAATATTTTGGTCACATTAGCTCAATAATGTTTTTGAAACTTGCTGTGCTGTCTTTGGCTCCCAAAAGAAAATTCATTTTGGGGGGCACGGGAGGGGCTACTTTTGCTCTGCTGCTGTTAGTGTCGGCAATCGTGCAGTAAAAGCGAGCAACGTTGGGCTAGGTAACCGCTACGTCGGGAGGTCTGTTTTCAGGCTTGTGTTTTGAAATGTACTAACGCTGTGTGAACCACTAAAACGTGATTTTATTTCAAAATAAGCATTTCCTTGGCACGAAAGTAGCACTACGAGGTTTCTGGACCACTATTTCAGCAATAAACATTGAGTAAATATTTGCTTTTAGTGTCTCTTTAAGGCGGCTAAAAACAACAATTACAGCAGTAATTATAAAAAACCTAATTTATTTATTTTATTTATTTATTTATAATACCTCAAGGGCCCCAGTCAAGGGGTGTTACATGAGGAGGTAGACAGTTCACAAACAGATGATTTGTTCGATGGCTTCTTTGAAATGGGCAATGCTGGAGTGGTGCACGATGTCAGCAGGGATTTACTAATTTGTCAATCAGAGGAGATGGGTGGTTATGTCATAAAGGAAAAATTGCAGGAGGCAGCCCTTTGCTGCTTTGAAATCTCCAAAAATCAGCAACTGGTTTTAGCAGAGTAATGACATCAAACCAAACTCACTTGTGAAAGCAGCATACCAAAGAACACAACTGCCATACTCATCCAAACCCTCCAGACTGAATGCAAACGTGCGTGTGTGTGAGTCATCCTTTGACCTGGTTAGCTTGATTGTTGTAGAGGCCTGCGCTTGGCATGAGAGCACACATGGTGCGTGCAGGTTGATGAGCGCAAAACTAACACCACTGCAATCATTGTTAAGAGTAGGGACGTCATCGAAGTCGTCTGCCAAGGTATGGCAGTTGCACACACCGGCAGTACAGTTTTGCCGGCGGATGCGGTGGAGCTTTGCAGCTCCATAGCGGCACCATTTTCTTTTCTTTTTTAATTGGGTACATGTCTCAGGTGCGATTCACGCTCCCTGTACTCCATTTTCACATTCCATTTTCCACGCTCTCCATTTTCACATTTCTGGTGCAGGATGAGACAATAGCGGCTGAAGGGGACAAGAAAAGGACACTGGAGCTGCGATACGAGGCTGCCTGCAGCAAACTCGCCAATGAAGCTGTGCGGAAGCTGAGCGGAGACAATGTCACAGTTGTCATAGTTCACATTGACCAAGGCAGGCAATAAAATGCTTGTGCAGCTTTTGGGTATCGTTCACTGTTCGGTTCCCCACAGGCTCTTATGCAGTAATATTGCTTTTCCTTCAACCTCCGTTGTTTTCTTTTTTTTCCCAGTTTTTCTTCTATTGAGACAGTCCCTGCATCTCTTGCTCATTTTCATGGTGTTTTTATTATTTTTTAAATGCTGGCAGTTGTCTCATTTCTTTTGTGTCATGGAAATCATTGTTTTATTTTTTGGGAAACACATAGGCAAGTGTTACTCACTAGTTTGTAAAGAAATTTGTGAACGAGTCTTGGGGTGTTAATTAATAAATAAATATAGGCGCACAAGTTCACTGTGGTTCCATTCAATGTGCTCGAGTTCATCAGAAAAAAAAATGGTTGTAATGCAAAAAATAGAACTCTGTACAGAGGAATGTATCGACGACAATGTTGTTGCCACATTAGCTTCCTTTCATTGTCACTCAACACTGCCTGTGCAAATTTCTGTTCATCACACAAATCTCGTGTTGGCGCACATTTGTCATGGGTTCCATGCTGATTTAGTTGTGAAGGAAAATATTTTTAGAAAAATATTAGCATGTGCAGGCTCCTAACGGAACTTAGAAGTACAATGAAAAAACATGCAATGTGTTTTCTATGGCAAATATGGCAACCGTTTTGATAGGTCTACATTTCTTCATTTTGCTTTGTCGTACTTTGATAGCTTCTACCTAATTTGTGTGTGCTTGTGTGTGTATGTGGCAATAAAGGAAATGGGGGCAACATTTGCTTCCAACCTATATAGTAGTGAATGTCAAGGAAAGCAATGATCATTGAATGCTAGTTTTTTTTTCTTTGATTAGTATATGCAACATTTACCATTTTATTCATTGATTCTTGTGGAGCATTGATCATGCAGCGTCGTTTGAAAGGCTGCCTCTCGTGGGAGTGCTTTCTTATATACTTATGCACCGATCGTGTGGGAGTTTTCTACCAAAGGGTGTAATGCGACACTCATTTATTTTTCATGTTTTTTCCATCCTGAAGTTTACACATCCCTTTTATGTGCTGCCTGTTCCTTAAAGGTTGCCCTTTAGGCAGCTGCGCACATTGAAAGATTTCTGGTCAGTGGCTTGTTCTTGCAATGCCTCATTTGCCTGTTGGAAGTACTGAACTGAGCTCCTTGTTCACGCTGTGGAAAACGCACACCCTATCTTCCATTTTTATTTTCTGTGATGGAAGTGATATGCGACGTATGCAATGCTAAAGTGTTTTGAATTGTCAAAACTATTGCCTGTATTCTTTGGGAAATGTTATGTAATAAAGGAACATACATTGCCACATAGTGAGGCCTGTTTCTTGTGATAATGTTACCCCTTCAGTGTTAATACATTGAGGTCAGTAATCTTACAAGAACTTTTACAGAATAGCATACAGTTTTTCTTATAGCTAAACTTTGAAAAAAAACTTAATTGTAGTTCACCAACAGTCTCAATAGCCGAGACTGTAGTTAAACACCATCTTGGAAATCGGAGTTTGATAGTGCCAATGTATTCTTGAAGTACTCTGTTTCTGTAAATAAGCATTCTGCAAATAGTGCAGAATATGTCACTTACCATGCTTCAATTTACTTTATGCATATGTAGTGGTTCGGTAATTTGGCACAGCATGGTATGCCTTGTAGGGCTCTGTTGGCTTGGTTGGTGGTACTACATTGAATTGCACTCTCAACCAAATTATTCACTTCTTGAGGCAGCCTATGAAAGAATGTAGAAAATGCATCACCAGGTTTAATATGGTAAAGGACATATTTGCTGAACCTCTTTCTGTGTTGTATTTTTGTTGTAGTCATCGGCAACCTTATAACACTAACGCTATGATGTGTGACCTGGACAAGTTTGACCGAAGTAAGCCGCAAAACGGTGGGCGCTGTTGCTGAGATAATACCTCGGTATGGTTGGACAGCACGTCAGAATGCATGGGTATTATCTCGGCAAGAGAACCCAAAGCTACGCGGCACTAGCATCAATCAAACTGTTTTAGGACACACTGCGGAGCACTTGTGTTAAGATTGCTGAAGACTGTGCATGCAGCAGAGATGCCGGTATGAACATAAATAATGAAAGTCTTAGGCATATCACGAGTTATTTACTATTTTATTAAATCTTAAAGGCAGCTGTGCGGTTTTTGCAACTCTCTTCATCTTTTTAGTGTGTTTTCTGCATGTGCTTATTTTGCGATTCCGAAAATAATGCATATAATTGTCAGTCAACATTTTGCAACTGAGGCTTTTGCTCTGCAATATACTGTGCTGTGAGTGTTTAGTTCACACGCATCTTCTAAATGACTTATGCAGGTTTCATTGCACAATTGATAAAAAATTTAATATTCAGTTCTCTTCACACAGTCATAAGCCCTATAAATGTAGCATTGCTTGAAAACGGTTTTCAAGAAAATTACTACACAAATTTCTTTTTTCTATCGGTTAAAGAATTGGGATACACTTTAACTGCACTATCATGCTTAAACTTGCCAATGAAATCCAGATTGAATTTCATCACGATTGAATGAGTTCCCTGGAACCGATATTAACTTGGGTCATGTTCAATCAAGATTTAGTGTATCGGTGGTAAGTCCAAATAACTTGTGAGTACTGTGAAATAGCATATAAACAGTTTTAAAACCCTCTTTCACTCTCTCATTCACACAAGGAGAGTCATGCCTATGTTTATTAAAAAATATTTTGCTTGTCTCTATGAGCAAACAATTAGCCATTAATAACCTGCAACTTTTGATGCTTGATGTCATAACTAGAAACTAGAGTGATCTAAAAATTATTGTACAAGTAAACTTAGATATTTTTTTTCTTACAGCGTAGAGAGCTTTTTAAGTTTATACTATTTCTTTACCATTTTCTTGTATATTTTCTTCACCACTTTTTTGTACACTGAGCTTAAGTGTACAGATGTCAATTAAATCACATTCTAGGATTGCAGGAGCTCAGATGTGGTGCATGTGTTGGATTCTCTCAATTTTGGTGAGGCTGAATTGCAACTTTGTGACACTGACGTGAAATAATTTGATGGAAAACCTTTACTCAATTTCAACCACAAATAAAGAGTAGGTGTTGCTGAACAGGGCTCCATGTTGAAACTAATTGAACCTTAGAATGCCAACACCTTGTAGCTTTTATGAAACATGCCGTCTTCAGTTTCTAAAGTATATTGCCCTTGTTGTACAGGCCCTTCTAGCTACTGCACTCCTCTGGGCAGCAGTCTAACAATATTTAACCAACACTCTATCATAGCCAAGCACCCTTTTTTGCATGTGTACTGCAAAAAAAGGGATACAAGACTTTTCTTCCTTGTGCACACAAAAATTGCAAGTGCCGTAATTCTTTCATGCATGCTTATCAAAATGTTCTTATTCTTCAACGAAATTTACAACCTGTATATGACAATTAAGAGCTAGGGTAAACACAGTGGATTCTTGGTGTTATGTTTTTCGTTTAAACCACAAAATAAGAAAAGACATTGTGGAAAAATTGTATTAACCACATAGGTTACAGAAAAGGAGGAATATATGCATACTCCATCAGCAACTCATTTTTATTGAGCAACATTGAAGTAGCTGGTCAATTCGCACTGCATCATCTTGTTTTCAATGTCCAGCAGTGAATTCTCAAAAGTAACTAAGGGAGCTCGTATACTGAAGAATAAACAGTATTTCTAGACATATAAATCAATATTCTTTTTTCGTGGTCGTATTGCCCAATTTTGGGGAAGAAATGGCACCGTATCAACCAAATGGAAATCATTTCCAAGGGATGTTCGCCGGGAATAACAAAAGTAAAAACGTGTATTAGGCCGAAAAACGCATCATGCGATAACGTATCAACGAGATTACACAGTAGTGTATGCTGGCAGTGACCAAGCATGTGAACTCGTTGTTGTGTTTTCTTAATCCCCGAGGTGTGCTCCTGAAGTTGTCTATAGCGACTTCGTGGTTTCTCCAGTTTGATGAGGGAGATATATTACTCAGCGCCCGCAAGGAAATTTAAGAGAGCTCGCTCAACAAATGAATCGTGTGGCTGCTGATGTTGCGGCGAATGGGTCGGTGCATTGCGCTAAGTGAGGCTACCTCTCGTGCATGGTGATGTGGACAGCGCTCGTCATACGTATCGCTCGGACTTGCTCGGTGGGACAAGCCGCGGAAACGAGGAAGCGAAGCTGCTGACGTCAAGCTACGCAGCGGAGCGCCGTGTAGACGCGTTTCGCATGAGAGAGACGTTTTAAAAATCCAGCGGGAGGTCTCCCCCCAAGGGAGAGTGGTGCCGAGCGCACGTAGCGGCTCGGCTCCAACCGCTGCCCGAACTAAAAGCGTACAGTGGATCGTGCGGGTACAATTATTTCGACCACGTCTTCCCAAAGACACGCATCGTATCTGCGCGTTTAACCCGCGTTATTCACTGTTGCCGCGCCGTCCAATTTTGGTTGTGGCTGGTTGGGGTGAGAGCAGACGACGTCGATAAGACTGCGGATGAGAGCTCCAAGCGGCCGCTCTCCCTATTGGCCAACGCCGGCGGCAGCCTCCGCAGCGCTGCACCGTATTCGGCGAGATAGAGAGAGAAAAGAGTGCGAGAGGCGAGGAAGAAAAGCGCTCGCCGCGAGCGGCCGTCCGCCAGTAGTGCGTTGCGCTTCTTCGGGCCCTGCGGCAGACGCACGTTTTCTCCGCGCGTGCAGACGACGCGAGCTTAGTTTGGTGACGCGCAGAAATGGCCGAAGAAGAGCTGTCCGAGAAGTTTGCTCGCCGGGAGGCGATCGAGAGGGGCGAGATCAAGGATCTGAAAGTGAGCGAAGGATTCAACCCTTACATCGAGTTCTCGCGCAAGGAGATCAAGGAGTACGAGAAGCACTTCAAGAAGTGAGTGTTTACAGCCTAACGCTTCTCTTGCGATTCACTTTCTTTTTTTTTTCTTGTTTGCTTACTTGTTTCTTTGCGTAGCACTGCTGGAATACCGTATGTAGTCGTGAGTCTGATTTTTTGTGGAGAGTTGACCCAGTGGAGACACTTGGTGGCAGTCGTGTGCGACTTGGCTACCACGTGCTGAATGCCTGCATGCAGATATTAATTACATTTTCGTTTTACTTGATATGTCAGCTTGAAATAACATTTATATACCATGGTCTGAAGTACGCTGTCATTTTCGTTTTTTTTTTAACATACCGAGCTTCGTCTGGCGAAGCGTTCTTTGGACCACTGCTTGCTAACAACATTGCAATGTGTGGTGAATGATTTGGTTTTGAATGCAGTGAAACGGAAGCAGGCTGGCTATTACAGGGGCAATTGTTTTCAGGAGCTGCCTAACACATATACTCTGGTATTATTATTATTATTATTATTATTATTATTATTATTATTATTATTATTATTATTATTATTATTATTATTATTATTTAGATATACGAGGCACCTCTGTGCGCAGTTTGACAACACATGCAGCTTGCGTGTTGCAAACAGCAGGTTCATCCGTTTCGCAGACGTTTTCGCCCAGAGCGTCGAAAACTGGGCCATCGAATTCTCAAATTTGTTGCCGCCCTGAAGCAAGGTTGGAAAGGAAATTCGGTTCAGAAACTCAGCGATCGAAGCTATCCGTGAAGCAATTTTTTCCGAGCTAGCAAAAGAAAATGAAAAAAAAAAAGGGTAAGCGAAAGATTCTCGTTCTCGGGGGAACGCACGCCGATCGCCCCCGCTGAATGCGTCAACTTTCTCGTGTGTTTTTTTGCACAAGGACGAGATCAGCATTTACTATGAGGTACAAAGTCTTCATCTCAAAAGGGGGACAAAAAGGAGGGGAAAGAAGGGAACGTGATGGTCATCCTGTCCACCGGTGCCGCAGGTGCGTCCGCATGAGCCGAATGTATAAACACTGATTGTATACGCGTAGGTGGTCTTGTGAGTAAGCCGCTCCAAACGGAATAAAACGGCCACGGCGAACGGAAAAGGTGCACACGGCATTACGCTCTCCGTGTCCATACCACACTACAACAAAGTTAGCGTTCACCTGCAACTGACCTCCGTAATTGCCTTTACAGCTGCGTTGCAGAACGGGCGCCGACATTCCGTTTCAATTACATTCCGGGCAATTAGAAACTTGCCGCAATTCCATTGCTTTCTATTCCTCGGAACGAAAAAAAAAAAAAAACTTGGCCCATTGCCACTCCGAGAATGGCCGAGGAGTTCAATTCCATTCCTGTAATCCCTCAATGCGGGAAATGCATTATGATAGCTTTATCGAGTTATGAATGAACGCCCCATAAATCTGATGTCGTAAGATGCTCTAATAACTGAAAAAGTACGCAAAACATGTTACCAAGGTCGAATGTTAGTATACTCATATTTGGTGACGTATCTCGTGCGACAGTATTGGGGGGGGGGGGGGATGAGGTGAGACGGCGCACAAGCTGGAAAGCTTCCAGTGAACACAAGCATCGCACAACCGTCAACACGCATCACATCAGGATTCCATTCCATTCGTCCACGTGTTGTGCCCATTCCATTCCGGGGTCACAAAAATGTGGAATGATTCCGGAGTTATTCCAGTTCCTGAATGGCCACTTCATAACATTGCTTTACAGTTCCTCCACCACGTTTTCGTAACTTGCACTCCTCAGCGGAAGGTGATTTCTCAAAGCACAGCCGACGACTGAACTGCTTCTAAGAATACGCAGCGTTAATCACCCCGTCACGCCGCCCCAGTGTCGCAGTAATATCCAAGACCATTCCAACCTAATAGTTAAAAAAATATCTGTAGCACCCCAAACCACGATATTATCATAAGGGACGCCGAATCGGAGGACATAGGCGTGCCGACGAAAGAGGGCAGGAAGGGGGGCTACTCTAGCCACCTAAGAGGAGCGGGTCGCAAAGTCTGCATCATACATTGCATGAAACACGCTGCAATAAAAATACACTAAAATGCAGCCGCAACAAAACGTACTGCAATAAAGCTGCACTAATATTTAACAAAGAAATTGTACTGCCGTGAAAAGCGCTGACAGAAGCTGAGCATTTCGTGCTCTTGCGTGCATTCATTAAAAAAAAAAAACATTACACGCTTGTAAAAACAGCTCTGTGATCGGTTGCCCTTTCAGGGAAAAGAAAAGCTAAAACCTCAGTTGACGATCAAATTAAACTAAATCGGAACTTTCTAAAAGTAATTTCGTGGTGTGACAAATGGCAGATGCCTGTTAATTTCGCTAAAACAGTTTTTATGAGAATTACCCTTAAAAAAGAACCTCTTTTGTTCCAGTACTCCACCAACAATACAATTCTGTCAGAAGTAACTCAATACAAGTACTTTGGTCTCTGGATTACAAAAAATCTATCCTGGTCAAAGCACATAGATTTTGTAGTAGCTAAATCTCTCCGTAAACTTTTTTCCCTAAGGCGTTCTTTAAGATCAACCACACCAAGTATTCGTCTTCTCGCCTACAATGCCATTATCCGTCCTATACTGGAGTATGCTGTGGTCATATGGGACCCGTTCACTCAGACTGATATCCAAAAACTTGAAAGGGTGCAAAAAAAGGTTGTTAGGTTCATTTATAACTCGTACGGTCCCACTTCAATTACAAAACTACTCTTGGAAAGCAAATTTCCAAACATTCCGGACCAAAATCGAATATTGCGCTTAAAATTTCTTTTCCAGTTAATAAAAGGTCACTATGCAGTTGACACATCACATATCGTTCACTTTTCATCGGGTTACGGAACAAGACAGAGACACAATCTTACTATCTCTCCATTGATGCAACGAACAAATTGTTTCAAATATTCTTTTTTTCCGAGGACTATCGTGGATTGGAACAGTCTACATAACGATGTCGTTACCTTAAATACATTGTCTGCATTTGAAGAGTCACTACAGAAATGATTGTTATCTATGTTTGTAGCTTGCTTTTTGTTGATTCTCTTGTCTCGAAGAATCACTGCAGCTATCAGTTACATAAGTTTGTATTACATTTGTTTTTGATTGTTTGTTTGCCTGTTTCCACTGATGTTTATGTTTATGTTTTGTACCACCCCTGCTATGATCTTGTAAAAGATCGCAGTATATATAAATAAATAAATAAATAAAAATTATATCATCCAAGCGATTCAACAAGCTGAAACGGCTGAAACTGCTAGCGCTTGTATTCCGATCAATGCGTCGTCAGCATACCTTCTGCGGGCCACGCATTTCATGCCCGTATAGACTGTAGCGTACAAACAGCACACTGAAATAATTACACCGAACTGAGAGGAACCATATTATGGCTATAGGAGCGGTTTCTAAACATTTTTATCTATTTACTTAGAACAGTTTGTTTGTAATGATTTGATTGATTGGTTTGTGGGATTTAACGCCCCAAAACCACGATATGATTATGAGAGACGCCGTAATGGAGGGCTCCGGAAATTTAGACCACCTGGGTTTCTTTTACGTGCACCCAAATCATAGCACACGGGCCTACAACATTCCCGCCTCTATCGGAAATGCAGCCGCCGCAGCCGGGATTCGAACCCGCGACCTGCGGGTCAGCAGCCGAGTACCTTAGCCACTAGACCACCGCGGCGGGGTGCTATAGAGAGTCATCGGGCACCGTTTTCTTGTCGTACGCTCTTTTCGAGCAAAAAATCCTTGTGTCCATATTAGGAGAGAAAAACGCGCTCGAAGCCATTGGATACTGGGCGTTGGTCAGCTCTGATTCACAACACAATTTGGACAAGATATGGCGTGACGTCAGATCCACTCTTATCTGACCTGCACTATAAGCAGCCGCTGAGGTCAGTCACTGCGTACATGCAGAATGCGAACAGGTCACGTACCGTTATCTGCCGCGAAATGTTTATTCGTGGTAATGCAGCTCACCGCCGGCCGGATGCACTCACTCACTCGCTCACTCAGTCACTCACTCACTCATACACTCGAATCACATCTTTTCATAAAGAATATATGAATACATGCAGGTAGAATATATAGAAGGAGGTACCATAGCTCAAGGCTGAAAGGTCACCTCCTGTTAGAAAATTGTACGATGATAAATACAAAAAAAGAGCAACAAAACTGCGTTTATGAATTATTCACAGCAAGGAAACATGTGAGCAATGAACGTAACAAGAGCACACAGAGTAATAATGCTATATGCAGAGAAGCGCAGGGAAAAATACAAACATGGAAATAAGCGCAAAACAAAATGAATTCATGCATTCATTTACTGTCTTTTCAGTACTGCAAGAAAATTAAGGGCGTATAATCGCTTCTGAAATCATACACGTACGCTAGCTGGGATTTATTCGTTAAATAATGAGAGCTTATTTAAAAAAAGAAGAATAAAATTATACTGCGTGAAGTAAACAGAAATTCTTTGCCAGTTCTTGTAATTGTAGAGCTCTCTCGCCCACATATCCGATTCTGCTTTTTTTTTTGGGGGGGGGGGGGGTTAAGAAGTTTTGTACATTAGACTCGCTGGGTATAGATTCCGTGGATATATACTGAACGGTTTCGCTTGGTGTATATATACTGAACGGTTGTGTCGTCCACGATGTCTGACACCAGCGTATAACTCCCGCCGAGTGGCGCCCCGTCCGCGGACTCCTTCGACAGTGTCCCTTACCTTTCCTATATCTCATCTCCCATCTTTCTTCAAACGTGTGCGGCGAATGCTCCGTCTTCTATATATTTCTCTTTCTACTACCCTTACCCCATCCCCTACAAGGATGTTAGCCGAGTCGCCTACAAGGCTGCAGATAGAAATTAGCTCCTTTTTTTTTCCTTTCCTTCAAGAACCAATATACATTGCCGTGGGTATATTGTTGCTGTCAATATAACCAAACGTATACCATAAATAGCAACGTAACTGATTACTTATATAAAACAAACACAACGAGGATGGTCTCAATCATGGTGACCTTAAGAGAAAAACAAAAGTGAACGATTAAAAAGGTAAAAGAAATTCTACAGAAAATGGACCGAATCAGTTCAGTAAGATACATGCAAGTTGAATGCATTGTTCATGCATTTGGAGGAAACCTCAATCGATTTCCTGTTTTCTTGCGCTTATTTTGTGCCAAAAAAAAAATCGTGATCCTTTGGTTTAGCAGCTTTCCTGAAAGGGCGTTTCTATTCTAACGATATAGTATGTACAAAAATTATTTTTCTCTCGGTAAATAACAATACAGTGAGGTATAGGTTGTCGCTTCAGGGACACAGCGTGGCTGTTCCACATTCACGGCAACACATACGAACGAAACAGGTGGCACTGCGAGGAGTTCAGTGCACAGGTTGATAGAATGCGCTTGCTGCTGGCATACAGGTGCACGTAGTGAACGCGCGTGTAAACTGGTGCGTTGTAACACGGCAAACTCAATGGCGCAGAATGAATCGATGAAGTGCAGCTATATCGTGCACTCGGGCATACCAATATTTAAAAAAATTTTCATTTTCAGAGCGATGTCTCTCGTAGTTGGCTTTGATTTTTCGCTATGCTTACGCGTAAATGAGATAAATTGCACATAGATAGAATTAGCGACGCCAGAAATGTCCCAACAAGTGCGCCGTCGCGAAGATATTAGGGACTTCACTTTCGAGATGGCTCAAGGGAAGCACATGCGCTAGTAATTAATTCATCCGGTGTAGAAAAACGGCAGACGAATGCCGATGCGTCACAGGTATCAGAGTCCGCCATCAAAGCGTGTAGATCATTAAAAGCTTTGTTTACTCTCTCTTTTAAAAAAAAAAACTGGTTGTCGTAGTCGGAACCCCAAGCTCGGTACTTCTTTTGTGTTGGTACTGCTCGTGCTCGAGGTCTTAAGTATGCGGAGGTATGCAGCCCTTATCAATGTACTTGACTTTTTATTATATATAAGGTTTATTACACGTTTTAACACCTCCCTTGCCGTGCATGTGGTATAAGGGCCCGGTCTCCCTGCAGAGCCAGCATTCTTTGTTGGTCCGCTTCGGTGGATCACTGGCTAAGGTGCTCGGCTGCTGACCGGAAGGTCGCGGGTTCGATTGCGGTTGCATTTCGATGGAGGCGACACGGTAGAGGCCAGTGTATGCTATGCCGCGTTAGTGCACGTTAAAGAACAGGGGATGGTCAATTTTTCCGGAGTCCTCCACTGTACGGCGTCTCTCGATAATCATATCACGGTTTTGTGGCGCACAACCACAATATTAAAGAAAACATTCTTTCCTGAAAGCTTCTGAATCTATCGCGTCTAACTTAGGCGCCTTGTAAATACCTCTGCGGCTTTCCGAGTCACAATATATATACCCGGATCGAAGTGTTTCCGTGTGAATAAAGTGGAATGCTGGGCCAGTTGGTAAAACATAATGTGGAAGCACAAGGTAGCAGGAAAAAGCACTGAAAGTGCTTTTTCTGCTACCTTGTGCGCTCATAGATTTCCACATTATGTTTCTGTGCGCCTTTCAGACGAAAGGTTTCGTGTATGTGCCTTTTAGGCTGCAGCTCATAATACAAGAGACGAGGCTGCTCGGGCGTTCTTGCGCAGTCGCACGTGATTTGCCTCTGCTGTTATTTTCTTTCTTTTTTCGGAGGGGGGGCGAGGGGTGTGACGGAGTCTCAGTAGTATAGCTCTGCTGCGAATGGCCTTCCAGCGCTCCCGTTATCGGACGGATGTTTGAGAGGCTCCCGCGGGTTGCGTGCGTCCACCGTGTCTAGTGGATGAAGTCGTCGAGACGTCACACGACTGCGTCAACGAGCAACGGTTTCCTCTTTATGGCGACAAATGACCTTCGAGTTGACCCGCGCTCCTGCATATGTCGCATCAACATAAGGCGAGCATGGTCTGTCAGAGGGGACTGCATGTATGTGACCCCTCCCGGAATTGAATCCTGCAGCTACGTCCGTGATGTAAAGAGAACGTTGGTCTATATAGACGCAGTATAATATTCTGTCTGGTAAAAGAGCGGTCCGCCTCGGTATTGCAGTGGCTCGGCTGCTGATCCGTTAGACGCGGGTTCCATTCTGGGCGGGGTGGTCACACTGTGCGCCGTCAGTGCACGTGAAAGAACACTGGATTGTGTAAATTTCCGGAGCACTTCACTATGGCGTCTCTCATAATCATATCGGGGATTCGGGACGTAAAACCCCTGGTATTATTATTATTATTATTATTATTATTATTATTATTATTATTATTATTATTATTATTATTATTATTATTATTATTATGTCTGGTGAAAGAGCTAATTCACAGCCAAGACCACTGTTAACCCCTTAAGCGTTCACAGTATACGAGCACCCGTACGAGAGACTAAGGCATGTTGCCGGACAAGTTGGGTGGTGTTGTGACCGGCGCCGGAGCTGAAGAGGGAGCGGCGCTCCTTTAATCTTCAAACCAAACCGAACGACCGGCTGCCTACTGTTAGGACCGGCGCCAGGTCTGACAATGGATCGGCGTTCCTTTTGATGTTCCTTTTTAGAGTCGCCAAACGGGTTGGCGGCCTGTGTCCGCCATGTATTGTTCCCCCCCCTGGCCGGAGGGTGCGGCGTCTTGCCGCCACGACACCGTGAGCAGTTCGGGAGACCACAAGTGCAGCTTCTTCTTTGGAAGATGACGGCGGCGGCGGCGGCCGGAAATCGTCCCGCTAATTGAACGAGTCGTTCGGCGACCATTTGAAGCTTGTTTACGGCGGCCCTTTCGATGGATGCAGTCATCAACTTCAGACCCCTCGCCCAGCGACACCCCTTGACGAGGAGGAGCCACGTTCGTGCCACATGGCCGTGCAGTGACCACGCTTCAATTTGAACGTTCACGTGGACCGTGCGTGCTCGTCACCCTCGCGGGTAATGTGTGATCCGTGGTTGGACGGTGCCCTCTGTACGCGGTCCCCGATCTAGGGATCTGGGGAGGACAGACCCTTTATAATGAGCCCCCACGGCTCATTCGGTGTGCTTTTTTTCGAGAAGAGAACCAGGCAGAACAGAGCAGAACCGAGCAGAACCATGTAGAACCAAGCACCATGGAGCGCTATGTTAGGAGTCATGTAGAGGCCTGCCACGTTTGAGGGCTCACCGTGTAGGGAGTTCGCAATGTATATATTGTAAATAAACCCTCTTCAAGTCTCTCTTCCTCCTGCCTCGACAACTTCATCCCGGACCCCCGGTGTCGGGAAACCCCGGTCGCAACAACTGGTTGGCAGCGGTGGGATACGAGTCTGCGACGGAGAGCGACATGTACCGGAGGCCAGCCGAAAGCCCTGGAACTCGGCGGGATCGAAGCAGCGTACCACCACCGCACGTAATGGGGTGAGTGCCTGGCTTTGTGCTTGAGATATATCGAGTCTTTTAGCCTAGATTCGTTAAAAGATAGATATAACCAACAACTGCCTGGCCACTGTGGTTGTTATCTCAGCACAAGGCAGCACTGGATGATTATCTGAGCAAGTACGCTAAAGCAGGAAAGCTTAGATGATTCAATAGGAACAAGTGGTAATGTTTCAAAATTTCTAAGGGTACGTTGCGGGTTAAATTTTAGGATGTTGTAAAAAGCAGGAGTGAAAAATTAACAAGAAAAAGTAGAGAGGGATGTTGGCCACGTAGTGCTACTTGGGTGCTTAAGCTTGTGGTCTCCGCTGTGAGATTTGCCAGGCTTCAATTTCTCTAGACCCAGAATTGAAAACGCTGGTGGGTTTGTGTTTTGTCACAGCTGAGCCAAAGCAAAGTAGTCGCCATGGATCTTACGAGATTGACAAGAGAGGACCTGCTGAACCTGTGTTGGGATCTGGAGCTAGATTTTAATGATGATATGCCTGCTTCTAAACTCCGCGAAGTGATTCTCGAAAGCAATAGTGACAATGAGGAAATCGAGCACTTCGGGAATATGTACTTATTGGACCAGGAGGAGGAAGTACAAAGGGCGCAAAGAAAGGAAAGATGGCGCCAGGAGGAATTGGAAGCTGAGCGCAGGCATGAAGAACATATAAAAAGGATGCAGGAATTAGATGAAGAGATAGAAAGGCTTAATTGTGAATTGGTGGCATTGCAGCAGAGTGGTCAATCCATAGATGTAGCGCACGAACGGTGCGATGTAGCGGCGGTGCCATTTGAGACCGAAGCGAAGGCTACAGGTCAGACATCTGTAGATGAAGTGCACGAACGGTGCGACGTAGCGGCGGTGCCGATTAAGGCCGAAGAGAGGGCTACAGGTCAGAAATTTGCAGATGTACCGCACGAACGGTGCGGTTTCAGCAGCGGTGCCGTTTAGGGCCGAAGAGAGTGCTGCGGGTCTGATATCTGTAGATATAGCGGCGGTGCCGTTTGAGGCCAAAGAGAAGGCTAGTGCCTGTAAGGGAATGGAACAGGTTTTAAACCCATTCTGAGGGAAAAGAGCTCGCGGTCACAGCAGGGTGTGAGGGTTCCGTGGTGGTGGAAACGAAGTTAAGATTAACAGAGTGTTCCATCGAACCTTGCAGCCCTGTAGACCATGTTGATGAGCGTCAGAGGCGGACGAAAGCTCCAGGTTTGGCACCAAGGAATGTGCCAAACGGAGAAAGCGTCCGAAAAACAGAAGCGCGGCAAGGCTCGCGATCAGCGCGGCGCGTTTGACGAGGACCTTCAAACGGCGTGGCGGATTTGCGAGAAAAGGCCCGTTGTCTTCTCTGACTGGCTTAAATCGCATGCGTCTGAGCGGCCGGAGAGTAAGGAACAGAAGTGCGCAATCTACGCGGCCGCGGGTCTAACGATGAACTGATAGGCAATCATCAGGAACTGGGCTGCGCGAGATGGCGGAGGAGCATATCGGTGATGAAGAACGTCAGAGTAGGACGAAAGGCTCCCATGTCCGCACAAAGAAGCGTGCACAGGGGAGAAAGCGTCCGAAGGGCAACAAAAAGGCAAAGCTCGAGATGAGCACAACGCGTTTGAGTAAGGGTTTCAAACGGCGTGGGTAAAATCGCGAGAAAAGTGCCGTTGTCATCTCTGACGGGTCTGTATCGTATGCGTCCGAACCGCCGGAAAAGAAAAGCGCATCGTACGCGGCAGTGTTTGAAGGATAGATTGCTAGGCAATTATCCAGACAGTCCGCGCGAAAAATCAGATGAGCATGTGGGTGCTGGTGAGCATCAGAGATGGGCGAAAGGCTCCGTAGACGGCACCAAGAGACGTGCAAAACGGAGAAAGCGCCGTAAAAACAGGCAGGCAAAAAATCGCGACGCGTTTGAGGAATGTATTCAAATGGCGGAGCGAAATTTCAAGAAAAGTTGCCGTATCGCAAGCGTCCAAGCGGCCAGAGAACAAAGAAAAGAGAAGCGCATTGTGTGCGTAAGTGGTCGAGGGGCAAGAGACCCTTCCGTTGTTCTCGCGGTGCATTGGACGGGGTGCGGGGCAAAAGAGTCGGTGGTTTTCGAGGGGCAGGAAGCGACAGCAAGTCGGCTTCGAGGAACGTCGCGGGGTTCGGTAGCAGGGCGATTGACGCGTGTTGTAGACCCCGCTTCTCGAGAAAATCGTTCCGGGCGCGACCACCGCGAGTTCGACTCAGAGTTGTTGCGAACAGCGGTTAGCCTCTCGGAAAACGTCGACTCGGGACTGTTGAAAGGAACATTTGTTTGTTTTGTGATTTGTAAATAACTCGTTTGTACTTTGTTTTCGTTAGCGCTCTATCATTTTGGTAGCCTATATGCGTTGTATAGATCTATTGGAAGGATAGTGACACGCATTAGAGCGTACAGAATTAGGCGTTTGTCATCGGCACCGGAGTTGGTTTGTATGCGTCCGAGCCGCCGGACAAAACGAAAAAAAAAAAAAAGCACGTTGGGTAGAAAGGCAGACCCTTTCGGTCGCTCTATCGACGGCATGTTTGATGGACTGCGGGAGTGCGAGGTACTCAGCGAGAGTAAGAACGCAGGTTGTCAGCGCAGAGCTTTGCGGGGGTCGGAGGCGAAGCGAATGGGTTTTGCCATTGTTCCATTTCCCGTTCGCCTAAAAAGACCCACAGGACGCGACAAACCGCGCGTTAGTCCCAAAAAGGAGTAGACATCCGTGAGCTTTTGACGATGGTCATTAGTGGATTTATTTTGTTTTGAAATTTGCTTTTGACTGTTTAAGTTGTTTTGGGATTTTAATGTGTTTTTTAAGAATCTCGTCTACCAAATAGTGTTTAGGTAACACATTTTTTGGTTTTGTTCATTTCTTGGGGCGTTGTACGTTTAGCTAAGGTAAGCGTTGTGCGATTGCATAAACGACACGCATAGGAGCCTGCGTCATGGTAGATACGTGTAAATGAGCAGGAGCAACGTTATGAACTAATTATGACTGAGCGTAGAGACGCAAAGTTTTGCTTGCGAGATTTTTCAGGATTCATGCGAAACTTTTTTTGTTGTTCATTTAATGTTTTGTTCGCATGTGTCCGGTGTGTAAGAAAAGCTAGCTCGTGAGTTTATATGTATGCTTTGTGAAAGTGGCAACAGCAAGGGAACGGTTAGGTGGTATCTCCTCCAGGCAGGCGCACTGTGATGTGCGTTTGCGGATGTATAATAAGAGGTTCCTAATGCAGGTGCAGCACGGCAGTTATGCTTTCGTCTTCTCAAGAGGAATGACGACTGGCTTTGGCGGCACTAAATTTCGGGAACTAAAAGATAGCGTGAAGTAAAATGCTTCATTTTATGAGTATGATACCTGGTGGGTTACGGCGGATTACTCACGCAGGCACTCGGGTATGCCACGGTGAGCGCATCACTTGACAATTAGTTTTCTTGAAAGCAGTTTGATGGGAAGATTATTATCGAATCGGGATTAGGAGTTTTGGTGAAACCTCAGAGAAACGTCCCCGATTGCTGCTTTGTGTTTGGTAATACATACTGCTTAGTAAGGTTGCTTTTGGATAATTTGTCGGACTCGACGTGTCTCAGTGCGGGCAGGGTGCTCTCCCGTGCCTGTGGTGGTGTGTATGAATGCTTTTCCCAGAGGGGAGCCACAAGGAACGAGAGGGAAAGAGTCCTTGGCTGAGCGTCATCAGCAGTGGCCTGGAAGACAGCACTACACAGCGACACTTCGAGCAACCTGTGCAGCTGGTCACCCTCAGGTCGCTTTCTCCCGCCGGCGGACGAGCTGTTGTGACCGGCGCCGGAGCTGAAGAGGGAGCGGCGCTCCTTAATCTTCAAAACCAAACCGAACGACCGGCTGCCTACTGTTAGGACCGGCGCCAGGTCTGACAATGGATCGGCGTTCCTTTTGATGTTCCTTTTTAGTCGCCAAACGGGTTGGCGGCCTGTGTCCGCCATGTATTGTTCCCCCCTGGCCGGAGGGTGCGGCGTCTTGCCGCCACGACACCGTGAGCAGTTCGGAGACCACAATGCAGCTTCTTCTTTGGAAGATGACGGCGGCGGCGGCGGCCGGAAATCGTCCCGCTAATTGAACGAGTCGTTCGGCGACCATTTGAAGCTTGTTTAACGGCGGCCCTTTCGATGGATGCAGTCATCAACTTCAGACCCCTCGCCCAGCGACACCCCTTGACGAGGAGGAGCCACGTTCGTGCCACATGGCCGTGCAGTGACCACGCTTCAATTTTGAACGTTCACGTGGACCGTGCGTGCTCGTCACCCTCGCGGGTAATGTGTGGATCCGTGGTTGGACGGTGCCCTCTGTACGCGGTTCCCCGATCTAGGGATCTGGGGAGGACGACCCTTTCTAATGAGCCCCCACGGCTCATTCGTGTGCTTTTTTTCGGAGAAAGAACAGGCAGAACAGAGCAGAACCGAGCAAACCATGTAGAACCAAGCACCATGGAGCGCTATGTTAGGAGTCATGTAGAGGCCTGCCACGTTTGAGGGCTCACCGTGTAGGGAGTTCGCAATTATATATTGTAAATAAACCCTCTTCAGTCTCTCTTCCTCCTTCCTCCTGCCTCGACAACTTCATCCCGGACCCCCGGTGTCTGGAACCCCGGTCGCAACAT
>WOVY01010295.1:0-26406 GCA_013436015.1 Rhipicephalus annulatus | reverse complement strand
GGGGCTGCAGCTACTAATTCCACATAGTGGCAGATTTCAACCAGAACTGTCATTAAGCCCTGTTTCACTCTGAACTTTGGTTTGCACGCTACAGCCGCTAAAGTGAGCACATGGACAAGATTTTCTTTGAATTAGTGCCCAAATGGCAAAGAGCTGGAAGAATGATGTGTGTGTGTGTGAAGTACAGCTAAAATTTGGGAAAACTTTCACATAAAGATTTGGTTGCTTCATCAAGCATACGGGGAGCATTATAAAAGTTGTACTCGTGTGCTATGAGTGGTTCAAGCATTCTGATAATGACATAATGTAGATCGATAACGATGTCAAGCCTGGATGACATTGTATAAAAACAGATAATGACCACGTTAAGAGTTCGTGCAGTAGTGATTTGAGGATATCTCTATTGACTGTTGGAGAAATTGCTGACGAAGTGGGTGTTGGAATGTGTTAGAATAGATTTAATGTCTGAAATGCATTTTACTTTCTTTATTCCAAACATAAACTACATTGACAGATGCATTTTCAAACAATACAGAAGGTCCTGGACATACAAGAAGATACTTCCAGGCCATTAGTGCGTTCCAGGAAGCTTACCAAAAATGAAGAAGAAATGATTGGGACACTGTAGTGCCAGTAGGGGGGGTAGTAGTTTGAGGGAAGCAATGCTTCAAATGTTGTACCACAAGCAGTGAAAGTGTGAAAACATGTTTTTAACACATTTCGTATATGTATGCAAATTGTGGGAGTTGTTTCAAGTTTCATGAGTGCTCGTACACATGTGGGGATAAACAAAATGGCAGCTACCTTGGGTCAGAAAAACGAGTTGAAATTTCCCAATTTTTTCTAAAGCACTTGGTTCAGAAAAATGTGACTGTGGCAAGGAGTTACAAGTGTGTAGCAAAACATGTGGTACTTGAAAATAATACATATGTTAATCTTGATAATTATGCTCCTTAGATGATTGGAACCAAGCCACTCTGGGGAATTGGTCAAGACTCGGCAGATGATTTGATATTGAGTACCTGGATTCATACTAGAAATTATGGCATCTAGTAGAATGAAGTTATTCTTAATTACTAAATTGTTCACTTTGATTAGTCATCAAGAAACAGAAAAAATGCATGCAACAAATTTGTGCTTTGCAATGTAAGAAATACGCTCTACGTAATGATTTTGAGGAGAAAGCGAGGTACAACACACACTGAAGAGGCATTCTATGCACTTTGTTGATGCTCTAGCTGATGACAAAATTATGACTGAGCCATTTGTAATGGTTTGGGCAGCTTTAATCACCCACTTGTTATGTAACTTGCCATGTATGGCACCTTGTTGTCTTATTCTTCTAGCACACTATATAACCTGTGTTATATAACACAGGTTATACAAATACGACAAAAACACAAATGATGAGAAAACACTGACAATGAACAGACTAGTGTAGTGAAAGATTCAGCAATGTATATCACAAGGCTGTTGTTTCCTTTGACTAACTGTTAAAGCCAACACTGTATCAATTGTAAGAGTACAATAAATAAGATTGTTTTTCGTTGACTGGGTTCTTTCGAAAGTTAAAAAAATAATCAAGAACTGCACATGAGAAACAGAGGTGGTTAAACACGAAGAAAAAATACAGAAAAAAACTCGCGAAGGAAAATTAAGGAGATTTCACACATTGTGGGAATCTATTTCATGCAAAGTAGTCCATAATGATGATGCCTATGATGCAATATTTGGCATTGAGCCAAGTGTCATTGCAATGAATGAGTGTGTTTTGATAAATTTTGCAGTTTCGTGCTCATCAATGACTTACCAAAAACCTTAACTACACAGGAGTTCGAAGGGTAACTTATGGTCTGACCACATCGGCACTAATCTCACAGCACAGCCGCCAGTTTCATCACAACAAAGTGCATGCTATGGTACGACAATGTGAAGATTGTTTATTAGCATATTCCTACGTGGTCGAGCAACACTTGAATGTAGCTTGCCGAGTCATATGAAATGTTTATTAGACACACAAAAGTGGAGGCCACCCTGGAAACACAATTAGCATTAACCCAATATGACAGCTGTATTTTAAGTACACATATGTCAAGTTTACTACCTTTTAATCAGACTACAGTGCCGGCCCTACAGCCATAGTTAACATTACACTGATATGATGCCTGCATAGAACCTTTTTTCAAAAGCCGTCTCAAGACATGCCGTGGCTCTGTGGTAAAATACTTGACTGCTGTGCAGAATACCGGATTTTGATTCCTGCTAGTAGCCCAATTGTCATTCTTTGTATTATTTTGGTCAATGCTGCCAAAGCCAGATTTTATTTAAATTGCTCAAATTTAACTTGCCAATATTTATAAACTGTCATCATGTGCAATACAAACCACAGTGTACTGGCTTATGCTGCCTGTGACTGGAAAAAAGGGTTTCATGACGTACATAACAGCACACTCATTGTATACATGTCATAACCAGACAGTCATGTTCGTCATATTGTCATTCCCCGCTGTGCCTTTTGCAGTTGTACCAAGTTAAGGAGGTGAGCTCGATAACACCTAGATGCAGGCCTCTAGATAGATATAAATGCTCAAAGGGCCTTTGTTCTTTAAAGAAATGCTTTGCTTTTAAAAGGCTTTCTAACATAAAAGAAAAGCTGCTCAAGCATGCCACTGACTTACCCAAGGTGAGCAAAAAGCAATCAAACATCTGAGAGACTAGAAGATGCATTGAGTGAGTTACTAAAAGCACAGGTTTTGTATATGAGGAAATATCTGTTTGTGGCACACTGTTTTGCTTATTGTCAATGATATTTACTGTTCGAAGTGAATAAATATGCACCATATGTAAAAAAATAGCCAGTTACAAGTGAAAGTATTTATTCTAATTACACCTGCTATTTTCATTAGTGTTAGCTTTCAGCACCTTTCTGCTCTATTTCTCCCAACCCGCTCATAAAATCTTCAACATTGTTAGGCATATCACTGGTACAAGATTATTGGTTCCATTGGGCACCCCGTGCTGGACCACCATTATTTAGGTCTTCCTACTCCAAAAGTGTGCGTGTGTGTATGCCTTCTGTGTGTCTTCATTTTTAGTGCGCTATTACCATTCCACCTGGGTGTACTCCTAGTCAGCAAAATTAATGCATAAGTTATGAAGCATCAGAGGCAATAGAAAACAGCCACAATATGGTGTGGCACTTAAGGCAAACAAGCTGGCATATTGTTTCCTTTAAGCTGCCAAAACTGTTTTCTATTAGACGCTCATTGCTGAAAACCGCTTGCTAAAACCAATGTGTGTATTTCGCAACACCGCGCGATCTTTAAAAGTCTGAGTAAGAAGGAACATAGAAGAATGTGCTGCATAACGTGAAGCAAATGGCTCAGCTTTGTTGACATACTTTTGGAAGTTTTATTGAAAGTGATGTTATTTTGAATATTATAGGATAAATATTTTCGCTTAATCTTCTAATACAGATGCTGGAGAATTGCCTTCATAGCTACAGATCGCTTAAAATTTAAAGCTTTCGGTGGAAGGAGTTTCAGTTCATGCAGTTTGCACTTTAATGCATACATGCAGTAATACACTTTTAGTACAAAACTTCCTGGGGTACAAATTGTTTTTAAAAAGAATACTTTGCGCACCTACCATCCTTAATTCACTGGACAGTCGTTCTGTCAGATAGACTCATGGCGAGGAGAATGTCGACCATCCTGTGAAGGATCCTTTGAACGGAGCTCTTCAAGCGGCTTGCCGCCTCTCTCGCGCTTGTTTTATTGGCTTCACACCAGCGCATACATAAGAAAAGTTAATTCCTAGAGAAGAAAAGAACGCTGGCCTGGATTATGACGCTGGGCGTTTACTTCAAAAAAAAAAAAAGTTCACGGCAAGAGAGCACAGGCGCGTTACGCAAACGTAGCTTGAACTCACCAGATAAATGCGAGTTTCTGCAGATCGCGCGGGCACTCGCATGCGGTTGCTTGTAGTTGACGAGCACGTACGCGAAACACAAGTGCTCACGACAAGGCAGAAGTTTGCGTGCAGAAGGCGCCCACAACACAGTATTTTATTTTCCTTTTTCCTACAATACTTCCACTTCGTGATGTGCGGTACCTCGTCGTTCCTCGATGGCGTCCAAACGCGCTTAGACATCTCGACGGGCAGGGCAGATCATAAGCCATAATGTTCGGTGGTACAGTGCCTTAGCAGCATCACAGTCAAACTACAACTAAACTGGCAACTCTTTCCGAGCTGCGCCTACCAGAAACAAAGGTGCACGGAGCGTCGTGTTTCCCATATTGGCTTCCTTGAAGTGGCGACAACGCGCAGGCGCCGAACATGCCGCACGTAAAAATGCGCAGTCGGCGCGCACTGAGTAGTTGTTTTTTCCTCCATGTTTGGCAGGCGTGTTTCGCGGGCGCAACAGGGCGACGGCGCAACCTGGAAACGAGAGTACGGCGCGGAGGCCGTTGCTAGGCACACGTCGTGGCGGCGTCCCTGCGAGAGTGTGACCAATAGCGCGCCGCTGCGGTTGCCATGCGTTGAACCTACTGCAGATTACAAATGCGCCACCAGGACCAAGGCCCGGTTGCTCGAGCGAGGGCAAAGGCGCTCGCGTTGGCTTCGGAGGGAGACGGGTCGGCGTAGCTAGGCCACGCACTAGGACACCGTACCACCCTCGGCCGTGCGTACGCAGCGGGGCAACAAAAGGTGAGCGTTTGCCTCGCGCGCGAGGCGCAGTCAGCGAAGTCCGACGAGCCCCGAGCGACGGGAGATGATGGACGGAAAAGATTGTGTCGCTCACCGTTTCCAGTCCCGGAGAGTATCTGTCTACCCGCTCCCGACCGTCACGTCCCGACGCAGCGCGCGAGAACCTCTCGGGAGTCCCCGCGCGTGGCGCCACAGTCAACATCCTCTACCGGGTGAGGGAGTTAAACGTCACTCCGCTCTCCCACAACGGCAGATAGCAAGGAGGGCAGACATGTCTGGACATGAGAACGGCAGAAAAGGCGGCAAAGCCCGCGCAAAGGCAGCGGGCAAGCCTCAATTCCCACATCCCCCTCTCCTGAATTTGCCCTTTACCGGTCTGCAAAAGGCAGCCGGACGTCACCCATGCAGTTATAATGACACTGCTATGAGCGACAGCTAACCTCAGTCCAGCCCTGTTACTGCTGCTAAAAAATGATGGCAAAGGAGAAACAAAAACATAAATAACAAAATAAACACACGGCGCTATAAAAATAATTGCGAAAGGGAGCACAGTGAAGTAGGACTAGTGTTCGTGGTGCTGAAGCGGGATAGCGTCCACTGCGCGGAGGGGCGGAAGGGCGTGACAGTGTCCGCTGGTTGCGATGCCCGAGTGCGAGGTCAGAGGCACGGAAGGGGGCTCTCTGGTGGCTCGTTGCTGCTCTTGATAAGCCGCGAGTCCGACGAATGCTGCCTCGGTTGTTGTTCGGAGGCCACCGCATTTCTGGCTCGATGACGAAGTTGGGACGTTGCGGGAAGCCGGGCCTCTCCAGTGATCAGGGAGGCCGAACCAGAACTGGCTGCGAGGCGCCCTGGCGTCGGCCGGCAGCATATAGCTGCTTTCAGCTGGCCTCGCGCAGGAGCCATGGTGGGAAGGCAGCAGGGCTTCTTCGGCGACGGCCGAGAGCAGAGCACAGGCAGATGGTCTGACGTCAGTGGGTCAGTGCCCCCCTCAGCACCTCCCGTGTCCGCGTCGATGGGAGGAAAGCCATGACGCACTCTTCGCGGGCTCGCACTGAAGCGTCACGCGCTTACACACGCACAGAAACACGCACACACACACCGCCGACGGCTGCGCGAGCGTAGGCGCAAAGCGTCCTTCGTCTCTCCCTCCCGGCAAGCTCCGACACTCAAGGTCACACAAAGCTCCCTTCGCGGTAGACGAAACGAACACGGGAAAAAAAGTAAAAACAGAGCAAAATGACACTCAACATCTGACAAAAAACATAAAACACAAATAACACTTAATATTAGAAAAAAGAAACCTAAACTACACATGAACACTTAAAAAGGAGACACTGGCAGCAGACTGGGCGGGGTCAACTTCTTTACGAGAAAGGCCGTAAAGGAGCTAACCAATACTGCTCGTCAGACCATGATACAAAGGGTTTCAGGTCTGCGATATGGGCACGGCTGAGTTTTCCCGTATGGGGATCTTTTAGCAAGTACGCGAGTGGAGTGCAAGATTTCTCCACTCGGTACGGACCAAGCCACTTAGGAGCGAGCGAGGTTGAGAACCCCCCCTTACTGGCATCGCTAAGAGCGTGGTTGTGCTTCAGGACAAGATCGGCCACCTCAAAAACTAGGTTGCGATGCTTGCGGTCATATTGGGCCTTCTGCTGAGCCCTGGCTGACGCCAAACTTTGCCTTGCTTTGCAAAAAGCTCGACAAAGCCTGTCCCGAAGTGCCTACGCGTAAGCAGAGTAGTCTGCCGGCGCCTCTTCGTCCTCGAGCTGGCATTAAGTGACGCTGGTCACCGGATTTGCCAACTCCCTTCCGAAATTTAAGAGGGCGGGCGAGAAACCAGTTGAGCGGGTCTCGGATGTTCGAACAGCGAACGCGAGCTCACTCAAATGGTCTGCAGAGTCCCTTTGACTTTCGGCAAAGGCCGCCAACATCGGTTTGAGCGTACGATTGACGCGCTCCGTCAAATTGGACTGGGGATGGTAGGGTGAAGTGGTGCAGTGATCGATTTCGAGGGAATGGCACGTGACACCAAATACCCGAGTGGTGAAATACGAAGCATTGTCAGTGATGAGCCTTTCCGGGAAGCCGAACCGGCAAAACACTTCCTGCAGCTTCTCATGCACCGCTCGCGCTGTCACCTTCCGAAGTGGGAAAAGTTCCCCCATTTCGAAAAGTGATCAGCGACTACCATCAGGTGAATGAACCCCTGCTTACTTCTGGGAAATGGTCCCATTAGATCGTAGGTGGCCACTTGCCACGGACGCTCAATGACAATCGGTTTCATCAGACCGGGCGGTTTGCCACCCCTTGATTTCACCGTTTGACAGACGCGGCAAGAACGGCAATAGCGAAAAATGTCTCGCTTCATGCCGGGCCAGGTCACAACGCGGCTCAGTTTTGCAAAAACTTTCGAGCCACTCAGGTTACCGGCCATGGGTTCGTCGTGAGAGGATCGCAACAGTGCGGCTCTCAGGCTTTTGGGCATAACCACCTTAATGGGTCGATAGACTCATCATCAGTGGCTATATACTTCAGCACGAGCCCGTCATGGTCCAGCAAATATGAATCCGCCGGGGACTCAGCAACACACGCTGGTTCGAGCCCACTATTCACGCCTGATGCAGGGCAAGCAGCGTCACGGTGCTCCGTCTCGTCGAGACAGTCGTTATCGGCGCCCGCTGCAGGACAAGCAGCGTCACGGCGCTCCATCTCTCTGAGACCATCGCACACTTCGCGACAAAACGGGTCACTTTGCTGGGCCTTCAGAAGCTCTTCTCTGCTGAAAGCGATGCCCATTCTCCCAAAATGGGGGAGTCTGGAATCGCGCCCACTCAGGACCGCAGCAACAACCGCTTGAGTCAGCGTTACGGGTTCGCTCTCGGCCTCGTGGCCTTCGGAAAGCTCCCCCGCTCGGCCGCTTCGCGGTGCGCCGCTTACCTGGTTAGCAGCCAAGGTTTGTCCGCATGGGGACTCACCCTTCTTGTCGAATGGCGGCGAAGCTGCTGTTTCGCTCCCGACGCTTGCATGTGCTAAGGCACCGCTAGCGGCTGTCGCACCGGTATCAAGTTCCTCGGCCGACAATGGGGCACGAGATAGCGCGTCAGCTGCCACGTTGGTGCTCCCCTTTCGATACTGCACCGAAAAGTCATTGTGCTGTATCAGGAGAGCCCAGCGCGCCAGCCTGCCAGCAGGCTCACGGAGCCGCAGCAGCCAGCTGAGCGCACTGTTATCCGTTTGCACTATGAATTTCGTCCCATCAAGATAGACGTCAAACTTCCGCAGTGCAAACACGATGGCGAGGCACTCCTTTTCGGTCACAGAATAATTTTTTTCCGCAGAGACAAAGGAGCGGCTGGCAAAGGCCAACGGCTGCAACACGCCATCGTATTCCTGTAGGAGAACAGCTCCTAAACCCAGATCGCTCGCATCAGTTTGTACAACTAACGGTCTGGTCAGGTCGGGGAGCTTCAGCTGCGCTGTCTCCGCTATGGCGTTAGACAGTCGGCAAAACGCCTCCTGCTGCTCAAGTCCCCATTGCCACTTAAGCAGACTTACCCAAGAGTTTGCTCAAGGGCGCCTGCAGCCGGGCACAGGACGGAATAAAGGAACGGTAAAAGTTTACCATTCCTAAAAAGCGGCGAAGGCCACGTACGTCCTTGGGAACGGAAAAATCGAGAATAGCTCGAAGTTTCTCCCGATCCGGCTCTATGGAGCCTTCGCCCAGCGTAAACCCGAGCAACTGAACACGGGTCTGCGCTAATTGGACCTTAGCGGGGTTAAATGTCATCCCGGCGGTCCTCACCCTCTCGAGTACATCGGCAAATGGGCCAAGTGCTCTTCGAAGGTTCGTGAATAAATCACGATGTCGTCGAGGTAGCACATGCAGTATGACCACTTTGCTTCCCCGAGGACGCGGTCCATGAGTCTTTGAAACGTCGCAGGAGCATTGCAAAGACCAAAGGGCATACGAGTAAACTCGAACAACCCTCTGTGGGACGTGAAGGCTGTTTTACACTGGTCACGGTTACCCATCCGGACCTGTAGGTAACCTTTAGAGGCGTCAAGCGTGGTAAAGTACCGTTGATTGATTGATTTGTGGGGTTTAACGTCCCAAAACCACCATTTGATTATGAGAGACGCCGTAGTGGAGGGCTCCGGAAATTTTGACCACCTGGGGTTCTTTGACCACCTGGGGTGCGGCGATGGCGTAGTGGTTAGAGCATCCGCCTCGCATGCAAGAGGTCCATGGCTCAAATCCCGGTGCCGCGCAGTTCCCAACCGGAAAAAAAAATCCGCGTGTTGATGGAACTGCATTATGAGGCCTGGGGTGCGGCCTCACCGGCAACCACCGCCGGGAACGCACTCCCTCACCAGAGAAGGATTGGCCACCCTGGTGCAGTATCTGGCCACTACCTCCCACATGCATACGTCAAATAACTCACGGCCCTCAGTCCCCAGCGGCTGCGAAGCAACTGACCATGGCGGCGGTCAGATCTGCAACGCAGCAGAGCGTGCTAAAAATCTCCGGACTACAGGCTGCCTTTGGAACCTGAACTTAACAACGTTTAACGCTAGAACCTTATCTAGTGAGGGAAGTCTAGCTGTACTATTCGAGGAGCTAGAGGGTGTTAAATGGGATATAATAGGGCTCAGTGAGGTTAGGAGGACAGATGAGGCCTATACGGTGCTACAGAATGGACACGTCCTTTGCTATCGGGGCTTGGCAGACAGAATAGAACTGGGAGTGGGGCTGCTAATTCACAGAAACATAGCTGGCAACATAGAGGAATACTATAGCATTAATGAAAGGGTGGTAGGTATTGTAATTAAACTGAATAAAAGATACAAGATGAAGGTGATACAGGTTTACGCGCCTACATCAAGCCATGATGACGCTTCTGTTGAAAGCTTCCATGACGACGTGGAATCGGCAATGAGTAAGGTAAAAACACAGTATACTATATGATGGGCGACTTTAATGCAAAAGTAGGGAAGAAGCAGGCTGGAGACCAGGCAGTAGGAGATTATGGCATCGGTACTAGAAACGCCAGAGGAGAACTACTAGTAGAATTCGCAGAACGCAATAATTTACGGAATTTGAATACCTTTTACCGAAGACGAGAAAACCGCAAGTGTACACGGAGGAGCCCTAATGGCGAAAATAAGAACGAAATAGACTTTATAATGACTGCACACCCAGGAATTGTGCAGGATGTGGAAGTGGTTGGCAAGGTACGCTGCAGTGACCATAGAATGGTACGGTCTCGTATTCGCCTAGACTTGAAGAAGGAACGACAGAAAACTGATACGCAAGAAGCCAATCAATGAGCTAGCACTGAGGGGGAAAGTACAGGAATTCAGAGTGTCGCTGCAGAACAGGTACTCGGCTCTTAGTGAGGAAACCAACCTTAGCGTAGATACAATGAATGATAATCTGACGAGTATCATTACGGAGTGTGCAAAGGAAGTTGGAGGCAGGGTAGTTAGACAGTACACTGGCAAGCTTTCCCAGGAAACGAAGAACCTAATTTAGAAGCGTCAAATCATGAAAGTGTCAAGTACAACAGACAAAATAGAACTGGCAGAGCTTTCGAAGTTGATTCATAGGCGTAAAGTATGCGATGTAAGAAGGTATAACATGGAGAGAATTGAGCACGCTCTGAAAAACGGACGAAGCGTCAAAGCAGTGAAGAGGAAACTTGGCATAGGCAAAAGTCGGATGTATGCACTAAGGGACAAAGAAGGCAAAATACCTACCAATGTGGATAGGATAATTAAAAAAGCGGAGCCGTTTTACAGAGATCTGTACAGTAGCTGAGACAACCACGACCTTAATACTATAAGAACTAGCAGTAACTCAGATGACACTCCACCAGTAATGATAGAAGAAGTCAGAAAAGCTTTGGAGAGCATGCAAAGAGGAAAAACTGCTGGTGAGGATCAGGTAACATCAGATCTGCTGAAAGATGGAGGACAGATTGTGTAGAAAAACTAGGTGTTTCCTGACGGGAAGGGTACCAGAGTCTTGGAAGAACGCTAACATCATCCTAATACATAAGAAAGGAGATGACAAGGACTTGAATAATTACAGGCCGATCAGCTTGCTCTCTGTAGTATACAAGCTATTTACAAAGGTAATTGCTAACAGAGTAAAGAAAATATTAGAATTCAATCAACCAAAGGAACAAGCAGGATTTCGAACAGGCTACTCAACAATTGACCACATTCATACTATCAATCAGGTAATAGAAAAATGCTCAGAGTATAACCAACCACTATACATAGCCTTCATAGATTACGAGAAGGCGTTTGATTCAGTAGAAATATCAGCCATCATGCAGACACTGCGGAATCAGGGCGTAGATGAAGTATATATCAACATTCTGGAAGAAATCTACAGAGGATCAACTGCTACCATAGTGCTTCATAAAGAAAGCAGCAGAATACCAATCAAGAAGGGTGTAAGGCAGGGGGACACAATCTCCCCAATGTTATTTACCGCGTGCTTACAGGGGTTCTTTAACGTGCACCCAAATCTGAGTACACGGGCCTACAACATTTCCGCCTCCATCGGAAATGCAGCCGCCGCAACCGGGAATCGAACCCGCGACCTGCGGATCAGCAGCCGAGTACCTTAGCCACTAGACCACCGCGGCGGGGCCGTGGTAAAGTACCGTGCATCACCCAGGTTACCTACGATGGAGTTTATCGTGGGGAGCGGATATAGGCATACTTACGAGTCACTCCATTCAGACGGCGATATTCGACGCACAGGCGATGACTGCCATCTTTCTTAGGCACCATGTTGCGGCTCCCAGCACTGAGGATCCGTTGTTGCGGACCGGGGTCATCCCGGTCTTTTGTGGTAGCGTGGTGTAGCTTCGGGTTGAGGAAACGACCGCTTACAAGATGGGGATACGAAAAAACAAACAGGTTTATGGCACTATTTACAAATATTTACAGCATAGAAAGGTTGAGAGTTTTCACAAACCACGAGCGTGGTGGTTGAACCGTTACACAGTTCAGAGCCACGTCCCGCACTCTGCGGCGTCGTTATAAGCCCTGTCGGGCTCCTCCTTCTTGAGGGGAACATCAATCACACACACACAACAGGCGAGGGGTACGAGCATGCACGGCCCACGTGAACATCCAATATTGAGTCGTGATCACTGCACTGAAAGGTGGCGCCAGAGGGGCTCTTTCTCGTCGTGTGTGCGCCGCTGGTCGAGGGGTCCCAAGCTCCGGACAGCAGACATCAAACGGTCCGCCAATCTGTCCGCTCAATTAGCAGGGCAATTTGTGGCGGCGGCCGCGGTTTTCTTCCAAGGAAGACGCTGTCTTTGTTGTCCTCTCTGGAACGGCTTATGGCGTCGTGGCGACACGACGTCTCATCCTCCGACTAGCAGGGACAATACCTGGTGGGCATAGGCAGGCGGCCAGTCGGCTACTTGTTTGAGGATTAAAAGAGCGCCGCTCCCCCGTCATCTCTGGACGCTGGTTCCGAGGAAACTGGGTTCCAGGCGTGGGAACGCTGCTCGGCTACGCTTCCCAGCGACAGCAAGGCGCCTACTGACGACGGTCATAACAGCTTCCCCCTCGCCAGATGAGTCATGGAGGGCGGCAGTCACCGCTGCTGCTCGCAGGGACGACGAGAGGGTCCGTAGGTCAATGCCAGGAACTCGCCTTTGCTTGTCGCATGGTCTAGGTAACTGCCGAAATCTTCGACAGTGGTTCTGAAACTCGACCACATGCACGAGCAAGCACTCGGCCCCCTTCGAACAAACCAAGCCAAAAGAGGGATGGCAAATCAATTTTCATTTCCTAGCTTTAACAAAAGCTCACACTCAAAACTCTCAGGACTCACTTGAGCAGAGAAACCAGACGTGCTACCTTACAAATTTACATAATAAGATGCACGAAAAAACTAAAATATCAATTTTGATACATCAAGAGCACCCCAGAATGGCTTAGAAAGAGCGGCTGAGCGCGTCCGCGTTTCCATTCAATTTGCCTTTTTTATACTTAATGTCAAAATGATATTGCTGAAGAATCAAGCTCCACCTCAAAAGGCGACTGTTCTTCGATGTCGCAGTTTTTCAGCCAGGTAAGGGGACAATGGTCTGTTTCTACTGTAAATTTAGCACCTCCGAGGTAACACTGCAACTTATGAATGCCGCACACAATGCAAGCGCACTCCTTTTCTGAAGCGTAGTACGCCATCTCACGAGAGCTCAATTTCCGGCTCAAATAGAGCACGGGATGTTCTTTACCATCGTCATCTTTCTGACATAGAACGGCTCCTAGACCTCGATCGCTAGCATCACACTGGACCGTGAATTCGCGGTCGTAATCAGGAGCTTTCAAGACCGGATGGCTGATCAATGCTGCCTTCAGTTTTATTGAAGGCTGTTTCTTTCTTTTCATCCCAGGCCACTTTCGTAGGCTCTGCCCCGCGGAGAGCATCGGTCAAAGGGCTTGCCAACGTGGAATAATCTCGGATGTAATGATTGTAGTAGCATGTGAGTCCTAGAAACGCCCTGACGTCGGTCTTTGTTATTGGCCGGGGATAGTCAGCTACTGCTGAGATCTTTAGCTCGCAGGGTTTTCCTGAAACCTTGTCCTACGTGGTGACCTAAGTAGTCGACAGTTGCTCTCGCAAGACAACACTTCTCAGCCTTTACGGTAAGCCCTGCTTGACGCAACCGGCCGAGCACCTCCCTTAAATGCATCAAATGATCCACCCAGGCATCGGAGAATACAGCGATGTCATCCAAGTAAGGTACAGCAAAAGCCTCGCAGCCCCTTAAAACCTTGTCCATAAGGCGGGAAAAACAAAACGAAGAATTTTTGAGACCGAAGCTCATCATAGTGGGGTAGATAGCTGCCCGCGGGAGTAACGAAAGCCGCGTATCGGCTGGCTCGCTCAGTGAGCGGCCCTTGCCAGTAACCTCGAGTAAGGTCCAACGTAGTCACGTAAGCTGCTCGACTAACCTGTTCCACTCTCTCTTCAATGTTCGGAATGGGATACACCTGATCCTTTGTGAGAGCATTTAACTTTCGATAGTCAACTACAGGTCTCGGGTCTTTGCCCAGAGCTTCTACCAAGATCATTGGAGAAGCGTAGTCGCTCTCTGAGGGTTTAATTACTCCTAAATCCAGCATGCGCTTTACTTCTTTATCGAGAATATCTTTCTGTCGTGGAGATAAACGATAACAATTAGACTTCACGGGTTCCTCGGAAGTCAACTCAATGTCGTGCTCAGTCAAATCAGTCCGACCCGGCTTGTCAACAAAGCAGTCGTCAAACTCTCCTATCAGCTCGCAAAGATCCGAAAGCTGGGATTCTTTTAGTTCCTCTCTTTGCTTAGTTTTACTAAGGAGTTCTTTAGCGCTGCCTTTCCCTCCATTTAGACAAACAAAGTTGTCCTCCATCTCTTCAGGAAGATTCAGGGTCATATTCACCACAGCCTCTCTTTGCACATAAGGCTTCATTAGGTTGCAATGCTAAATGCGCACCTCTTTACGTCTACATGGAATTTTCACTGCGTAGTTGGTCATAGATAGCTTTGCAACTACTTCCGCAGGCCCTTCCCACTGTACTTCGAGCCTGTTCTGCCTTGACGCTTTTAACAACATGACCCGGTCCCCTATATTGAAAGTTCGTTGACGAGCTGTTCTATCATAGTAAACTTTTGATCGGGCCTGGGATGACTTCATGCTGACCTCCACAAGTTCTTTGGCGTTATATAGCCGCTCCAGTAGATTGATAATGAACTCTACCACGGTCGGATCTTCTCCATGTCCTTCCCACGCTTCGCGCACCATTCTCAAAGGTGAGCGCAATGACCTACCGTACACCAACTCGGCGGGGCTAAAACCAGTGGATTCGTGGGGGTACCGTCCGCAAAGCAAAAAGTGCCGCTGGGAGGCATGCATCCCAGTCTCGTTTGTTCTCATAACACAATCCTCGAAGGACGCACTTCAGGACGGAATGCCATCTTTCTACGCTATTGCTCTGAGGGTGATGAATAGAGCTGTGCACTATTTTTATGTCACATCGTTCGAAAAAAGAGGTCGTGAGGACACTAGTGAATACGCTGCCCTGGTCACTCTGTATCTCTGTAGGAAACCCTACTCGCGAAAAGACGGACAACAGGAAATCCACAACACTCTGTGACGTAACCTCACGCAGTGCCACTGCCTCAGGAAATTTAGTGGCTGGGCATAACATAGTTAGAATGTAACGACATCCTGTCTTTGTCACAGGGAGTGGTCCCACTATATCGATCACTAACCGTTGAAACGGCTCGGTAATGATTGGCACTAACACCATAGGTGCTTTAAACTTATCCTGTGCCTTTCCAACTCGCTGGCATGTGTCGCACGACCGCACAAAATCTTCCACGTCCTTGAAACAGCCAGGCCAGTAATACTCTTGTAATAGCCCCAGCTTAGTTTTTCTGTGTCCAAGGTTACACGACCACGAACTGCCATGTGAAAGTTTCAGCAGGTCTGCGCGATATTTCTGGGGAATGACTAGTTGGTCTCGTTCCAATCCACGCTTATCCCTGTATGAGCGATACAACACGCCATTTCTCAGATGGAAAGAAATATTTTTCCTGGCCTGTTTACTCGTTCTTTGGCGCTCTCTAATCTCCTGAATGGTGGCATCTTCTAACTGCTCAGTGGCCAAGTTATCCCTGTTCGCACTCAGAAGTAAAGTAAAGCTATTTGATGCTGGTGGCAGTAACGCACACTCAAGTTCATTATCACGAGATTCCTTCTCCGGCTGACCGATCTCTGGTGCCTCGCTGCCAAGGTTGCCTGAAATGGCTTCCTCTGTTTGCACCACTGTTACGTCATGCGCTTCCTCAGTATTATTTGGCTCCGAGGATAGCTGATTTGCCAATTTTCTCACCTTTGAACGGGTTAACGCTTGAACTACCCTGTCACCGAAGAGAATGCCCTTCTCTCGCAATAACATATCCGACTTGTTTGAGAACAAGTACGGATAAAATTTAGGGAGTTTTTCTGAAACTGCTGCCTCAGTTGTTAGTTTACCAAAGGGCCCTCAATTACAACAGTTGCGACAGGCAAGCATACGCTCTGCTCTTCCACCACCTGGCGGATCCACGAGCACTGTCCTGTGTAGTCGGATGGTGACACATACGACGGGTGGACGACATCCATTGTTGCTGCCGAGTCACGCAGCACTTTGCATGGCTTTCCATTCACCACCAGGTCATGCATGTAAGGCTCCAGTAACCTCATGTTTTCTTCGCAGTCATTGACAAATGAAAACGCCATCTTTTCTTTTCGGCAGTTCGCGGCTATGTTACCAGTCTCATTACACTTGAAGCAAGCGAACGGTTTCTTAACCTCAAAAGCATTTTTCGCTTTTCCCGCGTTTTGCCCCTTTTCGCTAGGTTCACCATTGTCCTTCTTTTGAAATTTGTTAGAAGAAACACTTCTTTCCCTTTTTTCGTGTCGAGAGCTCGAAAAATGTTTTACGTAAACTTTACTTGAATTTGGCTTGGAATTGTAGGCGCCATCTGCACCCAGGTTATTGTTATAATATCGTCGCGACGCATACTCCTCTACGAGCTCAGCAGCTTTCGTCACAGAACTTATGTCACCCCGGTCCAGTAACCAGTTTTTTTCCTGCTCTGGGAGACAATTCAAAAACTGTTCTAATAGAATCCTCTCTACTACAGCGTTCTTGTCACTGTATGACTCTGTTCTCTGTAAGAGTCGGAAGGAAGGTCGCTGATGGCATCCCACCGCTGCCACCAGTTGTAAGATGTTGAAGGAGGAGGATACGGAAACAAAACAAGGTTTATGGTACTATTTACACATATTTACAGAAAAGAAGGGATAGTGGTTTCCCAAATCACGAGCGTGGTGGTGGAACGTTACATAGTTCAGAGTGACGTCCAGCACTCTGCGGCGTCGTTTTTATGCCCTGTCGGGCTCCTCCTCTCCGAGTCGAACACCAATCACGCACACACAGGTGAGGGGGCGAGCATGCACGGTCCACGTGAACACTGCACTGTGGTGGCGCCAGCAGGGCTCTTCCTCGTCGTGTGTGTGCCGTTAGTCGAGAGTTCCCACGATCCTGGCCGCATACTTCAAAGGGTCCACCGCACAGCTCGCCCAATTAGCGGGGCGATCTGCGGTGGTCGTCACGGTCTCTTTCAGGAAGACGCCGTTCCTGTTGCCCTCTTTCGTCGTGGCGTCGCGGCGACACGACGTCTCCTCCTCCGGCCAGAAGGGACAATGCTTGGCGGACATAAGCAGTCGGCCGGTCGGCTACTTGACTGAGGATTAAAGAAGCGCCGCTCCGCCGTCAGCTCTGGCGCCGCTCACGCCAGCTTTCCTGTTGCCCGATGAGTCGCCGAGTCCATTAGTCACCGCTTCTGCTTGAAGGGACGACAAAAGGGTCCGCATTTGAAGGACGGGAACTCGCCTTTGCTTGCTGTTTGGTCTGGATAATTGCTCCAATCTTCGACAGCGTCTGTCAGACTGGGCGCCGAAAGGATTGAGAGCCTTTCCATAGGACCGACTTACTCACAACGGCGACTGCCCAGGTGAATTTCCAGGCCAAACTTAACAGCTCTTAAGCCATTCTGTCAAATTCGCTCTCATTTTGTACAGAAAGTCGGGATAGCTCTCGCTTTTAGACTTTTTTAGCGCCCCTAAATCTTTGTCTAAACGCCTCTGCGCAAAGTATATACTTTCTTAGAAGGCAAGCCTTGACCTTCTCATAGTTGTCTGCGTCCCTCCTTGCTGAGTCGCGCAACAACCTCTGCTGCATCGCAGGGCAGAACCGTGAGCAGCCTTTGGGACCAGGTGTCCTGCTCAAACAACATTTTCTCGCACATACGTTCGAAATTTGCCAGGTACAGACCAATATCTCCTGATACCACGTATGGCTGGATGTACTTAGACATCTTGAACTCTGCTCCCTGTTGGGAAGAGCTATCACTTCCTGGGGACTGCTACCCGACCTCTTTCCCAACTCGAGTTCTAGTTTACGCATCTCGATTTCATGCGCTTGTCTTTGTGTTTCACGCTCTCGTTCTATGCGACGTTCCTCTCTCTCAGATTCCCGTCTTTTTGTTTCAAGCTCGCATTCTAAGCGGACGCTCCTCTCTTTCACGCTCACGCATCTCTTCCTCCTCTTTCTGCTGTCTCTTTCTTTGACTGATGATGTCCCATGCTTCACAGAGCTCCTCATCATCAGCCCCCAAATCATTAATCACTTGAATGATTATGGGTTTTTCGTGCCGAACCCTTTGTATCGATACCCAATTCCTCACACAACAGCAAAACAGCAACAAGTCCGGCTTCTGCAGCTCCCGTAAGTTCATGATCGTACTGAGTGCTCGCTACTTTCAAAATAACTTTCCGAAACGGCGAAACTGAGTCTTTCGGCAAAGTTAACTACCAGTTCTAAATTTTAACCCTCTTCTAGAACCTGGTTACCTCAAAGGAAAAGCCAAGCACTCACCCATACGTGATCCATGTTTCGAGCCAGCTGCTTCTCGTGGGCCGACTGTTGTCTCTTGTAGCTTCGTATCCGACCACTGCCAACCAGTTGTTGTGGGTCGGAAGGAAGGTCGCTGGAGGTTACGAAAACAAAACGGTTTTATGGCACTATTTACAAATATTTTACAGCATAGAAAGGTTTGATAGTTTTCACAAACCACGAGCGTGGTGGTTGAACCGTTACACAGTTCAGAGCCACGTCCCGCACTCTGCGGCGTCGTTATAAGCCCTGTCGGGCTCCTCCTTCTTGAGGGGAACACCAATCACACACACACAACAGGCGAGGGTACGAGCATGCGCGGCCCACGTGAACATCCAATATTGAGTCGTGATCACTGCACTGAAAGGTGGCGCCAGAGGGGCTCTTCCTCGTCGTGTGTGTGCCGCTGGTCGAGGGGTCCCAAGCTCCGGACAGCAGACATCAAACGGTCCGCCAATCTGTCCGCTCAATTAGCAGGGCAATTTGTGGCGGCGGCCGCGGTTTCTTCCAAGGAAGACGCTGTCTTTGTTGTCCTCCTCTGGAACGGCTTATGGCGTCGTGGCGACACGACGTCTCATCCTCCGACTAGCAGGGACAATACCTGGTGGGCATAGGCAGGCGGCCAGTCGGCTACTTGTTTGAGGATTAAAAGAGCGCCGCTCCCCCGTCATCTCTGGACGCTGGTTCCGAGGAAACTGGGTTCCAGGCGTGGGAACGCTGCTCGGCTACGCTTCCCAGCGACAGCATGGCACCTACTGACGACGGTCATAACAACCAGCACAATTGGAGACGCCCAGGAGCTAGACAAGCGGCGAATAATGCCAGCCGCAAGCATGTCATCTTGCAACCCATCGATAATCTGCCTTTGGCGAGACTGACGAGCCTGGGGTTACACTTCAAAGGAAGCGCGTCACCAGTTTCAATCACATGACTCACTAAATCGGTGCAGCCGATTTAGTGAGTCATGTGGTCGGTTGAAGAGCTCGTCGGTGTGATCGGTGAAGAGCTCGTCGTACTGACGTAACAGTGTCGACAGACGAGCCTTCTGTGCTTCATCTAACTGAGTCGCGCAGGCGACCAAAGGATGTAGTGCCTCTCGTGTCGTGTCGGTCGATCCACACAGGGGTTTCGAGCCGACGAGCGCGGAACGCCATGGTACGACCCCGGAGTTGGCGCACGACACGGTTCGTGGCCGCCTATCGTTCCCGAAGGGGACTGTGAAAGGGCAAATGCGTTGAGCGGGGGCTTGGCTCCGAACTCTGCCGCAGGGACACGTTTCCGGACGCTTCTGCCGCAAAGGCGACGGTAAGCGCCGTCGGCCAAAGTCGAAGTTCACGGCCGGCAATGGTGACCGGAATGAACGGCGCGTGCGTATCAGCAAGAAATGTGCTTGCCCTGCACGCAGAAGGAAGAAGCAGAGGTTGGGTCGCTCGTGCATTCACGAACGACCCGGAAGGCCCGTTTCCCTGCCTCACAGGAGGCCTGGATCCGGCGCATTACCTTGCTATGTGCCCTCTTCACGGCAGCCGGTAACAGCGCACTCCATCACGGTCTGTATTCCCAGGACGGAGCAGCCTCGAGCTGTCGTAGAGTTCGGGGCACACGTGTCGCGCTAGCGATGGGGTCAGCACAGTCTCGGTTTGGAGCTGGCGCAACCTCACCGCCTCCACCGGGTAAGATCCCTGTGCGGAGGCGGGAAGCCACGCCGTTGCTCCCTGTACCACGCGAGGATTGTCGCCGTAATCGAGCAGCTGCTCCTCGCCTTCTTCTTCGGTCGCCGTCGCGTCTTCGGAGGCGGCGCGGCCGCGGTCCGGCACGTGGCGAGACCACGGGCCGCGGCATCCGCCTCCTCGTTGCGGTTCGGAGATCCTGGTATCAGGTTCCCTACCCATGTGAGCCGGGAACCATTTTAGCGTCAGCCTCGACTTGGACTCGTCGCTTGCCAACGCCCCTAGCAGCCGCCCCGCACACGGCTCCGCGCGAGAAGCTACGGATGGCCGTCTTGCTGTCACTGAGTATTGTTCCGCACGCCCGGGGAGCGCGCCCGCCAAGGCTATCGCCATCCTCCTCGGCCTGGCTCGCGCTCCGCGTACGCACGCTGCATGACGTGACGATCTTGCCCGTTCGTTGCGGCGACCGCCGCCGCCACGTAGGCGTCCTTGTTCTTGACTTGGGCGAATATGTGCAGTGTGTGCGCGAGCGCGAGAGCCACCCTGGCTCACATACTCTGGGGATGTGACGCAGACAGCGCGGTACGGTCCGGTGTTACCGCCGCAAGTAGAACAGCGTGTGGGGTCTACGGACCCAGAAGACCAGCGAAGGGCCGTCCGGCAGCTCGAGGTCGCACTGGCGCTGCAAAGGCGAAAGGGGGACACCCTCAGTAACCCGAGCGGCGCCGGGGCACGAAGGCCTTGAGTCTAGGCCCGCGTGACATTAGGACTTCTAGTGTAACGTGAGATAGGGTGAAACCCCACGCCCTGCGCGGCCGGAGGGAATCCCGCATTGCTGGAACCCAATAAAGTTTATTCTCTCTCTCTCTCTCGAGCTGTCGTGATCGGCTCGCTACCTTATCGCAGGATACGTTTCTGCGAGCCGCACCTCCCACATTACATTGGGTCGGAAAGCGTCCCTGTGTGGAGGGTTTCAGGTGGAGCAGCGCTGGCTGCCCGCCTTTCATGCGTAAAGGGGTCAAGAGCGCGATTCGCTCAACTTCCACGCACAGCCGGTTGCAGCCGCAAAGGCGGCGCCGAGAGGCTGTTGCCGTTGGGGAAGGGCCATGGCCCCCCTCCAAGCGCAGCGCGGCTCAAGGGGCATTGCTGGCTGGCGGGCGGCAAGGCGATAGGCACGCCGCGGCGAGAATGTCGCCTTGGATGCGCTCGCCTCGGCGGCCCAACTCTTTCTAAGTCCCGGGAAGCGGCCGCCACGCAGGTATGCCGAAAAAGTCGGATATGCCTGCCGTATCAACCGTTCGACGCGTTCCTCGTTCGAGGCTCGGGGCTCAGCGATAGAGCGTAAGTTCATCCATCGCACGTAGATACTCCTGTAAGGACTCGTCAGGAGCTTGTGTACGGAGCTCGAGCTCTCGCCGCATCCTACTTTCGTAGTCAGCGGGTAGGAATTCGCCACAAAAAGACCGCACGCAAATTTTCTTGAGGTGTTGCTGCCACGGTAACCGGTAAGCCGATACCGTCTCGCCGCCGTGTCAGTCAGTGCAGCTGGAACAACACGTTCGAGCACCACCTTATTATACAAACCCATCGCTCTCTGATAACGTGACAGAGAGTCGAGGTAATCTCGGGCGGTGAGCTGATCACCGTATCCGCTGTAGGTCGGCAAAGGCAACATAACAGCGGGGGTGACCGCTTTTCGGACCAGCCGAAAGCGTTTGCACAGCTCCCTGACGAGTGCTTGGATCATCTGCACCGGCGTTCTGCAGCAAAGTCTGCGTCGTCGCAACCGGCTTCGTAGGAAGCCGTTGGTGCGTTGGGCGGCGCGGTCCGAGCGAAGGCGAGCAGTCACCCCAGCTCGATCAGTGGGGCGGTTTCAAACATACCACCGCCCTGCGCGCCATTCCCAGAGCAAAATAGGCTCCTTGTGGGATTGGCCTGTTGTCGAACCAAAGGCGCACTTGGTGCGGCTACCATCGACAATTTCAGGCGCCTGCTCAGCGTGCGTTCGAAGTGTCGGTTGCACGGCTGATAGCGGGCAAAAGTCGGCGAGGCCAAGGCCTGCGCGCCGTCAATTCCGCAGGGAACCGACTTGCGAGCGCTGTGCCCGACGAAACTGCCATGCATGCCGAAGGGCTCATTAGCAGTCGGAGGCGCTTGTGCGTAACGTTCGGGTAGGGCAAGGGGCCCATTCCGAAGCGACGCGCCATCTCCAAAGGGAGCGGCTAGGTGCCTCGTGTCGTTCACCGCAATAGGGGGGGGGGTACCGCACGGACGGGCGCCGAAGGGTTCCGGTCAATAGAGGCAATGGCCTCCTTGTGCGACCCCGGCATCCGCTAACTAGGACCGCGGACAAAATCCCGCGAAGCAGACATGTTGCAACGAGCCTGAACCGCGCAGGTGAACTGTCTCGCTAAGGTCAGTCAAAAGCTTAGAGCTTTTGATACCGCGTTGGGCGCCAGTCTAGTGACACGTATCCCGAAGGAGTACGGCCACTAGCGTAAGTCGCTGTAACGCGAGCTGCTGGGCACGCGTTAACCGTCGCCGTGGCGAGAACACGATACTGCTCAAAGTCGCCACACTTTATTGTGGCAACACCAAACGCAGTACAGCCCATTGCAAAGGCGCGGCGGGGAAAGCAAATAGGCTTATCCACGCCACGGGCACGAAAGTACTACACAGGGTGCCACGAGCACGTCTCCGCGGTAAAGGTGATCTACGGATACCCGGGACCAAGGCCACGAGTTGCTCGAGCGAGGGGCGCTCGCTTTGGCTTCGGAGGGAGACGGGTCGGCGTAGCTAGGCCACGCACTAGGACACCCGTACCGCCCTCGGCCGTGCGTACGCAGCGGGGCAACAACAAGGTGAGCGTTCGCCTCGGGCGCGAGGCGCC
The DNA here is from genome assembly GCA_013436015.1 of Rhipicephalus annulatus. NCBI lineage: Eukaryota > Metazoa > Arthropoda > Arachnida > Ixodida > Ixodidae > Rhipicephalus > Rhipicephalus annulatus. The sequence goes on along the minus strand of WOVY01010295.1, from coordinate 3,605 downwards.
GTCAGCGAAGTCTGACGAGCCCCGAGCGACGGGAGTCGATGGACGGAAAAGATTGCCTGGCTCAACGTTTGCAGTCCCGGAGAATATATGTCTGCCCGCTCCCGACGCATCGCGCGAAAACCTCTCGGGAGTCCCCGCGCGTGGCGCCACAGTCAACATCCGCTACCGGGTGAGGGAGTTAATTGTCACTTAGCTCTCCCACCACGGCAGACAGCAAGGAGGGCAAACATGTCGGGAAATGAGAACGGCAGAAAAGGCGGCAAAGCCCGCGCAAAGGCAGCGGGCTAGCCTCCATTCCCACAAGCGTCACAGAAAAGCAGTGCTTGACCATTGTGTGGGCCCTTGGAAAGTTTCACCCATATCTATATGGTTGTTCTTTTGACGTTGTTAACGACCACCACGCGCTGTGCTGGCTTTCGACGTTAAAAGACCCATCAGGCCGCCTCGCTCGCTGGGCGTTGAAAATTCAAGATTATGACATACGCGTGGTTTATCGGTCAGGACGGAAGCATGCTGACGCCGACGCCCTTTCCCGTTCCCCCCTTTCCCAGAATGCCACAGATGACTCTGCTTGCGATTCCACATTGTCATCACTTGACTTTGACACCATTGCTATCGAACAACGCAATGACCCGTGGACTGCGTCTCTCCTCAATCATCTCTCCGACACGTCTGAACTCCCAAAGACGTGAACGCTCCGGCGCCAAGCTCCACACTTCTCGATACGTGACACGCTTCTCTATCGACGCAACTACGAGCCAGAGGGACGCAAGTGGCTGCTCGTCGTTCGACGAACCCTGAGGTCGCAGATTTGTTCCTCTTTCCACGCTGACCCACAATGTGGCCACGCAGGAGTTTTCAAGACCTAAGAAAGGCTTCTACATCGCTACTACTGGCGTGGTATGTATACCTTCGTCGGCAACTTCGCCCGCTCTTGTGCCGAATGTCAGCGCCGAAAATCTCCACCACACGCCTCCGCCGGTGAACTGCAGCCTTTACCATGCCCTTCCCGACCCTTCGAACGGGTTGGAATAGATGTTTATGGGCCACTTCCATTGACTCCGACTGGCAACAGGTGGATAATAGTTGCTATCAACCACCTAACGCGCTATGCTGAGACCACTGCTCTTCAAACGGCTACAGCACAGGAGGTTGCCACTTTCCTACTGCGTCATTTTGTGTTGCGTCATGGAGGCCCTCAAGAACTCCTCAATGGCCACGGCCGCGCCTTCTTGTCCGAGGTCATTGAAAAATTGCTCGCTGAGTGTACTATTGTACATCGAACATGTACCGCTTACCACCCTCAAACCAATGGGGCTACCGCGCGCTTTAATCGTACTCTCGGTGACATGCTATCTATGTATGTGACGCCTCATCACTCTAACTGGGACTTAGTCCTCCCATTCATTACATACGCCTATAATACGGCAATGCAAGCGACAACAGGCTTCTCCCCTTTTTACCTCCTCTATGGCCGTCACCCGTCCCACACCATTGACACCGTTCTGCCCTATTGACCGGACGCGTCCGAGTGCCTACCGATCTTGGACACCGCCAGACACGCAGAAGAATGTCGCCAGTTAGCTCGTTGCTTTACCTGCGATGACCAAAACAGGCAAAAAGCAATTCATGATGCCCAGACCTCAACTCCCGTTTTTCTTCCGGGTGCTGTTGTGTGACTGTCAGTTGCGCATCGCTCACCTGGGCTCTCTTCCAAAATTCTGCCAAAGTACGATGGGCCATATCGTATTCTCAAACAAACTTCGCCAGTAACCTACCTCATTGAGCCTTACTTACGCCACCATCAGACTTGCGACATCGCAACCGCGAGGTTGTACACGTCCAGAAGCTCAAGCAGTACCACGGTTCAACGCCCCTGCAGAGGACTAAGTCGCCAGGATGGCTCCTTTTTTTCTCCGTGGGGCCATTGTAAAAAAAGAGGAAGTACTCCAGCGCAGAGGCAGCAGCATCGAGCGTGCAGCAGCGGCTCGAGCTCGGAAATTGCGGCTGGTGCATCGCCTTCCAAGCCTTTCAAGCATCAACCTTTCTGCTCAATAAATCTCCTTTATACTAGCATTTTTGAATATCAAGGGAGAGTACGATAGCGTAGTTCAAGAGGACTTGTGGGGAATACTAGACACACTGGGTGTGGAAGATGGAGTCACTAATCTTTTAAAGGAAATCCATAAAAGTAACAAGGTAGTTTTAAAGTGGGAAAAACAGGTATCCAAGCCAACAGAGGTTAAACAGGGACTTAGGCAGGGATGTCCACTGTCACCCTTGTTATTCATGAAGTACCTACAAGGATTAGAAGCCAAATTAGAGGGAAGTGGACTTGGCTTTATGGTGACCCCGCTATTACTGCAGCGGACGATCATCGCGGGTTCACGCTTAGCAAGCACAGGGCCGCTACTCACTCCGTTTACTCGCGTGTAGCGCACCGCTCCGCGCGCGCTCAACTGATAAGGCGTTTAGCGCGGCGCGGCAAATAGACAGTGTTCTAATGCACAAGTACACAACACTTTATTGCCTCTGGCGGCACCCGCACAACAGTACAACGTCCGCTCCCGGACGCGGGTAGCAAAGGCATCCGCACGCGGACGTTCACAATAAGGGGAAACCGCGAGCACGTCGCAGCTGGCAATGGCGAGCTTTCACACGCCGGTCGGGAAAAGGTCCCTCGCGGCTATGCTGCGCACTCTCACGATGGCCAATGGGCCTGGTCGCGAGTGTTAGGGCAAACCTCGTACGCGTAGGCCTACGGCAAGTGCGGCTCGTTGTGGTACGACCACTTCAAGCACTAGGCACCGCTGTGGGCTTAGCGTACGCTACCGAAGCTAGCACTCAAGTAAACACGCCTGCCGAGGTGCCCAAGGCCACTCCAGGCAGGCTACACTCCGGCGATTTCCAAAGGGGACGTGGACCAAGGAGTTTATACTAATTCTAGTATAACCTCCTTGACGTGGACGAAGGAAAACACGTGCTTACCCGGCGCAACCACGGAGAAGAGAGCGCTCCCTCGGCGCGCGCGTACCGCGTGCCGTGCCCGCACGTGGCGCCGTCTATCGCCACGCGTCGTCATCAGAGCAGGAAAAGCAAAAGGGTGTGGCCGTGCGGCGGAATGCCCGCGAAATGGTCGCAGGCGCGCCTCAGATCCCCACAGCTTAAACCTCTCTTTAGTGAAACAAGGAAAACTCATTGATCAGGCACTACCAGCATTAATGTACGCAGATGATATACTGCTAATGGGCGACAACAAGGAAGATTTGCAGAGATTGATGGACATCTGCGGTAATGAGGGAGATAGGTTAGATTTTAGATTCAGTAAAGAAAAATCAGCAGTCATGACTTTTAATGATAACGAAGGTCATTATCATCATCAGCCTGACTACGTCCACTGCAGGGCAAAGGCCTCTCCCATGTTCCACCAGTTAACCCGGTCCTGTGCTTGCTGCTGCCAATTTATACTCGCAACTTCTTAATCTCATCTGCCCACCTAACCTTCTGTCTCCCCCTAACCCACTTCCCTTCTCTGGGAATCCACTTTGTTCCCTTAATGACCAGCGGTTATCCTGTCTACGTGCTACATGCCAGGCCCATGTCCC
>WOVY01010293.1:0-14200 GCA_013436015.1 Rhipicephalus annulatus | reverse complement strand
GTCATATGTCACAAAGACACAGGCACACAGGTACAAAATAGGGCGTTTACTTTCGCAACCCAAGGGCCAGAAACGCGAACACCAGAGCACGCGCACACAGAACTACTTCTTCGTTGTCCTCTTCAGAGGCTGGCTACTATAGTTGCCAGCCTACCTTGCGTCAATTCCCTCCCCCCTTTCAAGAGAGACCGTCCCGGTCGATTGACTGAGATGCTAGAGGTGGCCATGAAAGAAAAAAAAATGATCACGTCAATGAAAAAAAAACCCACGCTGTTGTGGATAATAAGACAAAGTTCGAAGTGTTCATAACTCGCGGGCGTGGTACGGTTTCATCCGTACCACATGGACTACTTCTGGACGTGGACGTCTTCGGTTTAAAACTGGTGTCGGAGCTTTGGGAACTACCTCGTAATTCACGTCACTGAGGCAGCGCACAACTTCGTAAGGGCCAAAGTAGCGCCGCAATAGCTTCTCCGAAAGCCCACGATGTCGAACTGGTGTCCACACCCATACATAGTCACCTGGTTGATAGTGGACGCTCCTTCGGCCTTGGTTGTAACGGCGAGCGTCGATATCTTGCTGCGCGCGAATGCGGTTCCGTGCAAGCTGGCGGGCTCCCTCGGCTTTCTCCTACGAAGTCGTCAACGCTGTCATTTCCGCTGTTGTCCTGGTCTACGGGGAGCATAGCGTCTAACGGTGTTGTGACGCGACGGCCATAAACAAGCTCGAATGGTGTTAGGTCTGTGGTCTCTTGCACAGCGGTGTTATAAGCAAACGTGACGTACGGCAAAATTTCATCCCACGTTTTGTGCTCTACATCAACATACATAGATAGCATGTCGGCCAATGTTTTGTTTAACCTCTCCGTCAAGCCGTTCGTTTGGGGATGATAAGCTGTTTTTTTCGGTGGTTGGTGTAGTCAGCTTGGTGACTTGTTGCAATAACTCTGCCGTAAATGCTGCTCCGCGATCGGTTATGAGAACAGCAGGTGCACCATGGCGCAAAACAATGTCGTGGACAAAGAATCTGGCGACTTCAACTGCAGTTCCCTTAGGCACAGCTTTGGTTTCTGCATAGCGAGTCAGATAGTCGGTCGCGACAATTATCCACTTATTTTCTGAGATGACGTAGGGAAGGGACCAAGAAGATCCATTCCTACTTGCTGAAATGGTGCTCGAGGTGGATCTAAAGGTTGGAGGAAACCGGCGGGCTTTGCGGGTGGAACTTTACGCCTCTGACAGTCACGGCAGGTGCGGACATAGCGCTGAACGGACGAATACAGCTGTGGCCAGTAGTACTTCTGTCGGATGCGCGCTAATGTCCTAGCAAAGCCTAAGTGACCGGCCGAAGGATCGTCGTGGCACGCCTGCATAACTTCCTCACGCAGTGCCATTGGAACGGCGAGGAGGAAAGTTTCGTGGCTGCTCTCAAGATTTCTCTTGTAGAGAACATTGTTCCGCAGGCAATACGTAGTCAAACCACGCGAGAGTCGGCGTGGGACGATAACGTCTTCTCCTTGAAGATGCTGGATGACAGGAAGTAGCTCAGTGTCCTCACGTTGAAGCTCAGCCATCCGCACCACATCGACGATGCCAAGAACGGTAAATCTTGTTCAGTGTCAGATGACGTCGGGGAAATAGGAGCACGAGACAGGCAGTCAGCATCTGTATGCTTATGTCCTGATCGGTAGACCACCGTTATGTCGTACTCTTGAAGGCGGAGGCTCCAGCGGGCGAGGCGGCCTGATGGATCCCGTAGATTGGCAAGCCAACAGAGCGAATGGTGGTCACTGACCGCTCGAAATGGCCGGCCGTATAAGTAGGGTCGAAACTTGCTAATCGCCCAAACGACTGCTAGGCACTCTTTTTCGGTAGTAGAGTAATTAGCCTCTGCTTTTGTGAGACTGCGGCTCGCGTAAGCGATCACACGCTCTGCCCGTTCTGCCATTGAACTAGAATGGCTCCGATTCCCACGTTGCTGGCGTCTGTGTGGATCTCGGTGTCGGCTGTGTCGTCAAAATGTGCCAGCACTGGAGCTGTCTGCAGTCGATTGCGCAGCTCTACGAAGGCTTGTTGTTGTTCTTCCGTCCATACGAAAGGTACATCTGGCCGTGTCAGTCTCGTAAGAGGTTCCGCAATTTTCGAAAATCCTTCGACAAAACGGCGGTAGTACGCACAGAGTCCGAGGAATCGCTGAACAGCCTTTTTGTCTCCAGGACGAGGGAAATCGGCAACAGCAGCCAACTTCTCCGGATCTGGTCGAACACCCCCCGGGCTAACCACGTGGCCGAGAAACTTGAGTTCCTGATAGCCGAAGTAGCACTTTTCGGGCTTGATGGTAAGGTTCGCTCTCCTTATTGCAGTGAGGACACTTTTAAGCCTTGAAAGATGCTCGTCAAATGTGGTTGAAAACACAACGACATCATCCAAGTATACAAGACACGTCTGCCACTTTAGTCCAGCTAGTACAGTATCCATCATGCGTTGAAACGTGGCGGGAGCGGAACAGAGACCGAAAGGCAGCACTTTGAATTCGTAGAGCCCGTCAGGCGTCACGAACGCGGTTTTCTCACGGTCGCCCTCGTCAACTTCAATTTGCCAGTACCCTGACTTGAGATCTAGTGATGTGAAGAACTGGGCGTGGCGTAGACGGTCTAAGGCGTCATCAATCCGTGGCAGGGGGTAAACGTCGCGTTTCGTGACTTTGTTAAGCCGTCGATAGTCGACGCAGAAGCGTAGTGTGTTGTCTTTTTTCTTTACTAAGACAACAGGTGACGCCCACGGACTTGTCGAGGGTTGGATGACGTCATCATTCAGCATTTCTTGAACTTGACGCTTAATCACCTCTCTTTCCTTCGGGGACACACGGTATGGATGTTGGCGAAGAGGCCGCGCCGACTCCTCGGTAACAATGCGGTGTTTTGTAACGGTGGTACGCTGAACTTTCGATGCTGTGGAGAAGCAGTCCGAGAATTCCCTCACAAGGTTTAGCAGGCGCTCTTTTCGTGAATCTGGCAAGTTTGGATTAACGTGAATGCGACTTCCCAGGTCAGCACAAGCTTTTGCATGCGGTGAAGTCGTATCCAATGTGCCGATATCGAAAAAGTCGGCGATTTCACTGAGGAAAGCGACAGTAGTCCCTCTAGGAACGTGCTGAAACTCATTGCTGAAGTTGGTCAGCAGAACTCGAGAGCGTTTATTCTCTAACCGAACAAGGCATCGGGCTATGCATATGTTTCGTTTGAGAAGCAGCGGGATATTTGCCTCAGCAATACCTTCATAGTCGTTGAATTCGTCAAAAACGTCGCAGGCTACCAAGGTGAACACGCTACTCTTCGGCGGTAACGTGACGTCATCGTCAACAATTCTCAAAGCATTGACGTAACTGCCGTGAGGGTTGCGCGCTAAAGCGTGTGCCGTAGAAAACGTCACTTGCGACTGTTGCAAATCAATCACGGCTCCATTATCACGCAGAAAGTCCAGTCCGAGAATTAGGTCCCTCGAGCAACTCGGCAGTATTACAAAATCTCCGAGATACGTAAATCCGTGAATACTGACTCGCGCTGTGCACCGCCCCACCGAGTAAGAAGATGACCTCCTGCCGTACGTATCTGCGACCCAGCCCACTGGTAGAAACCTTCTTAAGCCTGCAGGCAAGACCCATGCTCATAACGGAAGTGTCTGCTCCAGTGTCAATTAGCGCCATTACTTCTTCGTCGTCCACAGTTACCGCAATGTTTGATGTCACCACCCTTCGCATCACGTTTGACTGCGTCTGTACATCTTTTTGCTGCTGTCGCTGTCGTCGTAGTGGAGGATCTTCCGTAGAGTCAGCGTCAGCGGCCTCACCTCCGGAGGTCGCTGAACTCAGTTTTCCCGACTTGCAGGACTGGGAGAACGGCGTCTTGGGGAGCCGCGTGAATAGGCTGGGCTCGGTGACCTGTAGCGAGCAGGCGACGACGAGCGAGGCTCTTGTGACCGATGTTCAAAACTGCGACGATTCGAGATGAAACTCTCTATTTCTTGTGGTCGCTCGCCAGGTCTTGGGCGAGGGGCATTAGGCGAAAATCCACGGAGACCCACACGACGGTATGGACATGTTCGGTAGACGTGTCCGGCTTCCCCACAGTGGAAACAAAGGGGCCTGTGGTCGGGTGTGCGCCAGATGTCACTCTTTCTCGGTCTTGCTTCGGCGATAAACGGTGAGCTGCGAGGGCGGAAGCCTACCTCCATTTGCTGAGCGTGTCGCTCATTGGGGTAAAATACGCTGGTTGAATTGCACGATGAGAGGACGTCGCACTGCTTCCGCGTAGCTCATCTCGACGCAGTGCCTCTGTTGTGGCACCTCGGATGGTTGGGGAGCGTGAACGGCTTGCCGTAGCTCGGCGCGTACAATCTCCGCAATGGAGAGCTGCTCTGCAGGTGGAGCAGTCACCTGCATCTTTTGTAGCTCTTCCTTAATGAGAGCTCTGATAAGCTCTCGCAACGTGCTGATGTCATTGCCGAGAGTGACAGAAGTGACCTCACTTGGGTTTACACCACGGTTATACTGCCTGGCACGCTGTTGAAGGGCCCTCTCCATGGCAGTGGCTTCCTCATGGAACTCCGCAAGTGTCGCAGGCGGGTTTCGAATAAGGCCGGCGAAAATCTCTTCTTTAACACCACGCATTAGGTGGCGAACTTTCTTGGCTTCGGACATAGAGGGCTCCGCACGCTTGAAAAGCCGATCCATGTCCTCTACGTAGGTCGTCACCCTTTCGTTAGGGCCTTGAACCCTTGCCTCTATAGCACGCCCCGCTGTCTCTTTCCTGTCCTCTCGGCGAATGCCTTGAGGAACTGCCGTTGAAACTCATCCCATGACGTAAGCGCTGCTTCATGGTTTTCAAACCACGTTTTCGCGGAGTCCTCCAGGAAGCAGTACACATAGCGTAGCTTACGCTCTGGGGTCCAATCGTTGATGACGGCGACCCGGTTGAAATGCTCGAGCCAGTCGTCAGCATCTTCAAAAGCAGCTCCGTGAAATGTCTTCGGCGTCTTGGGCTGGTTGATAACCAGGTGCGCTGGTGCTGGCGCAGTGACGTTAGGCGGTGTTTGATTCATGATCCTCTGACGTTCTGGCAGCAAACCGTGCTGTGGCTCGAGTCCCTGGAGACGACGGCTGGAACGTACGTGCACAGGGGTAAGCTCGGCTGAGATGCTCGATGGACTTGCGTCAGGGGTGCTCTCAGGGGACCGTATCATCTACCGTACCCAGCACCCTCCACCAGAAAATGTCACAAAGACACAGGCACACAGGTACAAAATAGGGCGTTTACTTTCGCAACCCGAGGGCCAGAAACGCGAACACCAGAGCACGCGCACACAAACTACTACTTCGTTGTCCTCTTCAGAGGCTGGCTACTATAGTTGCCAGCCTACCTTGCGTCAATATACCCTAAGGTACATAACCGCTTTACGCGTCCGCCTACCTGTCCGTCTGTCTGCCAGTCTGTCTGTCTGTTGTCCATGCGTCCGCCCGTGCATCCATCTAGAGAACACTCTGAGTACCGCCGTCTCGCGCGTCGTATACCCTATGGTACATACCCGCTTTACGCGTCCGTCTACCTGTCCGTCTGTCTGAAAGTCTATCTATCTGTTCGTGCATGCGTCCGTCCGTGCGTCCTTGTAGAGACACTCTGAGTACCACCATCTCGCGGGTCGTATACCATGTGGTACATACCCGCTTTACGCGTCCGTCTACCTATCCGTCTGTCTGCCAGTCTGTCTGTCTGTTCGTCCATACGTCCATCGTGTGTGCGTCCTTCTAGAGAACACTCAAAGTACCGCCATCTCGCATACCCTGTGGCACATAGCCGCTTTACACGTCCGTCAAACTGTCCGTCTGTCTGCCAGTCTGTCCGCCTGTCCGTCCGTGCGTCCGTCTGCGCGTACATCCAGAGAATACTCAAAGTACCGCCATCTCGCATACCCTGTGGCACATAGCTGCTTTACACGTCCGTGTACCTGTCCGTCTGTCTGCCAGTCTGTCTGTCTGTTTGTTTGTTCATGCGTCTGCCCGTGCGTCCATCTAGAGAACACTCTGAGTACCGCCGTCTCGCGCGTCGTATCCCTATGGTACATACTCGCTTTACGCGTCCGTCTACCTGTCCGTCTGTCTGCCAGTCTATCTGTCTGTTCGTGCATGCGTCCGTCCGTGCGTCCATGTAGAGAACACTCTGAGTACCGCCATCTCGCGGGTCGTATACCCTGTGGTACGTACCCGCTTTACGCGTCCGTCTACCTATCCGTCTGTCTGCCAGTCTGTCTGTCTGTTCGTCCATACGTCCATCGTGCGTGCGTCCATCTAGAGAACACTCAAAGTAACGCCATCTCGCATACCCTGTGGCCCATAGCCGCTTTACACGTCCGTCTAACGGTCCGTCTGTCTGCCAGTCTGTCTGCCTGTCCGTCCGTGCGTCCGTCTGCGCGTACATCCAGAGGACACTCAAAGTACCACCGCCATCTCGAATACCCATGGCACTTAGCCGCTTTACACGTCCGTCAACCTGTCAGTCTGTCTGTCTGTCCGTCCATGCGTCCGTCCGTGCGTCCATCTAGAGAGCACTCAAAGTACCGCCATCTCGAATACCAATGGCACGTAGCCACTTTACACGTCGTCTACTACCTGTCCGCCTTTCCCACAGTCTGTCTGTCTGTCTGTCCGTCCGTACATCTGTCCGTGCGTTCATCTAGAGAGCACTCAAAGTAGCGCCATCTCGCATACCCTGTGGCCCATAGCCGCTTTACACGTCCGTCTACCTGTCCGTCTGCCTGCCAGTCTGTCTGTCTGTCTGTCCGTCCGTGCGTCCATCCGTGCGTCCATCTAGAGAACACTCAAAGTACCGCCATCTCGCATACCCTGTGGCACATAGCCGCTTCACACGTCCGTCTACCTGTCCATCTGTCTGCCAGTATGTCTGTCTGTCTATTCATGCGTCCGTTTGTGCGTCAATCTAGCGAACACTCAAAGTACCGCCATCTCGCATACCCTGTGGCACATAGCCACTTTACGCGTCCGTCTGCCTGTCCATCTGTCTGCCAGTCTGTCTGTCTGTTCGTCCATGTGTCCGTTCGTGCGTCAATCTAGAGAACACTCCGAGTACCGCCATCTCACGCATCGTATACCCTGTGACACATAGCCGCTTTACGCGTCCATCTACCTGTCTGTCTGTCTGCCAGTCTGTCTGTCTGTTCCTCCCATGCGTTCATCCGTGTGTCCATCTAGAGAACACTCAAAGTACCGCCATCTAGCATACCTTGTGGCACATAGCCGCTTTACACGTCCGTCTACTTGTCCGTCTGTCGGCCAGTCTGGCAACCTGTCCGTCCGTGCGTCCGTCCGTGCATCCATCTAGAGAACACTCAAAGTACCGCCATCTCGCATACCCTGTGACACTTAGCCGCTTTACACGTCCGTCTACCTATCCCTCTGTCTGCCAGTCTGTCTGTCTGTCCGTCCATGCGTCCGTCCGTGGGTCCATCTAGAGAACACTCAAAGTACCGCCATCTCGAATACCCTGTGGCACATAGCTGCTTTACACGTCTGTCTACCTGTCCATCAGTCTGCCAGTCTGTCTTTCTGTCCGTCCGTGCGTTAGTCCGTGCGTCCATCTAGAGGACACTCAAAGTACCGCCAATCTCGAATACTCTGTGGCATATAGCCGCTTTACATGTCTGTCTACCTGTCCGTCTGTCTGCCAGTCTGTCTGTCCGTCTGTGCGTCCGTCCATGCGTCCATCTAGAGAACACTCAAAGTACCGCCATCTCGCATACCCTGTGGCACATAGCCGCTTTACACGTCCGTCTACCTGTCCGTCTGTCTGTCAGTCTGTCTGTCTGTTTGTTTGTTCATGCGTCTCTGCCCGTGCGTCCATCTAGAGAACACTCTGAGTACCGCCGTCTCGCGCGTCGTATACCCTATGGTACATACTCGCTTTACGCGTCCGTCTACCTGTCCGTCTGTCTGCCAGTCTATCTGTCTGTTCGTGCATGCGTCCGTCCGTGCGTCCATGTAGAGAACACTCTGAGTACCGCCATCTCGCGGGTCGTATACCCTGTGGTACGTACCCGCTTTACGCGTCCGTCTACCTATCCGTCTGTCTCTGCCAGTCTGTCTGTCTGTTCGTCCATACGTCCATCGTGCGTGCGTCCATCTAGAGAACACTCAAAGTAACGCCATCTCGCATACCCTGTGGCCCATAGCCGCTTTACACGTCCGTCTAACGGTCCGTCTGTCTGCCAGTCTGTCTGCCTGTCCGTCCGTGCGTCCGTCTGCGCGTACATCCAGAGGACACTCAAAGTACCGCCATCTCGAATACCCATGGCACTTAGCCGCTTTACACGTCCGTCAACCTGTCAGTCTGTCTGTCTGTCCGTCCATGCGTCCGTCCGTGCGTCCATCTAGAGAGCACTCAAAGTACCGCCATCTCGAATACCAATGGCACGTAGCCACTTTACACGTCCGTCTACCTGTCCGCCTTTCCCACAGTCTGTCTGTCTGTCTGTCCGTCCGTACATCTGTCCGTGCGTTCATCTAGAGAGCACTCAAAGTAGCGCCATCTCGCATACCCTGTGGCCCATAGCCGCTTTACACGTCCGTCTACCTGTCCGTCTGCCTGCCAGTCTGTCTGTCTGTCTGTCCGTCGTGCGTCCATCCGTGCGTCCATCTAGAGAACACTCAAAGTACCGCCATCTCGCATACCCTGTGGCACATAGCCGCTTCACACGTCCGTCTACCTGTCCATCTGTCTGCCAGTATGTCTGTCTGTCTATTCATGCGTCCGTTTGTGCGTCAATCTAGCGAACACTCAAAGTACCGCCATCTCGCATACCCTGTGGCACATAGCCACTTTACGCGTCCGTCTGCCTGTCCATCTGTCTGCCAGTCTGTCTGTCTGTTCGTCCATGTGTCCGTTCGTGCGTCAATCTAGAGACACTCCGAGTACCGCCATCTCACGCATCGTATACCCTGTGACACATAGCCGCTTTACGCGTCCATCTACCTGTCTGTCTGTCTGCCAGTCTGTCTGTCTGTTCCTCCATGCGTTCATCCGTGTGTCCATCTAGAGACACTCAAAGTACCGCCATCTAGCATACCTTGTGGCACATAGCCGCTTTACACCGTCCGTCTACTTGTCCGTCTGTCGGCCAGTCTGGCAACCTGTCCGTCCGTGCGTCCGTCCGTGCATCCATCTAGAGAACACTCAAAGTACCGCCATCTCGCATACCCTGTGACACTTAGCCGCTTTACACGTCCGTCTACCTATCCCTCTGTCTGCCAGTCTGTCTGTCTGTCCGTCCATGCGTCCGTCCGTGGGTCCATCTAGAGAACACTGAAAGTACCGCCATCTCGAATACCCTGTGGCACATAGCTGCTTTACACGTCTGTCTACCTGTCCATCAGTCTGCCAGTCTGTCTTTCTGTCCGTCCGTGCGTTAGTCCGTGCGTCCATCTAGAGGACACTCAAAGTACCGCCATCTCGAATACTCTGTGGCATATATAGCCGCTTTACATGTCTGTCTACCTGTCCGTCTGTCTGCCAGTCTGTCTGTCCGTCTGTGCGTCCGTCCATGCGTCCATCTAGAGAACACTCAAAGTACCGCCATCTCGCATACCCTGTGGCACATAGCCGCTTTACACGTCCGTCTACCTGTCCGTCTGTCTGTCAGTCTGTCTGTCTGTCTGTCCGTGCGTCCATCTGTGCATTCATCTAGAGAACACTCAATGTACCGCCATCTCGAATACCCATGGCACGTAGCCGCTTTACACGTCCGCCTACCTGTCCGCCTTTCCGACAGTCTGTCTGTCTGTCTGTCTGTCCATCCGTGCCCCTCCGTGCGTTCATCTAGAGAGCACTCAAACTACCGCCATCTCGCATACCCTGTGACACATAGCCGCATTACACGTCCGTCTACCTGTCCATCTGTCTGCCAGTATGTCTGTCTCTCTATTCATGCGTCCGTTCGTGCGTCAATCTAGAGAACACTCAAAGTACCGCCATCTCGCATACCCTGTGGCACATAGCCACTTTACGGGTCCGTCTGCTTGTGCATCTGTCTGCCAGTCTGTCTGTCTGTCTGTCCGTCCATGTGTCCGTTCGTGCGTCAATCTAGAGAACACTCCGAGTACCGCCATCTCACGCGTCGTATACCCTGTGGCACATATGCCGCTTTACGCGTCCATCTACCTGTCTGTCTGTCTGTCTGCCAGTCTTTCTGTCCGTCCATGTGTCCGTTCGTGCGTCCATCTTGAGAACACTCAAAGTACCGCCATCTCGCATACCCTGTGGCATATAGCCGCTTTACACGTCCGTCTACCTGCCCGTCTGTCTGCCGGTCTGTCTGTCTGTTCGTCCACGCGTCCATCCGTGTGTCAATCTAGAGAACACTCAAAGTACCGCCATCTCGCATACCCTGTGGCACATAGCCGCTTTACACGTCCGTCTACCTGTCCGTCTGTCTGCCAGTCTGTCATCCTCTCCGTCTGTGCGTCCGTCCGTGCGTCCATCTAGAGAAGACTCAAAGTACCGCCATCTCGCATACCCTGTGGCACATAGCCGCTTTACACGTCCGTCTGTCTATCCGTCTGTCTGTCAGTCTGTCTGTCTGTCCGTCCGTGCGTCCGTCCGTGGGTCCATCTAGAGAACACTAAAAAAGCCGCCATCTCGCATACCCTGTGGCACATTGCTGCTTTACACGACCGTCTACCTGTCCGTCTGTCTGCCAGTCTGCCTGTCTGTTTGTTTGTCCATGCATCCGTCCGTGCGTCCATCTAGAGAACACTCTAACTAGCGCCGTCTCGAGCGTCATATACCCAAGGTACATACCCGCTTTACGCGTCCGTCTAGCTATCCGTCTGTCTGCCAGTCTGTCTGTCTGTTCGTCCATACGTCCATCGTGTGTGCGTCCTTCTAGAGACACTCAAAGTACCGCCATCTCGCATACCCTGTGGCACATAGCCGCTTTACACGTCCGTCAAACTGTTCGTCTGTCTGCCAGTCTGTGCGCCTGTCCGTCCGTGCGTCCGTCTGCGCATACATCCAGAGAACACTCAAAGTACCACCATCTCGCATACCCTGTGGCACATAGCTGCTTTACACGTCCGTGTACCTGTCCGTCTGTCTGCCAGTCTGTCTGTCTGTTCATGCGTCTGCCGGTGCGTCCATCTAGAGAACACTCTGAGTACCGCCGTCTCGCGCGTCGTATACCCTATGGTACATACTCGCTTTACGCGTCCGTCTACCTGTCCGTCTGTCTGCCAGTCTATCTGTCTGTTCGCGCATGCGTCCGTCCGTCCGTGCGTCCATGTAGAGAACACTCTGAGTACCGCCATCTCGCGGGTCGTATACCCTGTGGTACATACCCGCTTTACGCGTCCGTCTACCTATCCGTCTGTCTGCCAGTCTGTCTGTCTGTTCGTCCATACGTCCATCGTGCGTGCGTCCATCTAGAGAACACTAAAAAAAACCGCCATCTCGCATACCCTGTGGCACATTGCTGCTTTACACGTCCGTCTACCTGTCCGTCTGTCTGCCAGTCTGCCTGTCTGTTTGTTTGTCCATGCATCCGTCCGTGCGTCCATCTAGAGAACACTCTAACTACCGCCGTCTCGCGCGTCATTTACCCTAAGGTACATACCCGCTTTACGCGTCCGTCTACCTGTCCGTCTGTCTGCCAGTCTGTCTGTCTGTTTGTCCATGCGTCCGCCCGTGCGTCCATCTAGAGAACACTCTGAGTACCGCCGTCTCGCGCGTCGTATACCCTATGGTACATACCCGCTTTACGCGTCCGTCTACCTGTCCGTCTGTCTGCCAGTCTATCTGTCTGTTCGTGCATGCGTCCGTCCGTGCGTCCATGTAGAGAACACTCTGAGTACCGCCATCTCGCGGGTCGTATACCATGTGGTACATACCCGCTTACGCGTCCGTCTACCTATCCGTCTGTCTGCCAGTCTGTCTGTCTGTTCGTCCATACGTCCATCGTGTGTGCGTCCTTCTAGAGAACACTCAAAGTACCGCCATCTCGCATACCCTGTGGCACATAGCCGCTTTACACGTCCGTCAAACTGTTCGTCTGTCTGCCAGTCTGTCCACCTGTCCGTCCGTGCGTCCGTCTGCGCGTACATCCAGAGAACACTCAAAGTACCGCCATCTCGCATACCCTGTGGCACATAGCTGCTTTACACGTCCGTGTACCTGTCCGTCTGTCTGCCAGTCTGTCTGTCTGTTTGTTTGTTCATGCGTCTGCCCGTGCGTCCATCTAGAGAACACTCTGAGTACCGCCGTCTCGCGCGTCGTATACCCTATGGTACATACTCGCTTTACGCGTCCGTCTACCTGTCCGTCTGTCTGCCAGTCTGTCTGTTCGTGCATGCGTCCGTCCGTGCGTCCATGCAGAGAACACTCTGAGTACCGCCGTCTCGCGGGTCGTATACCCTGTGGTACATACCCGCTTTACGCGCCGTCTACCTATCCGTCTGTCTGCCAGTCTGTCTGTCTGTTCGTCCATACGTCCATCGTGCGTGCGTCCATCTAGAGAACACTGTCTCAAGTAACGCCATCTCGCATACCCTGTGTGGCCCATAGCCGCTTTACACGTCCGTCTAACGGTCCGTCTGTCTGCCAGTCTGTCTGCCTGTCCGTCCGTGCGTCCGTCTGCGCGTACATCCACATGACACTCAAAGTACCGCCATCTCGAATACCCATGGCACTTAGCCGCTTTACACGTCCGTCAACCTGTCAGTCTGTCTGTCTGTCCGTCCGTTGCGTCCGTCCGTGCGTCCATCTAGAGAACACTCAAAGTACCGCCGCATCTCGAATACCCATGGCACGAAGCCGCTTTACACGTCCGTCTACCTGTCCGCCTTTCCGACAGTCTGTCTGTCTGTCCGTCCGTACGTCTGTCCGTGCGTTCATCTAGAGAGCACTCAAAGTAGCGCCATCTCGCATACCCTGTGTCCCATAGCCGCTTTACACCGTCCGTCTACCGTCCGTCTGCCTGCCAGTCTGTCTGTCTGTCTGTCCTTCTGTGCGTCCATCCGTGCGTCCATCTAGAGAACACTCAAAGTACCGCTATCTCGCATACCCTGTGGCACATAGCCGCTTTACAAACACGTCCGTCTACCTGTCCGTCCGGTCTGTCAGTCCTGTCTGTCAGTCTGTCTGTCTGTCCGTCCGTGCGTGCATCTGTGCATCCATCTAGAGAGCACTCAAAGTACCGCCATCTCGAATACCCATGGCACGTAGCCACTTTACACGTCCGTCTCCTGTCCGCCTTTCCGACAGTCTGTCTGTCTGTCGTCCGTCCGCACGTCTGTTCCGTGCGTTCATCTAGACAGCACTCAAAGTAGCGCCATCTCGCATACCCTGTGGCCCATAGCCGCTTTACCTTTTCCGTCTGCCTGCCAGTCTGTCTGTCTGTCTGTCTGTCCGTCCATGCGTCCATCCGTGCGTCCATCTAGAGAACACTCAAAGTACCACCATCTCGAATACCCTGAGGCACATAGCCACTTCAGACGTCCGTCTACCAGTCCGTCTGTATGCCAGTCTGTCTGTCTCTCCGTCCGTGTGTCCCATCCGTCCGTGCGTCCATCTAGCGAACTCGCAAACTACCGCCATCTCGCATACCCCGTGGCACATAGCCCGCTTTACACGTCCGTCTACCTGTCCCTCTGTCTGCCAGTCTGTCTGTCTGTCCATCTGTGCGTCCGTCCGTGCGTCCATCTGTGGATCCATCTAGAGAACACTCAAGTACCGCCATCTCGCATACCCTGTGGCACATAGCCGCTTTACACGTCCGTCTACCTGTCCATCTGTCTGCCAGTATGTCTGTCTGTGTATTCATGCGTCCGTTCGTGCGTCAATCAGCGAACACTCAAAGTACCGCCATATCGCATACCCTGTGGCACATAGCCACTTACGCGTCCGTCTGCCTGTCCATCTGTCTGCCAGTCTGTCTGTGTTTTCGTCCATGTGTCCGTTCGTGCGTCAATAGAGAACACTCCGAGTACCGCCATCTCACGCATCGTATACCCTGGCACATAGCCGCTTTACGCGTCCATCTACCTGTCTGTCTGTCTGCCAGTCTTGTGTTCCGCTTAGAAGAACTTGACGCATCTTTGGCGGCTTCCCGACGATCATCTTCACCAGGACCCGATGGCATCA